>JAJGRW010000556.1:2830735-3270644 GCA_025461045.1 Carex parvula
CCCAATGTCACTGAACTAGAAAAAAGAAAAAAAAAAGAAGACCAGATCTTTCTGTCACACTTTCGCTCCATGTACGGATGTTGGTGTTGCTCATTAAAATTATTTATGTTGTTCTTTGTACAAACTAGACATAATTACTTATGGCAAATGCTTTTATGGATATTTTCAGATTAACTGTTCTTTTTTAAGATCGAATAGAATTCTTTTACCATATATGTTTGAAAAGTACCACGATGTACCAACAAAGCACATACTGTATATGTGATTTATCTTTTAAGAAGTTTTTGTATTGGAATATGTATTTTATTCATCGTAATATAATCCAGCAAAATGAGATAATTTTTTCAACATTAATATTGTATTTTAACAATTGTAAAAATAAGAACTACAATTTAGAATAAAACCATAATATAATTTAAAATTTTTATTCAGTTCATGAAAGATGGTTACAATTTAACAACTAATATTTTGCTAACCTAACTTATCAAAAACATAAAAGACCATTTAAATAAAGTAAATCAAACCAGATTTTGAGATTGAATGTTATAGTAATAAATAGATCCGATAAGGAAAAATCATCCATTTAAACAAAAAATCCATGATAAAAAGTTAGAAAAACAAAGGAAGATAGTAAGATATGCATACAACCAACATATTATCGAAAATATTAAAATACCAATACTTAAGGAGTTCAATTTAATTAATTATCCTCTAATATTTTATAGTCAGGTAAACTTGGAGTATATATTTCACAGTTCATGTTTTGTTTGCTAGAAAAAAATTATTTATTTTGGCCAAATAGACAATGCTAGCCAACACACATATTTATGGTTTTAATATTCTGTACATGGACTTAACTATTTAATTCATAACTTATGTATGAACTCTTCACACAAAACTCTTCATATGCCGGTCGTGTCTATTTAAACAAAGAAAGTTAACTATTCTAATTCTTCACATATGCGTTTGAATTAAAAATTTCTAATTTTCAGGAATAAATGATAAAGACATGCATTTCAAATGAGTCTAATACATCGACAATACAACAGCACGTATGTTAAACAAAAAATAAATTAACAATATCATACATGTATCAATATTTTAGAATTCTATAAAACTATAAACTAAGCTAAATTAATGATGGTAAACATCATAAAGCAATGCAACAATGTTGTAAATAACATTTTTTTGTAACAAAAAATTGAGAAGTATCGGTTATACAAATGGAATGAAGCCGCAAATCTTGTTTTCCCTTTGGGCAAATCATATTGAGAAGAAGAGTGCATCAGGGCGATCCTTTGTCTTCTTTCTTGTTCATTTTAGTCATGGATTTTTTGCCAAGATGGCTCAAAAGGCTAGTTTCAATTGGAGCTATTCGAATGCCAGTTGAGGGAATAAAACCGTGCCTCCTATATGGGGATGATTCACTCTTTTTTATTAAACCGGAGATCATCCAGCAAATTCAGATACTAAAGATTGTATTCTTACTTTTGCTACCTTGTCGGATTTGAATGTGAGTATGGAAAAATCTGAACTACTTGTACAAGGTTCTGAAAATCTTGTTCAGCAATTGCTGGCGGTTTTGGGATGTAAAAGAGGCTAGTTTCCTTTTATATATCTTGGATTACCATTATCGACAGGTTGCTTGCCAAGACTAGCGTACTTGTCATTAATACAAAAAATCAATGCGAGATTGTCGGGATGGGCAGGAAAATTTCTCAACATGGTCGGTAGAGTTGTTCTCATAAATGCAGTTCTATCATCTATTCCCATATATTATATGTCAGTTTTCAAGTTGCCGACATGAGTCACTGCTGAAATTGATAAGATTCGAAGGGGCTTTCTATGGCATGGGGTGATGGGAGAAAAGAAAATGCATCTAGTTGATTGGGATCTGGTTTGTATGCCAAAAAGAACTGGTGGTCTGGGTGTCTTGGATATCAAGGAGCTTAATCAAGCCTTGCTATCTAAATGGATTTGGCAGTGGTCCAAAAAAGAAAATAAATTATGGAAAAACATTATTCAGGTGCTTTATACACAACAGGACAATGCGCTAAGTGAATCCCATTTTTTTAGAAGCCAATTATGGAGTGCATCTCAATTTTGTCAGTGCTTCATAGTCAGAACAATTGGAGATGGTCACTCAATAAGCTTTTGGGATGAAAATTGGGGAGAAGAGATACTAAAAATGCGTTTCAGAACTCTGTATTCATTTGTATGGCACAAGGAAATGTCCCTCAAACAAATACTTCGTTCTTCAAGCATTGAAAGTTGCTTCAGACCAGTGCTGACACTAGATGCACAATCCGAACTACAATGTCTATCTCATACATTGTACAGATGAGAAGGGTGGCATCTCAGGGAGTTTTAGATGATGCAATCTGGAAAGGTCACTCATCTGGATTATTCTCTGTCAGATCGGCATATTACATGTTAAAAAATGGACCGAGAATCAGAAGTAATTTGCATCAGATTTGGAAACTGACAGCATCCCCACGCTTCAAATTTTTTGGTTGGCTACTGTTGATGAACAGAATTCTCACTACAGAGAATCTCAACAAGCGAGGTTTTAGTTTTGTCAGCATCTGCCATTTCTGCAGATCGCATGAAGAGACAACAATGCATCTTTTCAAGGAATGTTCTTTCTCAAGGCAACTATATGGTCGAATTTTCACTTCTAATTTTCCACAACACAATATGTGGGTAAATGATGTTATCAATTTTGAAGTTGTGCTGGTAGACACGAAGAATGATAAGGAGTTTAGGGAAATATTGTTGATTGCTTTATTTGTGCTGTGGAGGGAGCGTTGTACAAGAATATTTCAAGAGCGTACGAAAACTGTTGAAGAATTGGCTAAAGAAGTTAATACTCAGTGGAACTACACAAATAGAAAATAGCGACATAACGAAAAGGAGCAGCTTGTTTAACTGATGTTTTAATCTTCATTTCTTTTCTTTTCTCAAAATTTTCTTTCTTTGTATTTTATTTTTTCTTATCTTTCCATCCATATGTAAATCCATTGCAGGGTTACCTCTCAAAACGCTGCTCAGAATCTGTAACCAATTGCGGTTAATAAAAATAGGAGCTAGACTCCTATTCTTACTCAAAAAAAAAAAATACTGGACTTAACTATATAATTGCACAATTTGATGCAGTGTTGTAAATAACGTAATGAGCTCGTTGAACAAATAGGGTACTGTCAAACGATTAATCGGGAATATTTGAAAATAATTGGTCATAATCGAAAATAATCGGCCAATTAATCAGAAAATTCTGTCACTGTTTGATTGCCGCCAACGACTACTAATTAGCCGATTAATTAGCCGAAACGGCCGTCTTTTACAACACTGATTGATGAACTTTGGTCTCTTGAATCTGCTTTATTAAAAATCGTGCAGATCAATCTTAGTCGCAATCCAAAATATTAACTGGAAAAAACACAATAGTCCTCCATATATTCGCCAGTATTCATTTGTAACCTTTTCGGTTTTTACCCAACTGAGTAATGCCTAAATTGTTACTCTTATTTATTACCTTTTTACAATGTTTTTCAATTTTCATCATCCTTTTTCGTTTTATTTTCCTATTATAGACATACTGTAAGTATTAATTGATGCTATAGCAAATGATCTCTGCTTGCTGGAAACCACCAGCATTCTGCGTATCATTTCCTTATTTATTTATTTATTTATTTTGGCTGCTACCTTGAAGCTTGTATACTAAAGCAAAAATGATTATGCTTTCCTTCATTCCGAGCTTGTTTGGCAAAAACACGAACATATATTTCATATGAATTTAGGTTACCTTTTTTTGGTTTTCGGAGATTTCACGGCCCGTTGGCCTATATGATATGAACTCCTTTTTCAAATGGAAGGGCCTAAAACTGAAGGTTTTGTGTACTAAAACCGGGCCTAAAGAACGGCCCGCTTTTATTTCTCCTCCTTCTGCTCACTTCTCAAGTCTGAACCAACCTTACTCTTTGTTCCATGGAAAACTGAATCCTCTCTTTTTCCCATCAGAATCACAGAAATGAGCGTCTCAAAAAGACCCTTCCTCCATTTCTCAGTGATCCAATCGATGGCCATGTCGACGTACTCGCGGTCCACAGGTCGCCGCCCGAAGTAAAAAGTGTCCACCGTGAACCGGGTCTAGACAAGGCCATGGACCTCCGCAAGGCGCCCTTGCTTTTGCTCCGCCTCCGCTCTCTCATCGTCTCCAGCAAGACCCGGTCCATCATGCTCCGGGACCTAGAGAAGGAGGTGGGTTTCGTTCAGAAGTGGAATTTTCTCAGTCTTGTAGAGAAGCACCCAACCGTCTTTAAGGTCACTGGTGGTCTGAACGGTGGGCCCGTTTCTGTCAGACTCACTGACAAGGCTGATAAGGTATATTATTGAAATTACTCCCAGTAAAAAACCATCCATCCAGTTAGAAAATCCCCAAAAAAAGCTCAATACGGTATACACTTGTTGGTACATTGACATAGTGAAAAATAGCATTGACATTATTTTGTGCAACTTTTTGATATCTACAAATGCTTAAATCCAAATTTTTGCTGCAAAAGGTATCAAATAAAGAAACCAAAGCAAGACAGCTAATGGAGCCCATACTGGTGAAGAACCTCAAGAAACTACTATGATGTCAATGGATTGCCAAATCCCCCTTGAAAAAATTGATTTAATCCAATCTGATCTCGGTCTTCCTGAAAATTACAAAAATGACCTTATCCCCAAATATCCAGATTTTTTCTCAGTTCGAAAATTGAAAAATAGGGAGTATCTTTGTTTAGAAAGTTGGGATTCTTCAGTTGCAATCACAGTCAGGGAAGAAAAATTGGATTTGGAAAAGGCCCCTCGTATTAACCCTAAGATCACCCCAAAAGACGGGAACTTGGTGGGCCCATTTGCATTCAAGCTCAAATTCCCACCTGATTTTAGACCCAATAAGAATTACCTAGAAGTAGTGGTGAAGTGGCAAAAAATGGCATTTCCTTCACCTTATCTGAACGCCCGACAGGTGGAGCCCACAACACCACAAGCCCGCAAGCGGGCCGTGGCAGTGCTCCATGAGTTGCTCAGTTTGACCATGGAGAAAATGTTGACTTCTGATAAAATTGATGCCTTCCATGACGAATATCAGCTGCCATGTTGGCTGTTGCTCTGTCTACTGAAAAATCACGGTATCTTTTATCTCACTAATAAAGGAGAGAGAAGCACGGTTTTTCTAAAGGAGGGTTATGAAGGTTCAGAACTGGTAGAGAAATGCCCCTTGTTGAGATTTCGTGAGAGGGTTTTTTCACTTATTAATGGGAGGCAATATAATGACGGGTTCAATTCGTTTGTTTCAGTTTAGTTAGAAGAATTCTTTGATTTATGTTTAGAAATATTCGTAAGTCCGATATTTACAAGGATTTTATTGTATAGAATATGCCATTTCTAAGTCTTACCATAGGGAAAATGTACCATTTCAGCTTGATTGATATTAACTTGAGCACCGGCAATGATGAAATTTTGGATTAAATATTAATCACAAATAAATCAAATTAAATTAATGCTTGTCATATATATGTTACTGCTTTAGTGTCGTTGTTTCTGATTTTGTATTATCATAGCATTATTTTCATTAATATGGAGAATTTATGTGGCAAAAATAAGAGCTGATTAGTTAACCATTTTTCTATATAAGATGATATAAAATGAAGATGAATCTCTGCCAACATTATATGCTCTAGTGTAAACCACTATTCACCTGTCTTCCCCTTTTCTTTCTCTTCAAAAAGAAAAAAAAAGTGTTCAGGAAAAAAAAAAATCAGAGAATTTAGTTTCTGGTAATCTTGTAGTAATCTATCAGTCAGAAAAGTAAGATTCTGAGATACTGCAACAAAAAAAAAATTCAATACACAATGGAAAAAGGATAATTCACATAGATGAACAACAAGCATCCTCTAATTTGGGCATTTGATGAGGATTTGAATACATAAAATATAGACATTTCAAGAAATGAGACCGTTCCACCTCCAGTCGAAATTTGAAACAACTAATAAAAGCAAAATATTTGGCAGAAGCTGTTCCATCATGAATTCAATCATGAATTCAGTAAAAATTAAGAAGTAATGATAAGGATATTGTAAATTATTAGTAGCCGATAGTGAAGACGCTCCCAGTACAGCGGCGACTGAGAATGAGCGGATGGCTAATGCACTTGCATTTTCCCGGGTTCTCCCCGAGCTGGCAATATTGTACCAGAAAAGACCGAAGTAACCAAAAAATGCAACCACTAGCACGGCAAACGCAACTATATTGAAAGCAAGGAGTAAGGCTATGATTCCAGTAAAAACCAGATATATAACTTGTTATAGCCTGTAAGTTTAAATCTAATTAATTAGACTAATAATCAAAATTTTCGACTAATTAAAATTTTAATTAGTTAATTAACTAAAGTGAAGGTGGAATAATTAAATTGAGGGTGTAATTTTTATAAGATTGATTATTAAATCAATTTGTATTTTTACGAATCTTAGATTTAAATTAAAACTAAACAAACTTGAATTTACTTAATTAAATAAAATAGTTGAATTATATTGATAGATTGTTAATCTAACGCACAATTCACAAATGTGTTACACATTTGATTATATTAATCGGTATATTAAAGTAGATTAAGGTTTACGTATCGTAAATTTGTTCTTCTGTTGTAAATGTGATCTTCTAATTAAGAATACTCGTATTAATGACCATTATGAATAATAACTAAAAATAACTAAATAAAATAATTAAATAATATCAGCGAATTAATGTAGGAATTTAAAACGTAAATTCTCGTTGGAATTTAGTTGATTGATAAAAAATTTATTTGTTTCGTTTACTCGTGATATTTAATTTTTGAATTTGGAAGTTTCTGAATAGATGAGATTATAATTTAATTTTACAAATTAACACGGTTAACATTGGATTAAATTTCGTATAGATTTCTAAATGCGAATCTCGTAAATTAAATTATTGTAGCTCAATTTTTCTGGAATTACCTCAACCGTTCAATTAGTTTCTGCACAGATCTCAAAGCAAGCCCTCCCTTTTATCCCCTTCATCTCCTTCTTCTTTCTCTGCCCCGCAGCCCCCACAAAACCTATCGCCTTTAACCCCCTCTCTTCTCTCCCGCTGACAGATAAGCCCCAACTCTCCCCTCTCTCTGCTTTGTCGCTGGACCCCTCCCGCTCTCTGTCTCTTACAACGTAACCCCACCATACCGGTTCGGATTCTTCTTGGAGAAGAAACGAGCTCCTCGATTTCTCTCTCCCACGCGCCTCTTGCGCTGATTTTCTTGCTGTCTTCTCCCTCGTCAGGAAATCGTACCTGTGACGACTAAGTCGCGCTTAAGCGCGTGGGTTGCGCACCTGCTCTCTGAGAGCGTTGATTTTTGTGATCTCTCTCTCTCCCGGGTTATATAATCTCTTCCTCTCTCTCGTTTTTGTGGTTGATTCTTTGAATTTTCGCTCATGTGTTGAGCCCTAAACCGCCACCCCTCTCTTTTTCCGTGTTCCACTGTCAATTGAAGAAATCAAAACTCTAGGGTTTTGATTTCGGTTTGTGTTGTGAGCTCGGTCTCTCGCTGCCCTTTTTCTCGGTGCTGGCTGTTGCTGGCTAGTGTTTTTCAGTGCCTGCGGGCCTTGCGGTGTCTTTAGCTCATGGCGCCTGTTGAATTTGGTACCGGCCAAATATCGCCTCTGTTGTGGGGTGCCTCTTTTCGGGTAAACATTCAAGCACTTATTTTATTTTGTCTTGTGGATTGTGTGCTTGGCGAGACATTGTCGTATATTTTGACTTATCGGTCGGCTCGCACGAGTTGTTGATTTTCTCGGCGTGTCGATGAATTTTTGTGATGAATTCGGGGTATTGATCGATTGAGGGTGAGATTGTTGATTTTTCTCAACTCGATCGAATTGGGAGTTGGGTGCTTGGCTGTTCTTTTGGTTCTGTGTTGTACCAATTTGGTGCTGCCTTTCTTTTCTTGCAGCTGGGCTAATTTACTGGCACCAGCCCCTTTCTGTTTTCGGTGCTGGTTTGTTATTTTTGCTGTGTGTGCCTTTTCTGTTCCTCGTTACTGTCCTGTGTTGGTTGCGATTGTTATGTGATGTATTTGTGTGACTGGTATCAGCGGTACCAGCCCAGTGATACCACTGGTACCGAACCATTGAACTGACAGGGACCTTATTGGAAAATTGGAAAATAATTGGATTGAATTGTAAAATATAGGCCCTTGTGTGAATAAATAAATTAGGGGGACTTAAATGGAAATGTGGTAAGAAATGGCCGGCCCTATATGTTTATTAAAATTGGAAATTGGATTTGGGCCTTTGGCCTTTTTACCTTGCTGGACCATGACTGTTTTGAATTAAATAAATAATGGGCCTTGATTATTAAATGAGTAAAGACCTTGGACCCTTTTTGTTATTAGGCCGAAATATTGGAAATTATAAATATGGGCTAAAATTTATCAATAGAACATGCATAAATAAACAATGAAAATGTGATCAACGAATTTAATATTGAATGTGTAATTACTCTTGAGACTACTAAACCCAACCTATTATGATTTAAATATAAATTTTCTTATATACTTATTTAGCGGGTATACTAGATTAGTGTATATTAGTTATCAAATGTCGTGTAAGATAATTTTTATGACTCGTTAATCTTATATATCAAATAACACTAAATTAAAATATTCTAAATCCAACACATTGTAGATTAAATAGGATTTTTATTAATTAATAAATTAAGTAGTTAGGTTTTTTAAAATAAATAGTTAAGTAATTAGATGTTTAAAATTTAGTAACTAGAATTTTATAAATTAAGAAGAAGTTTTAATTAAAGAAGATGATTTTCAATTAAAATATGTTGTTAATTAATAAAGGACAATTAATTAACAACATATTAATATTTTCGAATCGTTACGATTACAAAAGTTTAGTTAACAGGATAATTAGGTAATTACGTATTATTTTACATTTATAAATTAATCGGCTTGTACAAATTATTAAAATAAATTCGTACGACTTTAGAAATATTATAATTAAATGTTTAATGTTTATTAATTAAGTACTTAGGATTTAAATTAATTGTAGTTAAGTTAATTAGGGAACGCCTTTATATTACAAGAATTAATTAGGGATTAAATAGTAGCAATTTAAATTACGTAGTGGATTATACCTTAAGAAAATTATCGTAAAAACACGTAAATGACATTACTTAGGTATTTAACTAAATAGATAAACAGTTTATCTTCAAATTAAAATATAACAAATAATTAAAGTACGATAGATTAATTTAATTAGAGTTAGACCCAATTTTACGCTCAATCGGAACCGAGTCAAACCGACTGAACCGATTGAGCAGATTCGAAATCTAGTTAATTGATTAATTAAATACAAATAATTAGTGAAAATAATCAAACGGGGAAATAAGGGTTACGAATACTTAGTTTAGAATTTAATTAAGTTACGTCTAAATTACAGGTCAGCCGATCTACTTTGATTTCGACCCGTGGTACGATCCCGCTGACGGCTATACCGGAGCAGGTGAGGATTGGGCGGATTGCGGAGATTGGTAGCGCTTGCGTACGACCACTACTTGCCATACAGGTGTGGGATATCTGTTTTATTCTTTCGTGGCGTACTCTTACCAGTCGACCACCTGACCTGACATCCGCACTTTTATTTATGTAGTTGCATTAGAGCATGTTTAATCCTTTTCTAAACTGTAATTTAGGATTTGCATAAACCCTTTTTAAATTGAAAATTTACTGCTTTCTTAGGAGTAGCGTAATTTAATTTAATAATATATTAGGATATTAGTTGTCCTCTTCTCGTAGAGGACAACATAGTATTTAGTTTCGCATGTGCATTGGTGAGCGTGAGAAGAAGACCGAATGACTGCGTTCCGGCTGGTTGGTATGGAACCGGTCGGCCCGTTAGCCATTGAGCCGAGAGACCACTTGGTTTCTCGGATGGTCTTATTAGGAATATTATATTATTATTTGCATTAAGTTGGTAGTATATGCTTTTCGATCATTTTACATTTCGTGCGGACCGATCTCGAGTCCGGAGACGATTCGGGAGCTATCCCCCCTACATTAGGAGCTACTTGCCTAGTACGGCTGCCGAGGTTGCGGTGGCAGATTTTATTTTTATTGTTGTTATGGGCCGCTCACGAGCCCTTGTCCCATTGATCCGGCCGGATGGTGGAGTTCCGTCGTCTGCTCATGAGGAGACGGATTGACTTATTCTTACGCCTTGCTTGTAGTTTTCTCCTATTTTATATGTTTGGTGATGAATCGTCTTAGAGTAAGGAAAACACATGGAATTAGATAAAACCATCGGCTAGCGTGCACTTGCCTACGGGTTGAAGTCTTGTGTGGGCAAAGCTCGATGCTATTAGGTATCGGGTATCTTTGCCCCTCTGATCGCAGTCCTTGTGTTATGTCGCATTTGAGATATAAATCCAATTTGGTTGAATTTGGCACGGCACGGGGTGACAAAATTATCCGTATGATTACTATATCAATTTGTACACACGGTACCTATTGTACTGGACTCCAGTTGAGTATAATATTCATCCTCATATTTTATTTTGGGAAATTTCATCATTTTGGCATAATAGGATAATCACATCATGTCATCTATTATATGTATATTTTCTTTTGTAGTTATTATGATAGGTTTTAAATTTCGCAGCATGTGCATTAAAAGTGAATAATTACCGACTTTACGTAGATTTCAAATTAAAATGTGCTTTGACTTAAGAGGATCCCTGAAGGGATAATACTGGGTCACATACTGGGCGATCATTCGCTCATCCCCTCCTTTTTATGGATGTGGGCAGGTACAGAGTCTGACGGTCCGCAGCAGGAGGCGTCAGGAGCTGTCCCCGACGACCACATCACCTGATATAGAGTAGGGACTTTTGTTTAGGGTTTTGCGGGTCCAATGTTTTTGTTATATACATTGGACTCGATAGATTATGTACTCTTTTGGCTAGATTATGTATATTTTATCCCGGTGGGGATTTGTATGGATGATCTGATGTATATATTATATTATGTTTATTTGATATTTATGACTTTGGCTTGATTGTATTATATTCGCTTCCGCTGTGTCTGTTCATTTTATTATTTAGTCCTGCGTGTCTTTTCGATCATTAGACACGGGACGAGGATTGATCACGCCCTAATCCGGAAATTCTGGTTTGGGGTGTGACATGTATTCATCGATTATTCACTCTTTATCGGTTATTGTTAAATACGGATTTGGTTTTAAATTTTGACATATGTATAATATATGTATTCACATCAATATTCACTAATTAAAATCAATATGAATATGATTTTAACACTATTCATTCTAAATCCGTTCCATTTGCACCCTACATACAAAAATTAATCCTTATTCTTTGTGCTAAAAACATACGAAATTACTTGCCTGTTGGAAAGTTCGCATACAATAATGTTCACACTTAACTATTGCATGACGTACTTAACAACTTGATATATAGAACAAATAATTGAGCATAAATTAACACAATTAATCAAGTACAATATATAACGAAATTTCTAATATCATTAGATTAATTATCTTTCTATATATATGAAAAATTCCAGTTGTAAATATGCCTACATGCATGTAAAAGTTCATGTAAGATCACTTGAGGAAGTTGGTGTGTTGGTTAAAGAAACACTGGAAAGATCCAAAGTCCAACAACCGAATTTGTCCCAGTTGGAAACTTCTCATGTATTTCAAACTAAAATTAAATTTGGGATAGGCTAAGAGTATAGCGGAGGGAGGGGTACAATAGTCTTTTCACGAAAGCTAATCCTCTCTATCTGTAATTCCAAAAAGGAAAAAGGGGTAATAAGTAATAACTTGAAAGCAACCCCTCATTATGTTCTTCCCTGGTAAAAGGGGCAACCTCCTTAGATAAGAGTCTCTGGTTGCTAGCCTCCTCTGGAGAGAGAAACAACTGGATTTTATACATCTCATGCATGTTGTAGAAATTTTCAGCAATAAAATATGCATTTCAATTTTTAGGTTAACTAATGTTTAATTATAAGTATTATCGTATATGTACACTATTTTTTTAATAATTTAGGAGAATGACTTTCTTTGAAATGATGAGCAGATAGATCCTATTATCAGGTTAAATATATATATATATATATATCCGTCAAGAATAATTCAATAAACTTTCACACTTCTTTATTGCAACATATATACATATATGAATTATAATATGAGGGATCAAGTTACAACAAATTTGAGTTACAAAAAAGTTACAACAACCATTTTTTTCATTTTCAAAGTCCAAATTGTCGATCCAAACCGTTCAACACGATCTCCACAATAAAATGTGCTTGCAGATCAAATTTTACATTTTTTTGAATTTTTTTACTATTTATTAAGTATTTTACAAAAAATAGTTATATTCAGACTATTGAATTTTGTACCCATCTTAATAAATAGTAAAATTTTTTAAAAAAATGTAAAATTTGATATGCAAGCACATTTTGTTTAGATAATCATGTTGGACGGTTTGGATCGACGATTTGGACTTTGAAAATGAAAAAAATGGTTGTTGTAACTCAAATTTGTTATAACTTGATCCCTCCTCTTATAATATATCACAATTAATTCAAAACCACATATTATTTATTTTTGTAAATAAAAGACAAACTTTATTTCCTTAATTGAAGTTTTGTGTTCTTAAAATTAATTTTAAACTATCAATATACGCATGAAAAAAAAATAAAGAATAATATTAAAGCCACATAAAATCAGACAGACAGGTTGGAAAAGAGGTGGGATCAGGTTTTAATATAACGGCTGTATGAGGCTACAAGGTACTAAGCGTTTTAATGGAGAGACATAAAACAATGTAGAGAGAGAATGGGGGAAGTATATATGTGGTTGTATATGCAAAGAGTGAAGGATCGGAGTAAATTTTAGAGAGAGAAAGAGAGATGGAGAAAGAGAGAAGGGTGTAGAAGGGGAAGCCAAGTATCCCCGTGACTGATACAAACAGCCTCATAAAAGTAGGATTCCGCTTTGATCCCATCTCATTAATTCTAGCGGGGATGCATTATTTTACCACCTAGCACTCTCTAATCAATTTTTACCGACCCAAAGCTACCCCAACTCACCCAAATTTACGATCATTCACAAGTCAACCACATCTCTGGATACAAATTACATAACTTGTATATATTGAGGTAATAAAATAGATTTGTCAGTATAATATTTGAACCGGTTCAATGTGATATTCATATGAAATAATACTTGCAGACTACATTTTACTAATTTATAAAAAATTTACAATTTTTTTAAAGAGGATGCTTCTATGGGCATAAGGACCTATTTGTAAAATGAGCATATTTTTATTTTCAAAGTTCAAACAGTCGATCCGACCGTTCAACATTATCTCCATATTAAAATGTACTTGGAGGTCAAATTTTACATTTTTCTGAATTTTTTTACTATTTATTAAGTATTTTACAAAACTAGTCAAATTCAGACCATTGAATTTTGTACCCATCTTAATAAATAGTAAAAAAATTCAAAAAAATGTAAAATTTGACATCCAAGTACATTTTAATATGGAGAAAATGTTGAACGGTCGGATCGACTGTTTGAACTTTGAAAATGAAAATATGCTCATTTTACAAATAAGTCCTTATGCCCATAGAAGAATTTGCCTTTTTTAAATAGGTAGAAAATCATTAGTCTTAAATAATTTAGAATTTTCAGATCAAGTGATTTTCTATCTATCTAAAAAATAGTCAAATTTTCTAAAAATATAAAATTTGATCTACAAGTACATTTTCATATGAAGATCATATTAAATTGTTAGATTGATAATTTGAACTTGAAAATAAAAATATTAATTTATAGTACGAAGTATTATGCGCTATACATGGTACCGTAGCTTCATTCGAATACAATTATAATTTTAAAGGAAGAGGATTGTTGTGGCATTCTGAAAATGACTAAGCTTATTTCGTGTGTTACCAATAATATTACAACTTTACAAAGATGCCAGGTAAATAATTTGTGTAAAAGTTCGTAAGAATTGGAGGTGAATGAGGGTGGTGGTAATACAAAAGGGCGGGTAAACGGTAAACGTTTCTTTTACCGACAAAGAGTATAATAATTTTGTGCTGTACAATCTCGGTGGTAAAGAAATGATTACAGGAAACGGTTAAAAACAGATCTTTACTGGAAACGGTAAAATTATGATCATTGCTATCTCTCAGTACTACGTGGCATGTAAAATAAAAAACTACCGGATCCATGTATTCAAATTTTCTGTTCATACGTTCAGAATTGACATTTTTAAACATTTATTGCTTATTGGAATACCGTGCTATTTTGGTTTGTTTAATGACAGAGTTAGTAAATTTTATTGGGGTGGAGACACAGATTAACATCACATAAATAATTTAAATTTAAATTAAAGAATAACATTGTGCTGTGTAGCTCTAGAAAATTTTCTCATATGCTGGTCTCTGATCTTACTGTTTTTGTAACAATCCTTTTATGATAGTGCAGTTCTCTAGGTAAATTTTAGTTTTGTTAACAATTACGGTTTCAGTTAGAAATCAGTGGGTTTACTCTACTTTTGTCAAAAATAAAATAAAATAAAATAAAATAATAATAATAAAAAAAAATAGAACACAATATTGCAATTATTCCAAATTACGAGCATGTTTGTACAAACTCCTAAAAAATCACAGTAAAAAAGTAAAAGTAAAAATGTTATAAATTTTGTAGGCCAAAAGGAGAATTGCTTCTCATTCTCATAAAGGTCTCTTTTTTAATTCCCATCACACTAAAAGCTCCTCTTCGTTTGCTCATTTTCCTTGTGAATTTCATCCAACAACTTTATTCAATGTTGTTCATTTCCTTTAGGACCTTTTTGCAAGATCTCCTTTTCCTATGAGTCAACTTCAGAAGATTATAGTATTTATTTTATTTTATTTTATTTATGTTTGAACTAACAAAAATGAAGATTATAGTGAGGCTACGCTAATAGAGTAGAACTAGAGTGTTCCTAAATTTATCAAGTTTTTTTGTGAACTCCTCTCTAAAACCTATTAGATTGGTTACAAATGACGAATTTAAACCGTTAAAATTCTTCTACCTTACGAGTGATGCGTCTACATGTGAGATTTTAAAGTTTCGAATTTTTAGTATAAAGTCAAGTGTTCAAAATTATAAGATTATAAATTAATTTTAATGCATTTGTTTTGTGAACGCCTTTTGACCACTTGACTCTATAGAAAATTAATTTAAAATTTAAAAAATTTTAACAGTTTGGATTCGTCGTTTGAAGCCAATCGGATAGCTGTTAGAGTTGAGTTCACAAAGAGGCTTGGTGAACTTAGGAACACCTTAGTACTACTCACGGTAATATGCATATTATGGATTGACTCGTGTATGGATCCAATCTCTATTTTTAAAGTTCAAACATTCAATTCAAACTATTAAAAATAATTTCATATAAAAACGCACTCGTAGACTAAATTTTTTATATTTTTTTACTAATTCTTAAAATAAGTAGAAAATCGTTGTTTTTGGCTTGTCCAAAATTTTCAAATCAAGTGATCTTCAACCTATCTACAAAAATAATAAAAAATATAAAAAATATAAATTTGATCTGGAAGTATATCTTTATATGAACATTATGTTGAATGGTTTAGATCGACTATTCAAACTTTGAAAATAGATCTATGAATCCATAGCATGGACCGTTGTGTAATATGCATATGACCCTAGCCTCTTCGGTATTCTCTGACTTGTGAAGCTTCTTCTCTCACTGCACCTTCAGTGTATCACTGTATCTTTAAAGTTTAAACAAAGCAAGAATAATTTATCTAAACCCAGCCCATTTGCAGTAGAAAGAGGCCCATTAACTATGTAAAGGTTTTAAGGCATATGACAACCAGAAAATGGGCTGACATTAAATAACATGAAAACCATCTCCGATCAGCTCAAACAAACCAAAAGGCCCAAACCCTTGCTAAAACCTCTTCAATCCTCGAAAGCAAAGTCTCTGTTGTCCCTCTAGGCCTAGCACCCTCTTATAATGCAAAGCTTTCCCACCAGAACATTAATGAACCTTCTGACGACAAGCTCCTCAAACTGTACATGTAAAACTCTTTATATTCGGCAATGCATGTAAGCTGTTCGATGACTTGTCCGAAAGATGCTTGGCTGCTTGGAGTGTCATGATATCTGGCTTTGCAACAAAGGGTTTGTTTCGTTAAGCAGTTTCGTTGCTCGGTGAAATGTTACTTGATGGTGTTAAGCCTGATTGTACCTGCTTGGTCAGGTCTGAGCTCTGGATTGACCTTCAACTTCACTCCCAAGTAATGAAACACGGGTGATTTCTATGTTGAGATGGATTTTATTGGATTGTATGTGAAAAATGGTTGCTTGGATAGTGCTATTGAGATACTTGACCAAATGCCTGAGAGAATGGTTGCTTCATCTGCTCTCATGGTGGGTTTAACCGAAGCAGGGAAATCCCAACAAGGTACCGAAATGGATCCATTTATCTTCTCTATTGTTCTCAAAGCTTGTTCTTGTTTAGAAGACTGTCATTCTGCAAAGTAGGTACATGGGCTTATTGAAACTAGGATTTGATATCTAAATCAGGTACATGGGCTTATATACAAAGCAGACTGTCATTCTGCAAAGCAGGTACATGGGCTTATTGAAACTAGGATTTGATAATCAGGTACATGGGCTTATATACAAATAGACTGTCATTCTTGGTTCACTATCATTGTTTAATAGATGCTTATTGCCGTGCGGACTCCGTAAGTGATGCAATGTAGTTGATTGAATCAGGAAAATTTGGGCCTTCTGGGCTGTGTTGGAAATTTTTGTTGACAAGCTCATTGAAATTTACAGGAGAAAATTTTCTAGAAATTTAGCCTAACAATATCCTTCTATTCAAGTTGTATTAAAAATTGGGTCCACGGAAAGAGGTAGCTCTTGTGAGACAACTGATGAATGAGAGAGATTTACGAAAGGAAACTGGCTATAGTTGGATAATTGTAAAGCGAGGAGTGCATAGGTTCATTGCTGGAGAGAGAAATTATCCCCAAGCTGAAGGAACTTTTGCCAAATTGGATGAACTGAAGGGGTCCGTTGCAGGGTTAGAACCAAAATTGGTGACAGTGGAAGAACCTGATTTTCTAAAGAGAGCAAACATTTGATCACAGTGACAGGTTGGAATTCGCATCCCCTATCTTAAATTTTGAGTTTATCTGTGGAAAATCAAGACCGTTCAAATCCTTTCTGCACGAATCTCAAAGCACAATATTACTGGCTCCCTTCATTCCGAATAGGCACAACAACACAAAAAAAAAATTTGACACGACTTTGGATAAACTGAAATTTTGAGATATCTCAAAAGATACGGACTACAAAGATTGACGGTTTCATTCGGGCTGATGGAGAGCCCTTGTCGGTGCCCTATTTTTTATTTTGAAAATCCTAAGAATTTGTGAACATTGTCACTCGTTTATGAAGTCGGTTTCAATGAATGTGAAGCGATAGATTGTCGTGAGAGATTGTATTAATTTCCATGATTTTAAAGATGAGCTCTGTTCCTGCCATGATTTTTGGTAGTGCTGCGTGGCGTGTTGGTTTAATATTTTGATTTTGAAATTTCGTCTCTGGTATAATATTGAGTGTATCATTATTGTTAATATTATTATGATTATTTTAAAAAAAATAAATATTATTAGGGAATGGTTTGATATCCATGGCTATTTGCAATCATTAATAGAATAAATTATTTTTGGAATTACTATTCAATTGATTGAATGCTTGTCGACTGTCGAGGTACAATTATTAAGATAACCAAACAACACGCACGTATTATATTGTGAGATTACTGGTAGGTGTGCATGGTTTGTATCATGTGTTGTCATATTCATTTCATAAATCATATAGATACTGGGCTTCCATCATGCTAGTTAATTAAAGCCTGAATGATATCGGGTAGGATTAAAGAACCGGGCTGAGTATCATGTGTTGTCTTATTGCCTGATGGACCGGGCTTAGTATCATATAGATACTGGGCTGAGTATGATGTCGACTTTGTATCATGTAGATACTGTTACTGCTAATTAAAGCCTGAATGATAACCGGGCTGAGTATCATATAGATACTGGGCTTCCATCATGCTAGCTAATTAAAGCCTGAATAATATCGGGTTAACGGATTTCCAAAACCCGAATGATTTCATCTTGGTCTCCTGGGGCAGTAACAGTAAATCTGATCCTCCTCCGTGACAGATTACAAGCTGCTCCCTTTGGTTATAATATGTCTCTTGATCGAATTAAGGAGACAAACACTTCGAAAGTATCACCAAGGAAGTATGTCTTTTTTTTTTTTTTTATTGTCCATTGTTCGAAGAAAGCAACAAAGGGAACAACAAAATTTGATCCAAATCAAGCGAATGGACATTAATTTACCTACAATTGTATCCTTGTACTATAGTAAGGTGATTTAGATATGACCCAAAAGAAAGGTAAATATTTTATATTACGATGTATATTTTTTTTAAAGCTATAATACTGTTATAGTAAACAAGTAAAAATTTCAAAATTGAGCGCCTACACTACGTTTTTTTTTAATTTAAAAAATATATATTTTACAACCACTCGTACAAGTACTAAGTTGATTAAACGCACGCACAACTAAAAATATATATATATATTAGAGGAGGGATCCACTTACAACAAATTTGAGTTACAACAAAGTTACAACATTTATTTTTTTCATTTTCAAAGTCCAAATCGTCGATCCAACCGTTCAACATGATCTCCACAATAAAATGTACTTGCAGATCAAATTTTACATTTTTTTGAATTTGTTTACTATTTATTAAGTATTTTACAAAAAATAGCCATACTTAGACCATTGAATTTTGTACCCATCTTAATAAATAGTAAAAAAATTCAAAAAAATATAAAATTTGATCTGCAAGTACATTTTATTTAGATGATCATGTTGAACGGTTGGATCGACGATTTGGACTTTGAAAATGAAAAAAATGAATGTTGTAACTTTGTTGTAACTCAAATTTGTTGTAAGTGGATCCCTCCTCATATATATATTGCATGTTGGCATTGAAAGAAAATATTTTGTTGTTCTACTAGTAGTAAAATTAAGTTCGAATAATTCATATATTCACAAATTTTGCACAAATTGAAGTGATATTGATTTTTTTTTTTAAAACACATAAATACTTTGTTAAAACCTTCAAATTAAAAGGTCAAGTTAAAAATAAAAACATAATATAAACCTACTTATCACCTTCTATATCAAAAATTGAAATAAAATTTGAACTTAAGATACACATTAATGTATTAATCGACCAGTCAAGTATTTTTTTTTTTGTTTATCTATTATTTACAAGTAACTTCTTTTACAATAAACAACTTCACATTTTATTTTGTGGCATCCAATGGAAAAATAATTGCATTATTTAAAATTTTCTTACATATAGAATCGACGAAGCATATTATCGAGAAGTGTTGACGGAGTTATTTGAAATTTTTTTTTTTAAACTATTTGATCATTTATGAAGGAGAAAAAAAAACGACCTAAGAATAGAAGGGGTGAAGGATCTAGAGATTGCTGAAGGAAAAGATAAATGGAGCGCGACTACGAGGAGGGAGATCAGGGTGTAAGTGTAACCAAGATTTCCATCAGGGAGGCAAAAAGAAAATGAGAAGACTATAAATTTCGAAATTTTTATTAATAACATTAAAAATAATTAAATTAAATAAAACATGATTGATGATTTTAATGGAATTTCCAAAACAATATTTCTGCTAGATAATCTAGCAGAATTTATGACCAATTCCACTGGATTATATATCTATTGGAAATGGATAAGCCTCTTTCCAATAGATAATCTAGTGGAATACGGATGTTCTTTTTATGTTACTGATCATTCCATTTCTTATGTTTTTATTGTTAGATTTTTAGATATTTAGATTGTTTGAATATTTAAATTGTTTGATACGATGGTTCGAGAATAGTCTCGAAATGGAGACTAATTAAAAAAGGAAGAAGACTATACAACCGCATACCGATGGACATGGACCGAATGCAAAGTTCGAGGCTCAGGCATCAGGTTCAACGTGATACTATTAATAGGAATGCAGTATGTATAATGCATGATTTAATAATTTACATGTACTAGTTTTATTTATTTCATGATTTAATTATTTATTTTTATACTTTATTTGTAATGCAGAGGAAGCAACAAGATAAGCAGCAAAAGAAAAATCTTCTTCAAGAAAAGCAATAAGAGAATCTTCTTCAGGCAAACGCTAATATTGATGTGTTTTAATATTGATGTTGTTTCGATTTTAATTTGTAGTGATAATTAATATTTATGCTTAGGACTTTAATTTATGACATTAATTAATAGTGGTTTTATTAATGTCTTATTTGCTCGAACAATTCAATTTTATTTTGTTTGTTTTACTACGTCTTATTTCTATTAAATTGTCAACAATTCAATCTTGTAAATCTTATTATTGTTAAATTGTTAACAATTTAAAAGGTTAAATTAAAACTACCAACTAATTAAAATATTCAAACAATTAATAGATAAAAATTCAAACAACATATTCAAACAATTTAAATATCTAACAATCTAACAATAAAATCATAAAAAATGGAATTATCATAAACATAAAAAAAAATCTCTATTCCGTTGGATTACAGATAATCCAGCGGAATAGCTATTTCTGCTGGATTATCTAGCAGAAAACGGCTTATTCATTTCCGCTGGATAATCCAGCGGAATTGGTCGAGTATTTCACTAGATTATCTAGCGGAAATGTTATTTCTGTAAATTCTATCAAAATCATGTCATTTTCTTTAATTTAATTATTTTTAATGTTATTAATAAAAATCCGATGTTATTTTTAATGTTATTTCTAGCGGAAATGTTATTTTTAATGTTATTTCTTTAATGTTATTTTTAATTATTTTTAATGTTTTTAATTATTTAATTATTTTAATGTAATTTAATTCTTTAATCACTACATTAATCAGATGGCCCCTTAAAAAAGCATGCACTAAATTACTATCCTTCATTACTTCTATATTCTAAATTCCACACAAAAAATCCAAAATTAAACAATTACAGCATTCAAATTATGGAATTATTAATTTGCATAATTACCTTAGCAACAAATTGTTTAAATTGCATTATTCGCCGGTCGGGGTCGCTTGCACTCGCACTCGGCGTCTTCCAGCGGCGGGGTCACAGCAAGGTCAGAGAGAGGCCAGTCAGAAATAGGTCGGTCAAAGAGGGCGGTGTCGGGGCTAGAGAGCGAGTCGGGGTCGGGGTCGAGGATTAGGATCGGGGTCTTCCAGCGGGGGTTCGGGCGGCGCGGGTTCGCGCGAGTTTTTTTTTTTATTAATTGGCTAACCTAAACCGCGGGAAAGGAGACAGAGGGGAAATGAATGGCGTGCGGGTTTTTTACATAGACCCTTTAGCGACCGGGACAAATCAATCGCTGAAGGATATCATCGCCGGTCGCTGAAGGGGTCGTCGCCGAAAAATATTTTATTATTTTTTTTTCCTGAGAGGGGGTCTTCAGCGACCGGTGACTAAACCGGTCGCTGATGCCGGTCGCTGAAGACTTGTTTTGTTGTAGTGAATTTAGGCTATAAATTTCATTCAAAATATTATATATTTTAATAAATTGTATTTTTGTCATTTTTAAAAGCAAAAAAATAGTGATACTAGATAATTAAGTCGACAAAGTGAATTTGCAATTTGTTTACAAAACAAACAATAAAACAACAAAATTGTAACAAATTGATACGCTGAATTTAGGCCCTGAAGAATATAGCTATCAAACTGAGGATTAACAATACAATAGGTTTCCTGATATAAGGAATAATAATATTCCGATATTTTAAGGTCGCTACCAGTAAGAAATCAAGACTTGTATTCGTTTTGTAAGGTATGTAAATATGTAATGGTTCACAAACAACTAATTTGGTCTAATTTAAATTTATGCCATCAAACCGGCATATATTAGTAATATTTTTTGCAAAGACTTATTAATTCAGCTGAAATTTGATGTTAAGAGGCTCATGGAAGTTTCAAGTTTTTTATGGGTTCCATTTAAATTAAGGTCACAAATCAAGTTTTAGGCTGCGAGTACATCATACTATTAGTGTTGTGATCTAGAAATTAATCATAGGATGATTATATTCTAAGTTTTGTTTATGTAATCGAATGATTTTGTTTATTATTTTGTTCCTTGAGTATTTTTATTACTTATAGATTTTTCGGATTGAGAATTTGGAATTTTGAAACTCTACAAAGTGTCTCTAGCTTGGTAATTAACAAGGAAAAATAATTTCAATGAAAGATTAACATTTGAATTATATGATGATCATGTATTGCAGATCATATGATAAGGAGTTGTCAATATAATCAAATGAATACCTAATGAAGATTAGGTGATTGGACATGACCCAAAGTAAACATTTAATATGTATTGTATTTGTATCATTAATATTTTATTTGTGTCTAAAATTATAAGATATGATATGGTTATTTCTCTCACATGAGAATGCGTATTCGTGGATGTTATCCAACGTTGTTCGTAACTGACAACAATACAAATTCTACCTCAGTATGTATCTCTTATGTAGAGAAATATTAACTATCAAGAATACCAATGTTCCTTTTTAGATGAGTGATGATATCACTGAACCCCTTAATTAAATAATACAAATGCGTGCACATATGTTTAAGGAATTAATCATAATTACTGAATTATTTCGGAATAAAAAAATAAGTAGATTTGCAAGGATGACACGTTCCTACCTTAGAGCTATTCATGATATCATGAGAAATGGAATTGACAAGAGACAATTGTTGCTTAGGGATCGTGATACAGTATGGTAATTATCATCCGTGTCATCTGAATAATTACTATACATATTGCTAGGTGCCACTTGTAATATATGGAATCGAAAAGAGTTTCAGATTTTATTATCAAATGACATACATCCCACAGGGTCACACCAATAAGGAATTAATCATAAATGCTCCTTGATATATTTGACATGTGTGACATTCCTAATAAATTGGTTTCTCTACCTGAACATGAGATAAATAATTATGGAGATAATTATATGATATTTTGGATTTAATTAAATAGTTTAATGCAATCCAAATATCAAAAAAAGTCAAAAGGGAAGAAGCTTTGCGGGCTGCAAAAGGGAGTTTTTGTAGGTAGCAAAGAGTTTTGTATTTTTACCACAGTTCCTGGCCAAAACAGAAACAATTTCTGGCATTTTTGGGCCAAAACCAAAGTACTGAAAGACAACATGTTATGTGAAGGCCGAAGCAGAAACAATTCCTGGCCGAAACAAATTCAGTTACTGACAGTTCTTGACAGTGCTGAAAAACAGTATGTTCGGCCAAGGCGGAAACTAGCCGAAATAGCACACAAAAAGCAACTTTTTAAGGAATGTTAATTCTGGCTGGTTGGAAATCGTGGGGAAAACTTCTAGGGCGTGGGGAACTGTTTGTAAACTGCATGTAGGCTATTTAAAAAGGTTCCTACTGCCAAGAAGAATTATCTTTTGTTTTTAAAGGGTTGAAACTCTGCGGAAATACTCTATCTCTCCCCCGTTTTGATCTCCCATGTGTTGAGAACCCACAAACTTTAGAATCAAGATATAATTCTCTTAGAGGATAGGGATTAAGAAGCGACCAAATTACTACTCTCTAGCAAGAGGAAACTTTGGTTTCTAATTAATTTATTGGTGGATACTGTGGAGGGCTTCTACTTTAGAGTCTCAACTTGGTGCAAGACTCTGTAAATCATCAACTACCATTAGTATCAACAAAGAGGTGAAGGATCTTCAATTCTACATGTCAATGACCTTCCTTTGGAGACAAGAAACAAAAAATATAATGTTTATTGATTTGAAAATTTGATTTTGGTTTGATTTCAATTACACATGATGTTCCTTTGATACTTTTCTTATCAAATTTTTTGAAATTTCGTTGCCTTGAGTACCATAAAACCCAACATATACCGATTGCCTTTTTCTAATTCAAAATGGACAGATTACTGTAATGCTTTGTCCCTCATATCATTCTCTAAACTTAAATTAGATTTATCAAGGCAACATTATTCGTAAAAATCAAATTATTTATGCAAGTAGTGGATTTTCTCTGAGAAATATATATTGTTGTATCATACAATTTGACAATAAATACTAAAAATAATAATTAAACAATAAATAACAGTACACCGGAAACACAATATTATTAATCTGTATAGGTTTGCCGATTTTGCTAAATTACTAAATAAATAAACAAACAAACATGGATCAGACTTTAACACCAATTTGGTTAAAATCGCAATTTCAATCCCGTCAGTATGTTACACTACTGCCTCAGTGTATAAAGTCATGGTCACGGCTGGAAAAATGAGATGGGATCGATGCATTGAGGTCTGGAGAAGCTTTGCACCGGCTAAGGTAAAATATTAACGTACCTAGTGATTAAGAATAGAGTATTAACACATAATGTGATGGTCAAAAGATGTATAAATTGTGAAGCCAAGTGTGCTTTGTGTGATAATTGTTTGTTCGAAACTGCACATTACTTGTTCTTCCAATGCTCATATGCGCAAGAGGTTTGGAACCGGATGGGTAACTTGATGCAACATGCTGAATCGGTATTGGTATCTTGGAACTGTCTAGGGCCCGATATTGTTCTGCAACCGGGGTGCCTACGAGATAGTGGGCGACGTGGTGCATTGCAGTTATTTGGACATTGTGGAAACAACGTAATGGAATGATATTTAGGGGGAAGGTGTCATCATGGGTTCTCTGTAATTTGGCTCAACTGATGAGATAATGTTACGAGAGATTTTGCCTACACGGATTGGTTGATGTGTAAAGTTATTTATTTTTTCATAGATTCTAGCTATTGTAAACACGTTTATTAATTCAACTTTCAAAAGAAAAAAAAAAAACCCATCAGTCTAGCTCAGGATGAGCGCATTGGTCATAAACCAACCCCACTGTTTCATGACTGCGTCAGTCCGCCCCGGACGCCTGTTGCAATTTGCGTGCGTAAGTACAATCGAAGATTTTTGTTATGTAACTCTGCAACTCTAAGTTGCTAAGTGCACGAAGAATCGGAGACTGTAATTCGAATATATTTTGGGATTTTTCTATTTTTTTAAAAGAAATCCAATAAGATTAATTGACAAAAAAACATTTAAATATTCAAATATCAAATATCATAATAAATGGTAAAAAATGTTAAAAGATAACAAGATCGAGATTATATAATTATCTCTCCCAATAAAATATTCAAATTATAAAAATTGAATTAGAATCAAACCTTTCAATTTGATATGCGCTGATATCTCTTTGTTCTTAAATTCTATTATTTTTTAGAATAAAGTAAAGATGTGGATCAGGCTTAAATATCCTATAAAATTTGATAAGAAAAATCATTGAAAAAGTGATCAATTACTACTACAAAAACTTATTATTAACGGCATCTTCATTTTTCACGGCAATAGATTTTACTTTTGTGTACACTAATAATTTGTCGAATTGAAGACTCACATTAATGTATAGCGAAAGACAATTAATAATATTTGTTGCTGCAAGTAGTACACCAAAACATGCATATACATACTATACAATATTACCTAGACGCGCAAAGTTTTTGTGTTTTTTTGTCCTACTAATATCATATGAATCATACCAGTCTGTCATCAAGTTTGTGCCTTGCCATCTGTTTGGAGAGCAAAACTTGTGTGAGATTGTATTCCATCTGGCATGCCAATTCCCTTTTCTTTTGTCTTATCTAAGACATGTAATTGAATCTTACAACAATTTTAGTCCGTTTCACATGATCAGACATTTAAAATTGGCTAATTGAAATGACAACGGTACAAAAACAAAATTGGGCTAGCAGATCTACCCAAAAAACCGAAAACATGGGGTTGGCTAGCCTACATTTTACAACACCCAACAAAGCATACAACCCTTTTTCACTTGTCCCTGTTTTTAGTAAACTTCATGAATTATAAAATGTATGAAGACCCACATTAAGGAGACAAACTCATCAAAAGTAACACCAAACGAAACAAGTACTTGATCAGATGCACTTTTTGTACAAACACAGGAAATTAATTACCCAATCAAACAACCACTCTCCATCCATCCATCCATCAAACCAAAGGAAAATCTATGACACCCCAATTTGTACCTTCATTAACATACATGATATGAAAACATTGCACCTCTTTAGTAACATCTTACTTACAGTTACTATTTATCGTCAACACACGATACACTGTAAGTAACAATTCCAGTCAGATTTCCAGGTCAAAGAAGCAACAATTCCAGTCAGATTACAAGTTCATGGATAAATTGTTACGACATAGAGCTAGGCATAGGCATGTTAAGATGCTTGAAGCTTGAAAATCCTCCATCGATCACTAAATTCTGTCCCGAAATGTATTTTGCATCGTCGGAAGCAAGATACACGGCAGCTTGGGCCACGTCAGCAGTTTCGCAGTTTGCCCCCTTGAGCACTCCAAGGCTGTTAATTATCCCCGAGACCGCCTCCGCCCCAGCTCCGTAATAAATTTGAGAGAACTGTTCTGTCACCAGTGGCGTTGGAATCACAAAGGGCGATATGCAATTAACCCTAATACCATGTTGCGCCATTTCACCAGCAGCAGCTTTTACAATTCCGATGATTGTAGATTTCGAGATGGAATAAGGATAGGTACCTAACCCGCCCATTAACCCGCTTATGCTAGCGGTACAAAGTATTGAGCCAGACCCATTTTGCCTCATCACACGGGCTGCATGCTTGATGCCGGCAAGTGTACCACGTACATTGACGCTCATAACCTTGTCAAATTCGGTTAGGTCTAGCCGGCTAATATCTGATTCAGTCAAGGGACCTGGTATGCCAGCATTGTTGTACATGACATCGAGCCGGCCATGGCAGGCCACTGTGTGGTCCACTGTGTTGGACACATCTTGCTCATCAGACACGTCGCACTTGAAGAATTGGGCTTTCGGGCCTAGTTCTTGGGCCGCTTCGAGGCCTGCTACCGAGTTTATGTCGGCTATGATTACTGTCGCACCCTCTCGAATGAATTCCTGAGCAGCAGCCTTCCCAAGCCCGCTCGCACCACCAGTTATTATGGCAACCTTCCCCTCTAATCTGTGTGTTCATTAATTGAAAATAATTATTTTCCAGGGTGGTGTTTGCAACTTCTAAGTAAAGTGTAATCAAGTCTGGTGAGCCATTTGCTCGTACTGACCTTAAAAAAATGTAATTGAGTCTGAATTATGCAAATAACAATTTTTCACGTCAAATATTGCAAGAAAAAATAACATTATTTTGGCGTGAGTTTGATTCTTAATTTGTGGTTTATTATGTAGATTACACTCCAAAATAAACAAAAGAAATAATTCTTAATTTTCCCCACGGGGGAAGTCTCACTACAAATATTTCCTTCCAAAAATAAATAACAAAATCCTTCCATGCATTATATTGAACCAAACATATATAGCTACTGAAATGTTCTGGCAATTATTTTGCTACACGAGCTATGAAGGCATCTCAGCCGTTTATTCACCTTTATGCATATCCATGGGTATATATAATCAGGGGCGGAACTAGAAAATTTTGATAGAGGTAACTGAAAATTAAAATACACAATGTGATGAGTATCATTTGAACTTAAGACCTCTCAATCACAAAATAGAGCTTTAACTACTAGATTACAACTAAACATTTGTCATTGATTAATTAAGGGTGGCTAAACTATATAAAAAATTTAGAAAAAATAAAATTCAATTAAATTCCTACACGTATAATTAAAATTTTGAAATCATAAGAGTGGCTTAATCACCTTTGGCTAAGTCTTAGATCCGCCCCTGTATATAACATAGGTGAGAGTAGTCAAACAAGTTTGAGGTTCACACAACAAACCGATGCATGTCGGTTGTATCATGTGAAGGAGCAGCAGAAGAGAAATCTCTACTGCTCCAACTGGCTATATATAGGCAGTTCTTCACCTCGACACCGGGCACAAACTTAATTTATCGGATGTATCAAAATGCGAAATATCAAGCACCAAGCGAGCAGAAAACGAGTACAAAAACACAAACAAGTTGCAGTGAATTAATCATAATTAAGCGCTAATTTTCTCTTGAAATCTCTGAGGGCCAATAACAACATCATAAACAAATGTAAATACTATAATTAAAGGCAACTAGAATTCTGGTTTCATATATAGGACAGATAATACAGCTCAAGTTTGATTAAAAATCTTCATTAATGAAGAGTATACCTCGCTAATTGACGCAGCATTTTACAGTTCTTGTTGCAACAAATTAAAGTCTCTCTCCTTTTGGCTGTCTCTCTCTTTCTGTTTGAAGACGCTCTCTCTCTCTCGCCTTTCTGTTTGAGTGTGATGGAGCTTAAATAAAGGAAGATGAGGCGCTCTCTTCCCTATGCAACACATCACATTTCTAATTTTATTTAATTAATTCGAACTTTTTGTTTTTTTGATTATTTACTATTGAATATTAGAGCACTCCCAAAATGTTTTTTCCACTGTTCTGATTGACTTGGCATGAGTCCTTAGATAACATACAATACTATCAAGCAATAACCAGTAATTATGATGTTGGTGATGATCAGATTCATAGTTAATGTTTACAATTTTCATATTATCTAATTAAAATCAATTTAGTGAATTTATGTTCTTCGATAATTTTAGATGTTATTTTGCTATTTGCTTGCTTAGGTTTTTGTACATTATTAATACTTACAATCTTTTAAAGTAAACTTTAATTAATTACAACAAAATACTTGCATGCCGCATTATTCACTCGACGAAACTAAATCTCCGCATTTGGAAAATCATGTCCATAGGTCCATCTGTCCATTTATTTCATGTTTGCTACAATCTGAACGGTAATAATTAAAATATAAAAAGTATTTGAGTTTTGAAAAACACTCTCCATACTTTTATATTGACCATTCAGATTGAAGCAGACATAAAATGAATGGACGGATAGACTCTGTGAGCAGAATTTTCGTGCTAACATGTGGACAGGAGATTTAATTCCTTTAATTATATATATATGTGTCTATTTGTATGAGTTGGCATATGCCTTAACTAAAAACGTAACATTAATTGAAAATTGAGATAACAAAATGAATATCAACTTCTTCTTTGTTTCATGAACTAGCTCATAGGTGTTATAAAATAGATGAGAACTGACAGTTCATAATTGGCTGTTTGATGCTCGTATTATGGTTGAAAAATCACTATCCCTAACAGTGAAATAATTAATCATTTATTGACAATAAATTGTTTTTCTTCTTGGTTACAAAGTGGATATAAATTGCAATTCATATATCACACCTTTTAATAGAAAATTCAAGCGATATTAATTAACTCTGGGTTTTTGAATTGTGTATAGGGAAAAGGAGAGATAGCTTTGGAAATCTCGTGGGTAGATTCCAAGCTTCTTTTTTAAATTAATGTTTGCTGATGGGACTTGATACAGTCCCTAGCTAGTTTTTGTAGCAGTTGCTTAGCGAATGCTATTTTCTTTCCAGGCTTCTAAGTGAATGTTCATTTAGAAGAAAATGCATGCTACAACTTATTATTAGAAGCATGGTATATATATATATTAGCTTTTTATTTTCTTCTATTTCTGGAGAATTGTGTCATGGTTTTTAAATTAGTACTGTGTAGATTGTCACCAACGGGTGATCAGGTGGACCTTTAAAAGAAAGTAATGCTGTTTGATTCTTTTTTGTTGTTTTTTAAAAAAAAAAGGCATATAGCCAATTTGCATTACGCAAATAGAAGAAAGTTGTATTATTTTTTGTTGTTAATTATACCGAGTGCATGTGTGGTCACAACTATATATGTTTTATTAATATATGATCCAGCCATCATACCGCTGGATTAGATTGGTTTGTTTGAACAAAAAAAGAGAATGTTCACATCTTGAATTGTCACTGAATTAAACAAAAAGAGAGACCAAACCACTGCACACTGTTTTCTGAAGAGCGTTAGGTCTAACCACTAATGACTTGTCATTTATGCTGCCTTAATATATATATCTTTAAAATTAGGATTTGTGAACCATGCATTGTGTCTTAATCAACTATACATGATGGAGGTCTTGATGATATAAATGTACAACTATTATTGAGCGAGTGATATTTCAACCACTATACCTAAAGCATGCATGCTTGCCAACAAATAAAGAAATATGTGCTGCCCCACATTGCATGATAATAAATTTGTGATCTTTGATCATGATTTTAATTTTTCAGTTATATGCATACCAATTATATACCACCGCTTTACATGACAACAAAAGAATGCCATATGCCAAAGCATAGATTGATAGATACTACCAATTAGGGAACTCACCTGACGTGCCTTTCTAAGATAACGCTAAGTTATACTGACACCACTTTTATTTCTGAGAACAGATAAAATGCACATCCCATACGCCCATTCAGATGTAATTATGTATTCTAAATGTATTTATATTTTTTTTCCAAAAGTTTTCATACCTTAATGAAAAAAATATTATACATTCATTAATAAATTTTTTTTTTTCTAAATTTGTGATTTTAGTTATTCAACAAAGTCATAATATTTATATTTTTATGATCTTAAACATTTTGTATACTAAATAAATTTTTTGAAATACATATATAAATAAATTGAGCAAAGCTAGGGTGTGATATGCTCACTAAAAGAGATTGCTAGCACAACTCCAAAAGTCTATCGGATTGGCTTCGAACGACAAATCCAAACCGTTTAAATCCTTCTACTTCATGAGTGATGCATGTATATGAAATTTTTTGGAAGTTTTAAATTCATTTAGTACAAGTCAAGCGGTAAAAAAAACCGATATTTTTATTAATACCCTAAAAAAAACAAATTATCAAATCTGCCCTCACTCCAAAATTATTTTTAAATCTGCTCTAACCGCCCAGCCACTGGGCGGTCCGCTAGTGAATTTTTTTTTTTTTTAAGAGACAATATGAATATCAAGATGCTGAATTCTTAACGCTAAAAATTCGGATTTTTTTTTAAATATTAGTTAGATTACTTCTTTTAAGCATATTTATACTAAAATACGCTAAATTACTTGGAATTATGTTAATTACGTTGAGTTACACTAAATTACTTTAAATTACGCTAAATAACAATAACTTCGCTAATTATGCTGAAATACAGTAAATTATGGTAAACTACACAAAATTACGCTAAAGTAGACCGATTTTGTGCCATCTTTCATGAATCATAAAAAATAGTAAAAAAATTTCAAAAATAGTAAAAATTGGTATTCTACAAGTTCATTATGTAACTAATTTACTGAGCTACTTGGATTGAATAATAGAAATGAAAATCTTAATCGGAAACTTCAACTCAAGTTTTGAGGCTCTTTTCTTAGTTTTTTGACGATTCTGAATTCTAGAATCTGGCATTGCTAGCACGGACGCATGCGCATTTTCGCAAGCTTTCCGAAAAGCGGTCATTTGCTGAAATCGGACACTCGAGCGCTGTTTTATGACCGTTTGAAGTTTCGTCGTCGTTTTTCGCCTTTTCAGTGAAGATATCGTCCCTATTCATATGTAATTTAGTATAATTTACCGTATTTTAGCGTAATTTAATGTAATTTAGCGTAATTTAGTGTAACTCAACGTAATTTAACATAGTTCCAAGTAATTTAGCGTATTTTAGTATAAATATGCTTAAAAGAAGTAATCTAACTAATATTAAAAAAAATATATGTATTTTTAGCGTTAAGAATTCAGCATCTTAATATTCATATTGTCTCTAAAAAAAAAAAAAAATTCACTAGCGGACCGCCCAGCTGCTGGGCGGTCAGCTATGGAAACTGGACCGCCTAATGGCTGGACAGTTAGGGCAGATTTAAAAATAAGTTTGGAGTGAGGGTAGATTTGATAATTTTTTTTTAGGGTATTAATAAAAATTTCGGTAAAACAATTGAACCTTTTATAAGTTGTTTTATGTATTCTTTTTTCAACATTTTTTTTTACTACTTGATTTTGTATTAAATGAATTCGAAACTTTTAAAATTTTGCATATAAATGCATCACTCATGAAGTAGATGAATTTCAATGGATTTGATTTATTATTTGAAACCAATTCGATAGATTTTTAGAATTGCTTTCACCAACTCCTCTTGATGAGCACATCACACTCTAGCTTTGCTCAAATAAATTTGAGGTGCGGGTAAGAGATGAGAAATAAGGAGTACAAGTGTGCAACAATAATTTCTTTATTTTATTATATATCATATATAATACTCTAAACAAAATGACTTCGTCTCTTAACCTTATAATAATGTAATGAAGATCGCTTACTGAAAAGAAAACTGATCATTGTCTTCAGGTCATGTAGACCAGCAAGCTACAACATGAATAAATAATGAGTGAGGCTACGGTGCTATGCATAGCACGGATTGGATCTGTGCTACGGTTTAAAATTTGACTTCAAAATTCTAACGGTCGATCAGAACCATTCAACATGATTATAAAATGAATATGTACTTGCAAATCAAATTTTACATTTTTTCGAATTGTTTTACTTTTTTTTTAGATAGGCTGTTTTTGGATTGTCCAGAATGTTCAGATCAAGTGATTTTCGAAAAAATAGTAAAAACATTAGGAAAAATGTAAAATTTGGTTTGCAAGTACATATTCATTTTATAATCATATTGAACGGTTCGGATCGACCGTTAGGATTTTGAAAGTCAAATTTTGAGCCGTAGTATGAACCCAAACGGTGCTATGCATAGCACCATAGCCTCACTCATAAATAATTATAGAAAAGAATTTGACTTTGTTGCGCCATATTTCTAGAATTTTTAGAAACTAATTTTTTTTTTTTTGAAGTAGAAATGTGGGTTCACGCCTAGAAACTAAAAATTTAATTTTTGGAGAAAGGGAATGATGTTTTATTCTTCTTCGAAATATATATAAAACCGCACTAATTTAATGATACGATTTTACCGTGTGGTGGTTTCAAACTACACCAACAGTGGAGTTTTCAGTGTTTTAAGAAGTTAAAATTCCATTTTGATCACATTTTTTCCCAAATCTGCCAGGACCGCATTATTGGTCTGGTTCAAAAAACAACCAAATAATCAATTTATTTTTGAATTGATTTTATTTCTAGAAAGAAAAATCAAATCCTAGAGATGTAGACCTCTCCTGTATTAACTGTATGGTTGGCATGCTTTAGCAAATTAGCATGGTAGACCTCTCCTATATTATATAGCATAGTACCTCCAAGTGATGTAGAACAGTAGAAGTGTAGAACAAATAAATAAATACGGGGTTGATATTGAAAAATTGTACGACTTTGAAACGGGAAGCACAGAGATCTTTTGGTCACTGCAGGAGGGTAGACTGTAGGTAATGTTCTACTCTGTTTTCCCAAAATAGGCCTCTGGTTTCAGGTGGAGTGTCTCGACTGATGTACCTTAGCCGAGTCCGGATCCCCTAAAGTAACCCAATTTTTGAGTTTTGACGTGTACGGTGCCTATTCGGTGGTAGCGCAGGGGGCCAGTATTATTTGTGGGGTCCAGGTTCTTTAAGATTCGTGTTAGAGCACCTTAGACGGTTTGAATCAAAACTCAAAAATTGAGTTACTGCACTGGATCTGAATTCCCTTAGCCACCCTATATTTGGCCTTCAAGCTTAGAACATTAAATAACCACAATAAAGTCCTTGGTTTTTCATCCATAGGATGACAGCCACCTGATAACAGTACAGTTGTTTGGCAATGAGATACGTGGAGTAATGTGGGAGGTTCCTTTTACTGTTTGCTGTACGATGCTACGGGAGATCAAAGGACTGTTAAACTCTGTAAGGTCTGCTTCTTGACCAATGACTTCTCGAGCGAGTCTATCACACGCAATATGCTGCTGGATTTTCGATTACAGAGATTTGTGATACTTGCTGGTTTAGCCGACATTTTATTAATATCCAAAGTTTAATACAAATTAATATTTATGTCCAGAATTCAGTTCAATATTGAAAAATACTCAAACCGGCCAGAAAATTGCCAGTTTACTCTTCTTCTTCTTTTCTTTTTTTTAACCGCAAAAATTCCTATATATACCCTTTTTTTCTCTCTCCTCCTCACAACTCTCTCATCTCACAACCGGATTTGAGCTCTTCTTTGAGGTAATTTTTTTTTTATCTAATTTAATTTTTAATTTATTTATTTTAGGGTTTAGGATTTAGGGTTTAGGTGTTAGAATGTAGAGTATATTGTTGTAATTTAGTGTAATTAGTTAAGTTGACCAATATTTAGTGTATTTTGGTCCTTTTTACCATAATTAGGCTGATTAAGCGTAATTTTGTGTAATTAGCACAGTTGACCAATATTTAGGGTATTTTGGCAGTTTTTACCATAATTAGGCTAATTAAGCGTAATTTTGTGTAATTAGCACAGTTGTCCAATATTTAGGGTATTTTGGCATTTTTTACCATAATTAGGCTAATTAAGCGTAATTTTGTGTAATTAGCACAGTTGACCAATATTTAGGGTATTTTGGCAGTTTTTACCATAATTAGGCTAATTAAGCGTAATTTTGTGTAATTAGCACAGTTGACCAATATTTAGGGTATTTTGGCAGTTTTTACCATAATTAGGCTAATTAAGCGTAATTTTGTGTAATTAGCACAGTTGTCCTATATTTAGGGTATTTTGGCCTTTTTTTTACCATATTTAGGCTAATTAAGCGTATTTTTATCGAAATTAGGTTATTTTAGACATCAGGATGCCTAGAGCACGGTCTACCCCGCTTCCAGTAGTGGACGAGCCGATCAGTACCAGCAGCACGGAGCACATCAGTCCTCTCCTGTGGATTCCCCACAGCGAGCACCGAGTCTCATTGGCTTCTCGTGAGGTACGTTCATTTTCTTAGATTTTCTTTAAATTTTGTTGGGTTTAAAGTTTATTATGTTATCACCATGTGGATTACCTTTTTCAACGCAGTACACGGATCTGTTAGATGTGAAGTTGCAGTGTGTTCACATGCAATATTACGATATGATGGCCCCGTACCTCATCAGCCTGGGTCTCTATCAGGTTGTGGACATCGTGCGGACAGAGAAAAGCATCATCAATGCTTCTCTCATCGCTGGACTGGTGGAGCGATGGCGTCCCGAGACGCACACGTTTCACATGCCATTCGGAGAGATGACGGTGACTCTCCAGGATGTGAGTGCTCTTTGGGGTTTGCCTATCCGTGGCACACCCGTCTGCGGCGTCTCTGACAGCACCAGATTCGTAGGTGATGTAGAGGAGTTGTTGGGAGCTGATCCGGCCTACATCATTGGGGACAATGGGAGGTCTAAATTTTATTTGCGGATGACGAGGTTACGACAGCACTTCAGCACGGGTCTCTCGGCAGATTCCACCGCGCTGGAGATTCAGAGGTAAATTTTATAACTTGTTTCTATTAATCAATTTATAATACGAGGATTATATTAGAATTTTTGTATGTTTTGTATTGCAGATATACACGGGACTACGTGATGGACCTTTTTGGTTCTGTCATGTTTCCTGATTCCAGCGGTGACCATATGCCGATGATGTACCTCCCGCTGCTGCGAGACCTTGAGCAGCCGGAGCGGTACAACTGGGGTGGGGCTGTCCTGGCGTATCTGTATTCCCACCTATGCCGTAGTAGTGAGGTAAGTCACCAACTCTTAATTTTAGTGTAAATTATTTAATCAATCAATCCATCAAAATACACTGACGTCTAATGTTCTTGACAATGCAGCTGAATGTGAAGCAGATGTACGGGCCGGTGCTCCTGCTTCAGCATTGGTCGTGGTCACGGCTACCGGTGGGTCGTCCTATCCCCAATGCGGCACCGCAATGGGGAGAGACGAGTATGTGGAGTTGCCCGGCATACGGCAAGAAGTGGCACAGTGGCCACAACTACTTGGATCGGACCCACGGTGCTACCGTTGGGATCAGGCCAGTCCGGTCAGAGATCCAGAGGTTGCCATCCGTTCTTGTTGAGTGGACGCCATACGAGCAGTTCTACTTGGAGAACCTCTTGCCGGTCACGGTGGTTGACCAGCAGGAGTAGCAGATGTGGTTCTACCGAGGTCCACTCATACACTTCTGGATAGTGGAGCACCACTACCCAGATCGGGTGCTCTGCCAGTTTGATCTGCCGGCGTTCATTCCCGCAAACTCATCTTTGCCGAGGTACACGCACAGAGACCTGCACAGGTAAGTCGTAGTCTATTGTCAAATTTCTCATATTACTTGATAGTTTTGTATGAGTCCGGCTACTATAACACTAGTGTCATTTCAAACTAAATAACACCACATCTTAAACCATTGGATCTGCTTTAATATTCGTGTACAAGATAGGGTTGGAATGACACTAGTGTCTTACACGAATATTAAAGCAGATCCAATGGTTTAAGATGTGGTGTTATTTAGTTTGAAATGACACTAGTGTTATAGTAGCCGGACTCGTTTTGTATTGCAACTAACTTCTTCCTTACAGGATGAACCACCGAGGGCGGCTGGATAAGGACTGGAGCACCCATTTTGATGCATACTACATGACAGCCCAGGATCCTTAGTATCTGGACTTCTATCACGAGCCATATCCGATTCAGCAGACCCAGGGAGATCCCCAGTTGAGGTACGATACTTGGTACATGCAGATCTGCATGGCCAGTGTCTATCTGCGGGGCGATTACGGTGCCCATCTCCGCGACATGATCCAGACTGATGATGGTTACCATCCCAGCGGTCGTTCATTCGCTCGCAACGTAAGTCACCTAAAACTACATAGTTTTTCTCTAACTTAATAGTTCATCAAGGTTTGATCTGACATGCCAATTTTGTTTCAGCTTTTGTCGGGGATCAAGGAGTGCGCTCATGGGATCGCCACGATGGGCAAGAAGAACTGGCGATATCTTGGGTACTGCATCCTCAAGAAAAATGCAAATGCGGTTGAGGATGCCGGGCACGGTGGGAAGATCATCACGATGCTGCAAGACGCCGGAGAGAACATCAACTGGCGTAAGATAGATCCGACCGAGCCTGACCCGGGCCCGATTATTGGACAGGAGATGCCACCTTCTCCCGATTCGCATCCAGAGTGGGACTACCATGATTGGGTATTGTCCAACGTTGCGTGGCAGGCATGGTACGACGAGCATGGACATCCGGTGCAACCTCAGGTATGTCATACTTCAGTATCTGTCAGGTTTTAATAAATTTCTTCATTCAAATCAAATTTAATAATTTATGTGTATGATTACAGGGTCCGGCAGAGATGCCGGCACAGCCATCACCTGCGGGGTTCGATACTTCTGATATGGAGTCCCTCTCGTACAGTCTCCTGGACTACGGGATATTGGATGATGAGTTCAGCTCGGCACCGAGGGTACCCCGATATGGCACATAGATGCCGCATGATGGAGAGGCTAGTGGTAGCGGGTCTCATACTCAGCCTGCCTTTGGGACTGAGTTCGGCGCATCTATCTTCAGTACACCTCCGCCAGTACCGACAGTCTCCACGGGCGATGCCAGATGGGATACCGCCGAGCAGATACTCAGGTCTGCCAATGCCCCAGATGAGCCCGAGAGAGACGGAGCCTGGCCGCGCTGGCGCCGGGAGAACGCCGGAGTACCGCCTCAGCGATGGTCCCCCTCTCCGTTTTAGTTGTATTTTTTACTAGTTTTGTACTATTTATATTTGATATACTATTTATGTTTGGTATATTTGGATTATCCTATATTTCGGTTCTTGTGTATGTGTGCTTTTATGGTCTATTTTTATATTTTACAGATAAAATAAATTATCATGATAATGCTAAACAGAAAATATTACAACATTAAAATAGTAGCACAACATAAAAAATAAACAGAAAAATATGTTAAACAGCAAAAATAAACTCATCACGACATTTTTATTAATATCCAAGGTTGAATACAAAATAATGCGGTTAAAAAAAAAAAAAAAAGAGTAAACCGGCCAGAAAATAGCCGGTTTAGGGGGGGAGTAAACCGGCCATTTTCTGGCCGGTTTGGACATTTTTCGATATTGGACTGAATTCTGGGCATAAATATTAATTTGTATTAAACTTTGGATATTAATAAAAATGTCGGGTGGTTTAGCCAGTAGGTAGAGGGGATCGAATTTTCAACATAATCGGACTGTTTTTAGCAAGTGAAATATTTGAAAGCATTCAAAACAGAATTTTTTCATATTAGTGTGTATTTCATTTTCATTTTACATCACTTGATAAAAAAAATAGTTTCAAGACCTCAATATTAATAATAAAATAAACATCAAATTTTCTTGAAAATTTGAGTAGAGCTCGAGGATTTTAGCATGATCATGGTTTCAAACATAGATTATGATAGACAAATAAAAAAAAAAATTAAGAAAATTGCTAGCTCAAGAGAGTATACGAGCAAGGTTCAAATGTATACATATATTTGTCCGCGTTAGACAAATAACCTTATCATGATCCGTGCTAGGTCTAACTCAACTCGTTCCATTAACCATTTCGAGTCGAACAAGTAGAATAACATTCAATACAAATATCATATAACATATTTTATTATTATAATGTGTAGACTGTCATTAATAAAATATTATTTCTAGCGTACAATTACGTTTTAAGATACATCATATATATTCTTAATATTGACACACATGTTGAATAATGGCCATTGATTCTTTTAAGAGTAAAAACATTTTTTTGCCAATTATTATATGAAATTTTAGCATCTTCCATGTTAAAGATTATATCACTTACACATCAATTATTCTAAAAAAATAATCTCCAAAATCTTTGATCAATCTATAGTTTAAATGCACACAATGTCTTTTTTCTCCTAAAGAATAAATGGAAGAAATTTTATTTCCAATCAGAAAGAAAAATTATGACATTTCTTTAGCCATTATATTCAATTATGTTAAGAAAAAATTGTACCTTAAAATTTGCATTTTCACCGATATATTTCTAAATAAATGAACATGCACGATAATAGAATCTGATATCCATGTTTATCTTACTTTGATTAATTTAATAATGAGGTATGGAAATGGAACTTTGTAAGTTCCTTGTTTCTACTATCTATTTTAAAAAAAAAAACCTAAAAGAAAATAAATTTCAACTTTTGAACATAATTTTTAAATGCTTCTGCAAGGGATTTTTTTTTAAAACAGTAATTAAAATAATTAAAGTTAAAGAACCAACATGATTATCGAGTTTTCTATAAAAACAGCAAAAACCGAATAGCCTATTCGGTTAAGGGTTTTTTTTTGCTTCACTGAATAGGCTTTTCGGTTTACCCTATTTTCACACAAACAAATTCCCGAACTATGTAACATTTCGTGTAAATCCTCCTAAACCGAGATGGCAATTCGGTTTAGTTTTTTTTTTTTTTTTTTACACCAAGAAGAGCAAAATAAAGAAATCTAACACTGAAAATTTGAATTTTTTGTTTAAATTATTTGTTAGGTTACTTCTTTTGATTTATAATTAGCAAAAAAATAAAAAAACACTAAATATTTGAAATTATGTTGAATTACACTAAATTACGCTAAATTACGCTAACTCCGCTAATTATGTTGAAATACCAAAAATTACGCTAAAATAGACCGATTCTGTGCCATCTTTCATGAATCATAAAAAATAGTAAAAAAATTCCGAAAATAGTAAAAACTGGTATTCTACAAGTTCATTATGTAACTAATTTACTGAGCTATTTGGATTGAATAATAGAAACGAAAATCTTAATCGGAAACTTCAACTCAAGTTTTGAGGCTCTTCCCTTAGTTTTTTGGCGATTCTGAATTTCGGAATCCGGCATTGCTAGCACGGACGCATGCGTATTTTCGCAAGCTTTCCAAAGTGGTCATTTGCTGAAATCGGACACTCGAGCGTCGTTTTATGACCGTTTGAAGTTTCGCCGTCGTTTTTCGCCTTTTCAGTGAAGATATCATCTCTATTCATATGTAATTTAGCGTAATTAACCGTATTTTAGCGTAATGTAATGTAATTTAGTGTAATTTAACTTAATATAGTGTAATTCAACATAATTCCAAGTAATTTAGCGTATTTTAGTATGAATATGCTAATTATATATCAACATAAGTCAAATAATTTAAATAAAAAATTCAAATTTTCAGTATTATATTTCTTTATTTTGCTCTTCTTAGTCTTAAAAAAAAAAAAAAAAATCTAAACCAAAATGTCTATTCAGTTAAGCAAAAAAAAAACACCAAACCGAATACCCTATTCGGTTAAGCCTATAAAATAGATTTTCTGTAGCATCGTATCCTACAACCCAGTTAAAATCTTGTAAACTGAATAGCTTATTCGGTGAAGCAAAAAAAAAAAATCCTTAACCGAATAAGCTATTCGGTTTTTGCTGTTTTTATAGAAAACTCAGTAATCATGTTAGTTCTTTAACTTTAATTATTTTAATTATTGTTTTTAAAAAAAATCCTTCTGCAAGTGCACAGAAAGCTGTAATGAACAATGATTAACATGCCACAAGAGATATAGAAATGGGCACGGATGCGTCTTATCGTATGCTTTTGTTCATAAATGAAGAAACAAAATAAAATCTGTTTGGGCATTTATGAATCATGGCATCGTTTTTATCCGAAATTTTTTAGTTACCGTAGCGTAAAATCAAAATTAAATGATACCACTATTGTTGAGATTTTTTCAATCTTACCACTCATGCGGACCTAGTTCGCACACTAAAATGGGTTAGTGCGCGGATTGGGTTAGCGCACCAACTGTTCTGAAATTTTTACTGCTCTTCGGTGCATTTCACCCAGTTTGAGCACTAATTTTGCACCAATATGCGCTAACCCAGTCTGCGCACCAACCCAATTTGGTGCGCGACCTGAGTCCGCGTGAGTGGTAGGATTGAAAATAGTTTTGATCGGATGGTAATCATTTAATTTTTATTTTTTACTGTGCTAACTAAAATTATTTCGGCGTTTTTATCGGAGATACCTGCTTGGGCAAAATTTGCAGGCTATAATTGTGCACCTTACATGGACAAAATATACCTAATAGGCTAATAAACCTCAAAAAAAAAAAAGATGAGGAGGAAACGGCTATAAATCTCCTATTTTCTTTGCAATTAAGTTAATCTTGCATTTTAAGGAGATAGTCATGCCAACAAATTTGAGATGTAGAGCGCAGTACTTGTGTCTCTTAATTAATTTATAATATAAAATCAAATGATTCATACTGAGTTCCGGACTTCCGGCCCGTCGACGTTTGAGTCTTTGGAAAAGATAAGTAACAAGTAAGAGTGAGGCTACGGTACTATGCATAGCACGGATTGATCCGTGCTACCGCTTAATATTTGAGTTTTTAAAATTCTAACGGTTGATCCGAACCGTTCAACATGATTATAAAATGAATATGTACTTGCAAATTAAATTTTACATTTTTTTGATTTTTTTTTACTATTTTTTTAGATAGGTAGAAAATCACTGTTTTTCGATGGTCTAGAATTTTCAGATCAAGTGATTTTCTACCCATTTAAAAAAATAGTAAACAAAATCGAAAAAATGTAAAATTTGGTTTGCAAGTACATATTCATTTTATAATCATGTTGAACGGTTCGGATCGACCGTTAGAATTTTAAAAACTTAAATTTTAAGCCTTAACACGGACCCAATCCGTACTATGCATAGCACCGTAGCCTCACTCAATAAGTAATCTCAGATGCCAAAAGTAATTAATTTTTACCAGTTGCTTAATTCAGGTAGCAAGTCAAATCTGTGCAAAAGATTCCCATAACAGGGACCATGTTTCTCTCCACTTTTGCCCCTGAGTTCACTTCTCATTACTGTGGGGCCCCCACATGCACGTATCACATCACTTCAAGGATTCTCTCAACATGTTAAATTTTCTTAGCATAAAGAATCCCAAACGGCCAAACCTTACCTTACCCAACCTGAGGACTTTCCATTTTTTTTTTTGAAGTTTACTCAAGAATAACACACAATTTGATCCCTAGTTTAAACCGAAATTTTTTTTAATATCCAATATTAAATAAAAATTTAAAGAAATGCCCACATTTTAAAAAAAATTATAAATATGCCCAGGCCGCCGAGTAATTTCTCGGCTCACTTCTTTTCTGAATTGTCAGGTTTCACAGCGGCTGAGGGTATTTTTTTTTCTCTTTGAAACAGACTATATAAGCTCTATTTCTCTCTCATCCCACTCACAATCCACTCAAACTCAACAAAAGAGAAAAAGAAGAAAAGAATAGGCGATTTGAGGCCAAAAATATGAACAGTAACAACTGAAGTAGATCGTTCAATCGCGGCGTAGCGAGAGGAGGATTAATAAGTGGTCGAGGTAGAAATAAGAAGAAAAAAAGAACTATCAAGTCTGCTACATGAAAATAAAGAACTGTCAAGTTTGCTTTATGGAGATATTTTTTTAGGCGGCCAATTCGGTATGAAACTACAGACAATGACTTTGTGGAACATTCTTACGGCTATAGTTTGAAAAAAAGGTTGATCCAGAGCAGTCAACATTGGACTATGGCTTTGTTCCTTGTACTTATACTGGTAAGGCTAGCACTTCGTCTGCTGTCACTGATTCAGAGCCACCTACTAAGAAGTAGGATTACTGGTGCTTAAATTATGATTTTAGGGTTTTAAGTTGGTTGAATTAGGATTTTATCATCTTGTACTGGAGTTTCAATTTTATCAATTTAGTGTTTGTATTATAGGTTGGATGTAACATTGTAATTGAATTTTAATTTAATTTTGAAGTTCATCTTTTCAGAATGACAAATTACCTCTTTTGTCTCTGCCTTTGGACAAGCTTTTGACCTAGTTAAAAAAATTAATAAATCACCAAAAATTTGCATGCATTTAGACTTGATGTTCTCTACATTTTCATTAAGAACCAACTTTTGGTTTATTAATAATCTCATAACTAATTTTTTAATATGGTAAAAAACAGTAAAGTTATAAAAACTAATTTTTGAATATAGTAAAAAATATGGTAAAAATCTCAGAATTAATTTAATATTTTTGCACTGTAAATGCATATGTTTGATAGAAGTAACTCTTAAGAATGGTCAATTTTTATATTTTGCCATCGTTAATCGAGTAATGGATTTTCAAAATCTATCGTCTAATTTAAAAGAACCTAAAAATATATTTAGAATTATATATTATATTCTGAAATAAATAAAATAATTAATTTTAAAATTATGGATATTCATATTATAATAATATGAACATCAAATTATTCACCACCATTTGATTAATCGGCATCATAATTATTAATAACTTGGCAGTGTCTTGTTTGTTGGGTATCACATATCACATCTATTAAAAAAATAATGAATATTGGTATATTATTTACGTGACATAATTTTATATATGGTTCAAAATTAACAGTTATTTGATGCTTCGTCAAATAATAATCAAATTATATGATTTGATTGTTAGGCTATTTATTTATCCAATAAAATATATGCAAACTTATATTTTATTTTTTATTCTGATGTAAATTTTATTGGAATATTTTATTATTAAGACTGCCAGAATACCCCCATGTACTGATGTACAACAGTTCAAGTGCCGACTTTTTCTCCATTTGAGAAAAAAAAAAAAAAAAAGGTTCGATGCCACTTGTTTGCAAGGACATGGAAGATGGAACTAACACGGTCACCAGTGCTGTATTCCATCCCGACATGTAGGAGGTGTAGCTCTTACACGGTGCACCATAGCTTAGCTAAACCTGATGTGCTCTGATCTTCTGTGGCGAATCAGAACCAACACATGGTGTGCAGGATCTCTGCCATATGCGACTCGAAAAAAATTATAAATATTTGTTAGGTTTGAAAATCTCGGTAGATGTCTTTTATAGAAATTTTGTTAGGCATATTTGGGCAATTACGTGTGTGTCTGTGTGTAATAGTTCACCAAACAATAGTTCCAAGAAATCCAGATTGAATTAAAATCATTAATATTTAATGACCTCTTCTTATGTTCAGAATGACATTTTAATAATGAGCTTTGAGAATTTGAATCTGATGAAAGAATTATTTGGGTAAACGCTTTTATTTTTTTTATTTAATTCTTGGTGATAGCAAAACAAAAATGTTCACACCCAAAAATAAAGAACAACTAAATTTTTTTAATGCGTCATGCTGACTTAAAAACTCTGCATGACTGGAAGATGGTAGTGGTTTTTCAGTGCTCAACTTGCTTTAAGATGAGTTAATTAAAATATTCACCAATTAAACAATTGAAATATTTTTTTTCAAAAAGTTTACACCTCAAACCCTTTTGTTGGAACTAATACATGAGATGATGATTAAATGAGATAGCCATATTGTCTTCTTCCTTGGAGTGGGGAGACAGCCCAAGGACAGCCTTAGTGTACCTAGCTGGACTCAGCTAATTACCTCTCATTAATTCTTTAATTTACTGTTTGTTTATTATTTTAATATAAGATTTGAGATATGATCCAAGACGTCTTAAGATTTGTCCATTTTATTTTAACTAATTTTTTTAGTTCTTGTTCTCAACTCCAACTTGCACACTCTGGGCCATTAATGTTTTATTTCATTTTTTTTCATTTTTTTTCCTGTAAGACTGGTGCATCGTCTATGCCTTATGATAATGCATGCTTGAAGTATATATGGTTATTTAACTTGTTGAAAATAATAAGTTTTAGATCCATAAAAATCAAAATGTAAAAAAAAAAAATAGAAAGTCTTTGCATGATGGTACTATATTGACAACTTTAAATTTATTGCAATTATGTTAGAGCATTGATCACCCCACAACTACAACTTTAAGGTGGCGTATGCCCTTTATTAATTTGGCTAGGCTAGCAAATTAATACACTCTGTTAAAAAAAATATAAACATATATGTTTCAGAGGCAAAGCTAGACTTCAAATTATGAAAATCAAACGTAAACGGAATCAATCATATAGTTTTTTTTGCTGCAAATGGGGGAGGAGGGAGGGGAAGGATTAATACACAATACCCGTAGCATTTTTTCTTCTAAACTATATAGAAAATTACTTATAAACACAAACATTTTGAAAAAAAAAATAGAGGTCAATTGACACTGTGCTTTAGTGGGTATATTTTCAAATGTGAGTTACTTCATAGATTTAAATTTATGTAACCCCAATTATGGAATTTTATTGGAACAGAAGACCATTGAAAAGAAAAGGCAAGCTCATGGTTAGCAACAAGTTGGATTAAAATATAAATTGCATACATAATATAATTAGAGTACCAAAATCACTAAATTGGTTAGTTTACAAATGTTTAAATTTAGCACTACTAAGCATATAGTTGTTCCCTGACTCATAGCAGCTAGGTTTCGGTTGAACATACGCATGCACAAAAATTTATTGGGTTTAATTTCTTCTCATTGGCATTTTGTGAAGAACCCATAATTATTGATTGGTGAAGTGCCAATAAAGCGATGTTTCATACAACTAATTTCAAAGGCAGATGTTTATTTATTGTACAGTAAATATTCTTAATTACCTGGAGTTGATATATACTTGAATGCATATATGAGTTGAGATTTAATTAAAACATAATATTTGTGTGAGGCAATGATATAATGCGATCGCTCAATTAAATCTATATTTTGAAGTGTTGAGGAATTCAAATTCTGTAATTTAAAGATTTTTCTACTACTTATCAAATAGAAAGAAAAGCATTTTATTGGACCACTAAGCACAAATCATAGGCTCAAGCATTTTAATGGTATTTTTATATTAAAAAAATGCGTATAATCACTAGTCGAGAGTCATATAGTTAATGAGTCAAACCCTCTTTAGTTGAGGTATACGAATTTAATTTATGTACCTTTCACTGACAATGAATTTATTTAAAAAAAATAAAGGGCACTTTACACAAAACATATTTCCAAACTATAAAGGTGGGTTTGGTGCTTCACCTGTCCCTATTAGAGATTTAGAGTGTTCAATATCCTAATAATGCTCTCTGGTTTTTTTAAAATAACAGCTCAATTTGTGATGCAAGGTTGAAAATAATGAACATAAAATTAATGTCAGTTTTTTGTTCTTGTATTGCCTTAAATTAATCTTGTTGCATAAAAGAGGGGATATCATGCACTGTATTAGGTTAACATCCTAAAACAAATACAAATTGTTGTAGTTGGTGTCCCAAAACAACTTGTGATCTCCATTAATGTGACTGTTCCTCAAAAGTATATGCACTAAGCACCATTACTTTTTGATAACTTTTTTTTAAACGCAAATAATTGCGGAATTCTATCTCTTTCTTGTATTTTTTTTTTGTTACACTCCTTGTGCAAAAAGAAAATACATGTTGGGGATTAAAGAAAGAAGGCGTTGGACCATAGCTTTAGAGAAATAAAAAGAAAATGCTTAGTTTTGTTTAATTTCTTTTGAGTAGCAATATTAATTATGCGCATGTGTCATTTAATGCTCTCAATCATTGCTCGCCATATAAGATTATTTTAAAAGATGTAAAGAATAGTTCATGAATAATAAAACAATAAAAGTTGACAAATTAAATCAAATCACCTCCAAAGTAAGGAATTTAAGAGGATGCACATGCATTGGCACGTTGAAAATCATACAAAAGGAATTTGGTATGAACTGATTGCCATCTTTCTCCATGTTTGCACACACGAAGCATGCACATGCTCATGCTCGTTTGTGCTTGTTTTAAGGAAGGCATATGTCCATACTGTTAAGCATTTTGTCAAATAAATCAATAAAAACGAAATGAGAGTTTGGGTTTGTTTCTCAAGTCCCTACTATAAATTAAGCCCAAATAAGCCATGCCCGATTTTAATCTATGTTATTTGTTTTCTTCTTCTTATTTTCCTTTTCTACACAGGAACATTCTTAAAATATTTTTGTTTTATGATCATCGATATCACTATCAGCTTGAATTTTTTATAACCAAGATTATGTATGTACTATAAAGTTAATCATGACATATTATAGTGGGACCTATGATGCTAATTCTAGTATAATTCTCGCAATTAATGTCTTAGAAATTTAGAATGCTAATTTTTGTATCAAATGAAGCGTTTTCATGAAATACAGCCCATAGAGTTTTATGGGCCAACTAAGATATCTTCGGCCCGTAAATTGGTAAAATTCGTTCATTCATAATATATATTCTGATCATGAAGAAAGAAAAGAAGTGGGCTCAATTTTAATTAGTCTAGGCCTGTTTTTGAAAAGAGTCGAACTCAGTCCAACTTAAATCGGACCACTTGGATTTGCTTGCCTGATTTCTCTTTAGATTTTTATCACCGAATTCAATCCTTTAATTCACATGAATTTGACCAAATGTCCTTACTTAGCTCTGAAATTAGATTGGGTTCTGGGGCGAAGGGGGGCCGATCCAAATTCGGTCCGATATCCAATTTGGATCGTTCCATACAGATTAAGATTTGCGAGCCCTGTTTAGATTCATACGACGGTTTATAATTTTAATCTTCGCACAACTCTCAACGCAGATCAAACAGTCGAGATCAGACATCCGACCGAATTTGGTTCATGTCCATCGGATACACCCGCTCCCGACTGGGCTCTGTCAATGTTGCAAGCCTATATTAACAGCTTCAGGCTCTGTCAATGTTGCAAGCCTAGGATGAGGTCAATTTGGGTCCGATGCCCATCGGACTCAAAGTGAGTTCGATGAGTTTGATGACCGTCCGATCTGCTTTAAGATTTGCACTTGCAACTTTCGCGTCTGCTTTAAAAATTCATGTGCACGAATCTTGAAGCATCGAACGGTCCCGAAACCATCGGACCCAAATTTGAGTCCGATGGGCATCAGACCCAACCTGCTCTAGCCTAGGATACAGCCGACCGATCAGACATCTTCAGGGTTTAAAAATTATAGATTTTGGCAAAATTCTGATTGGATAATTTATTTAATTAACAGCTTCACAGTTGCCATTGATCCCTGGCAATTCATAGTTGCCAGTAAATCACTCTTGTTTTACTGATAGGCTTCATTATTAACAAGCACCTCACTAGCTACTGATCATTTATTTTTATTTTTTGAGAATAATAAGGTCGCTGTCATTATGTTGAGAATCATTTATGTCTTTACTTTTGCTTATTTACTTAGTCAATTCACATATTTTACGCTATTCATCCCAAACAAAAAAGTGAATAATTTTGTTAATAATCTGCTAGCCACTGCCCCTTAAATTATTACAAAGCCTGAGATCCATCTTTTACACAATTAATTTCTCAAACTTCATCGACAGAACAGACAAGAAGATTGGGCAAAAAACAAAAAATCAAAATCCAACTATTCTCACAACTGGACTATAATTTTTTTGTTCCAGACTAGGAGTCATTGGAAGGTTTGAGGCAAGGGTTTTCCCGCTAGAAAAGATCCAAATAGAACAAGAGATCTCTCAGGTTGTGAAAAAGGAGCCTCATGAGATGCTCCTCTTATTGTGGCAAAGGATAGCACGTCTCCATACACCTGTGTCCATCCACCAACCTAGATATAATGCAAAAATCAAATAAATAAATACTTATTGATACATAATTTTTTATACAAGTGTCCAACTTATATGTAGATTTCAAATTAGAATTTACATTTTACCTGTTTTCCTTCAAACCATACTCGGTAGGGAACAGTTGTCTTTAGGCCGATTTCATTTGCCAGATTGTGTACTAGTGTACGGCTTCCGGTCAAAGGGATTACCGAGTCCTGATCACCACTGCAACAAAGACAAAAAGAGATTAAACACACAAAAAATAAACTAAGTTCATAATTCACATAATTTTATTATACAAAATATACCTGTAAACCAGAACTCGAATGCCAGATTTGACAAGCAAGCCCACTATTGTGATGGTAGGATTTCGCAAATTGAGAAAATCATAGTTGAGAACACTAAAAAAATTACAAAAAAAGTGTCAGAATTTGAATTCTAGAAATATGTTATTTTTTTTAAAAAAAATTTTAAGAAATGAAAAGAAAAATTAGGAGATAAGTGAAACACTTAACCTGCTACAAACCCCCCATTTCACAACGCCATTTAGTTGCGCATAGAAAGCATCTTGCACATCTTTCCTGTTCAAGTAATTTATTGTCTCATCTTCTACACACACATCTATGCGCTCTCCTACCTGCTGTGTCAAACCAAGAAACTATTTTATCAACTTCAAATGACCTTTTTTTTACTATGACAATTATCAGAAGTAGAAAGTTGAAATACTTACCTTAGGAGATATAACCAATGATTGAGACAAGACGGATGAAATGCATACATCAAGTGTGACATCGTATTTATCTATGAATCGACTTGTCTCCCTTGTTACTTGGCTCATAACCCGTGAACAAATCGGGCTCAGTGACTCGCTATAATATTCATTCACATACCGTGAATAATTGCAAACCTTTGTAAATAGCTTATATGTCGAGTCTGAGATTAATCCATGAGACCAGAAGTATTCGGCCCTTGAATTGAAATCGGTTGCAAATTCAAGTACCGGGTTACCGAGCTGAAATAAAGTAAAAGAGAAGAACTACACTTTAAGTCTATTGTTCAACATTATTTTGCCAATGATATATGTTATTGAGAAATTATTCTTGGCCAGAGAAGAAATTCAAAGTTAGGTTATATTTTGTTAAACTTACAGCAATGCCTTTCAGATTGAAGAGCTTCTGTTTTTGGTTGAATTCTACCATAACCTCTGCTAGCTGGGGGATGTAGTGTCCTGAAAAATAATATTTTTCTTTTTATCAGGAAATGGTTGGGGAATTCATTAACCTTATTAACTCCTTTTTAGAATTTATTCGTCTTTCAATCATAACTCCTATTTTTCACCACCAACGTTTTAAAATACAAAACTTATGTCTTATTTGGTTTGTTTTAAAAAATGACAGAACACAAAGTACTGGCCCTTTTTGTAATGTTTCAATGTGACATGTTTGGACCATCATTACCATGCATGTCAAACAAATTTATTTTTGCCATTTTTAAAAGCATTACTAATATTGCTGTTAAGTTGTTAATGTACCTGCGTAGCTCTCTCCAGCAATGTATAAATCATGGCTTTTGTATTGCGGAAACTTCTCGAGCCATCTCTGAAGGAATACCAGATTGTCGCTAGCTTAATTCAGCAAAGATATAAACGATATATTATCATCTAAATGGGCTAATATATAAGCATTCAAACAAAAAATATTGTTTGTTGGGAAGTAATGCATAAAGGGACTTGTACCTGTCATTTTGTCATCTACATTGTCATAGTAAGAAGGATCCATTGAATAAGAGAAACCCACTCCTGCTGGTGTCTCCAAATATAGCATATTTGCCTCTGCCCAAAGAAAATAAGAGAATAAAGAAAAATAGAAGTGCAGATAAAATCTAACAAGTAGGTAACTTTTCAGATTTGTACCTTTGTTCCAGCTATATTCATTTCTGACTAAGTTCTGGCCACTGGGCCTGAAAGGCCCATTTTCAGAGAATGCTCCAACTCCAAGAGATGAACAGCCAGGCCCTGTGAATAACAAAAATTGATGATAAAATTTTCAGAGACTTAGCATTTTGATGGATACTTTCTATATCAGCCCAAGCATTTTCCACTAAACATAAGAAAGCGCCCTTAATTTCAAAAGTTAATTTTTCAAGAACTTCATTTAACAAAGTAGATGCATGGTGTAAAAGTTGAATATGTCTAAGAATTTGTTAGTTGCATTGTATAATACTTGCCATGTCATAAATGTGACAGATAAGTTTGATTATGAAAAGCCTCTTGTATACCATTCTTTCTACAATAAATGAACTTATTTTGAAATGCCTCAAAAGGCAAAATTCTAATAAGCCTCTTTCTAGGGTCATGTGTAGAAACTAGAAACTAGAAAGTAAAAATTCCCAGCACGAGAAAGTTACAAAACAAGCCTTTAGTAAACTATGGATGTTTTTGGTTGATTCTCCACTTGTTGACAGAGAAGTTTCAGAGAAATTATTCCCAAAAAAGATATTAAATATCAATCAAATGACGATAGAAACAGCAGTATCTACCCAAATTTAAAATACTTACCTCCATTTAACCAGAGAACAAGAGGCTTAGCAACCGGATCCATCTCTGCTTCAACAAAATAGTAGAAAAGAGCTCTCTTTTTGGATAATTCATTATCACCCACCTCAATATAACCCGAATGTTGCTCAAAACTAACTTGGGGTTGCCCAGGTAACCTTGTAATCTTCTCAGAGGAAGAGAGTTGAGAAGCTATTGCAATTAGAAGTAGTACCAGGGGCTTCCGTGCAAGATAAGAGGAATGCATGCTTGTGTGGGAAGCAGAGAGGTAGAAACAGGAAGAAGGTAAGTAAGTGGAGAGAGAGCAAATGAGGGAGAGAGTATATAAGCTATGGATCTTGTGTTGGGCTTTGTGGTTAAAAAGTTTGACCTTTATTTTTTTTTCTGAAGTTTGATGATTTTACAGGTAAGGAGAGCAGGACCAGGTCACCAGGAGAGAGTAAAAAAATGTTTGTTTTTCGAAGGAATCAGTTGATGGAAAAAAAAAATTGGTTCAGATTTTTTATTGAATTACAAAATGAATATGATGAAAGGTTCACATGATTGTTTCAGAGACTAGTTGGACCCATTGGAGGAGAGGAAAAAGCCTTTTGCTGTAAGTGAAGAGAAGAGAGAGAAAGTTAGCTTTTTACCATTGCCTCATGACCGTAGACCCCCACCTCTCTCTCTCTCTCGGTCTCAGTAGCGTATGATTTCAGAATTGGGGGAGGTTGTCCCCAGCAATGCATGATCTGACTATGGGTTTAAAGAAATAGATAAACTATTAATAGCATATACGTACTGCCTATGGGCTGTGGAATGAAATTTTTTATCTATAAAAATTATTAAATTGATATGTGCGGAAATATAACCGAAATTTTTCTAGTTACCACAGTAAAAAACTATCATTCTCGTTATTTTTTCAATCCTACCACCCACACGGATCCAGTTCGCGCACCAATTGGACTAGTGCGTAGACTAGACTGGCGCACCAAGGGATGGTGCTATAAACAGTGTTCGCGCATCAAATTTGATGCTCAAACGGGGCAACGCGCACCTCTCCGCAGTAAAAAGGTAATTTATTTTTTACTTAATTTATTTATTTTGTTGTTTTTAAATTAGTTAGTTGGTTATAAATGTATCTAAAATAGATTAGAATTGTATTAAATAGTTGGAATGGTGTTCAAAATTGATAATATTTTAAATTAGCTATATTTTGTAGTATTTTAGACAAATTATTTTAGAAATGTACAAAATTAGCCAAAATTGAGTAGAAATGCACCAAATTGACCTTGTATTTTTTGAATTTACCCAATATTGTACCATTTTTTAACCGATGGTGTCCAAAAAATAGTAAATTATAAATTTACAATATTTGTGATATTTTAGACCAAAATTGAATAGAAATTGACCAAATTAACATTTTATTGTTTGAAATTACCCAAAATTGAACCCTTTTTTTTACCGATGGTGTCAAAGAATTAGTAAATTATAAATGTTCCATATTTGTGGTATTTTAGACCAAAATTGACATTGTATTGTTTGAATTAACCCAAAATTGACTAGAAATGCACTAAAATTGAGTAGAAATGCACCAAATTGTAGTATGGCGTCAACAAGCGGGACCAACAAACCAGTTTGCCAAACGATGATGTGGATTTGGATATGGAGTTGACCCGGACCGTCTTTCCTCACTTGACGAAGGAGAGTGTTAGCCCCGTTTGCTAGTTCCCGTACAATTCAGGACCACAAGATCAGAAATTCATATGTAAGTTTACATTTGTTAACTACTTGCTAATAATTTTTTAATATATTCAATTGAATAAATAAAAAAATTATATTTTTGTTTATTTTGAAATTAAATGCAGACTCATAACCTCACGTCGACCCGGAATAACCAGATGAATATCCTCTACGACGAGCGATTTGCACCGGCGTTACAGAGGATGGGTCTGTGGCATGTGTCCTAGCTCAGTGATTTAAATGCAGATGTCGCTCTTATATCTGCGCTGGTTGAGAGGTGGCGGCCGGAGATGCACACATTCCACTTGCCTGTTGGAGAGATTACGGTGTCTCTCCAGAACGTGAGTTGTCTATGGGGCTTGCCCATTACTGGAGAAGCTGTGACGGGTGTGGAGTATGGAGACTTCTCATAGCTCGTTATCGACCTGCTGGGCACCAATCTGATGAAGCGGAGGATTACCAAGAAGGGGTTCATCTACTTCAAGAATGATATTAATTTACCACACTTGCGGGAGCGGTTCAGATAACTTTTATTTTATAAAATTAAATATTTGATGGTACTTTTCGCAATTTTGACTAAATTAGTTCGAATTTACAGTGGAGTTCTAGACGATGATGTTGATGCCGAGACGGTAGATCGGTGGACCCGAGCTTACATCATGGAGATGTTCGCTTGCTGGCTGTTCCTAGATTCATCGGGGAGCACTGTCCCTAGTTGTTTGCTTGAGTGGCTGAGCGACTTGGCTCAGCCGAAACAGATGAACTGGGGTACATTCAGTCTTGGCATGTCTATATCGGGGTTTACGCACTGCGTGCCAGCTATAAATTATTTTTTGCTTGTTTGTAATGTAAATAAATAAATGGTTACACAAAAAAACCAGATATTAACTGCAACTTGTATCTAAATAGAGAAACAAGCATAATTTCTATGGTCCAGTTGGTCTCCTCATGCATTGGTCGTGAACGAGATTCCCATTCGGTCGTCCACAACTACGAGAAAAAGGTTGGGCTTTAGATTGGGGTATGTCCAACGGGATTACATGTCCGGCTTATGCGCAGAGATTCTGCTCGAGGAAGACGTACATCCAGACCTCGCACAGCAAACCTATGGGAGTTTATTTCTACCAGAGTCAATTTGAGCAGATGACTCCAGACAGGCACGTCTGTTGGCGACCGTACGTGTCGCAGTTGAGGACAATGATGTTGTCCCTCACTCCTTCCTGTATGACCTGCCTGATATCTGCTTCGCTCAGCGTCAGTTCTAATTTGCTCAGGTACTGCTTATATTATTAGTGTATCAATTTTTTATATACTTTTTTTATTACGTAGGTTTATTTATTTTTATATACTTGCATGTACCACTTGTCTTCTACCAGATTGTCGAGCATTATTACGCTGGACGGGTAATGTGTCAGTTTGGTATGGCTCAGCCTTTTTTTGTCACTGATCCCATCTCAAAGGACAAGTGGTACGAGCTCACAAGGAACTGAACACTGTAACATGCAATAATTGGCGGACCGTGCATGCCTAGTATGTGACCTAGCTTGAGGCAATGGGTGACAGGATCCCTGACGAGCTCCAGTCGTATGCTTTCGATACATATGACCAGACTTATCGCAATGTGCATTTACGGTATACTTGCACGATCAGATCACCGAGATGAACACTAAGCCGCTCCACGTACGACGCGACATGGTTCCCTGCGCTGGCCCGGCTGCACAGATTGTAAGTCTTTCATTTTTTTGTTTAAAAAATTATGACAATTCAATTGCAATTTGAACTAATTTTTATTTATTTTTATTCGCAGGTCATGAACATCAAGCAAGTATTGATCAGCGCAAGACACACCATCACAAGAGGCTGGATGGCTCTCAGGAAGAAGTGGTTGTGTATGGCTGCACCGCCGGTCGTCGTCGCCGGGTAGAAGGACCAGCTCGACAGGGTCCTCAGACTGTTAGATCTGCCCTGCTATAAAGATTTGAAAGACTACAATGATGCAGATTCTGCGGAGCCTATGTGCACAGCAGAGTCAAATTTCTCAGATCTTTACTCTACGGCGATTGCTGCAGCGGTACGTATATTTTTATAATTATTTTTAATGTCGTCTACATTGTGAAACCTAATTATCTATTTATTTCAAGGAGATATACCGCGGGGAGATAAGGAGAAGGACACTGCACAACCACCCTTTGAGTTTGACTTGGGCTCTCAGTACGGTGCCTACACTCAGGATTACTCCTCTCCTTATTTTACACACAGGAGGACCCACTCCCACAGTCCAGTGCAGCGGTGATCCAGCAGGATGTCACATATCGACCCGTGTACTCTTCAGAGGATACACATGAGGTTATTTTCGGTTCTGGGGCAGATCAGGGACCATATGAGGAGAGACTTTTTGGGGAGATATATAAGGAGACCCCACCATAGCCATCACAAGAGTATACGCCGCTGGTCGAGAGGGAGTGGGTGGAGGAGGGGCGGGGTAAGAGAATTAGGAGAGAGAGGTTGCCGTACACACCACTGAGCAAATAGAGCATCATTTTGTAGTTGTTCTTTCGTTAGTTGTTAGGTCTTCCGGACTGTTATTTAGTTCTTATGTTGTGACAGACTTTTATTACGTATGTTCGACTTTTATAATGTTATTTGGATATTAGGTACTTATATTTTGATATTCAGTTTTTATTCTACTTTTATTGTATCTTATTCTCTTATGATCTATCGTATCATTCCAATGAAATATGCTGGACGAACGAAAAAAAATACGTACATTGTAATTTTAAAAAATACAACATCATACTTAAAATAAAATGTTGAATTTCAAAATATTACTTATATTACAAACAATAAAAAATGGAAACAAAACAAAACAGAAAATGGAAAACAAAACAGAAAAAAAAACCCTGGGTGCACCTACCCGGTTCGCGCACCAACAGGTGCGCCAGGCCAGTCCGCGCACCAACCCAATTTGGTGCGCGAACTGGGTTCGCGTGGGTGGTAGGATTGAAAATGTCATAGGGAGGGTGGTAATCATTTAATTTCTATTTTTTACTGTGGTAACTAAAAAAATTTCAGAAATATAAACGGTGTCTCATTTTCAATAAATATAGAAAGACCAGACTCAATGGTTCCTATCCAATATTATGGGTAGGACTCAATGGTTCCTATTTAGGTTTTTATTATTATTTTTTTAAATTCTAGTTTAGAGTTGGTTTTGGATCGGACTCATTGAGTCTTATCCAAAAGCAAAAGCAAGATCATTCTGCAATCTCTTTCTTTCTTCCTTCTCTCTCTGACCTAACTCTTTCTTCCAGGTGGTGCTGTGTTCATTTGTGCTTTAATGATCAATTTAAACTGGCAATTCGGTCTGGACTAAAAAAATAATCTGGACCGAATTGACAATTCGGTCTGGGCTAAAAAAAGCCTCTGGACCGAATTGGCAATTCGGTCCAGAGTGAATTACACGAAAGGTACACAGAAAACATGCGGGAAATGTGAAAAACAGCTGGACCGAATTGGCAATTCAGTCCAAAAAAAAAAATTCCCTCGGACCGAATTGACAGTTCGGTTCTTATGATTTTTCTAAAAAAAAAAAAAGTAATCATGTTGTTTCTTTAAAATTAATTATTTTAATTACGTTTTTAAAAAAAAATCTTAAAATGGAGCAGAAGAAAAAGAAGAACTCTAATGGGTTTTGAAATGCGGATGCTCAAATCAAGACAGAATCTATCTCTACCGAATTGTTAAAAAAACAAATAATGGATAGGTAGCAATGAGAACTATCCAATTCAAAACTTGATGAAATCTGGCAGCTACCATCTCCTTTTCTATCGAATTCAAAAAAAAAAAAATTATGAATCGGACTCATTGAATCGGACTCACTTCTGACTAGATGAAATGTAGCATCCTTCTTGCAAATTTCTACCGTTTAAAAAAACAAATAGATATAAATCGTTGAGTCCTATCCATAATTTTGGATAGGAACTATTGTGTCCGGTCTTTCTATATTTATTGGAAATGATATACTTTTTATTTCCGTACATCTCAATTTAATAATTTCTATAGATAAAAAATTCCCACTGTGGAGTATTAATTACAGTGGTTACTGCTATTGCTCGTCTACGGGGTTTTCATAAAAAAAATGCTATTGCTGACTTACCGCTAATACAACAATTATTATTGTATTTCATTACCCAATCTATGGAGAAGTTGGATTTTTAGAGAAATTAAAAATTCAAAACTTCATGAAAGAATTTTCTTTTTTTGAAAAATAGATGGAACAACACTAACGGTATAGTTTTATCACGGATAGGATGATGAAACCACACCTAACAGGTTTTGGACAAATATATAGTTGAGATGTTATTAAATGTTTGAAAAATACCAGTACGCTCACACAAATGGTGCGGTCTAGAAAACCAACACCTAACGGAATTCATCATTGGCAAGGTTCCATCTATTTTTCGACAAAAAAATAATCCTTTTATTTTCCAAAAAAATAAATTTTAAAATTACAAAAAAGAAATCGAGAACCTACAAAGTACAGAGGCTTTTCCAAGGAAAAGGAATAATTTTAACGCAAATTTAAACTTTTGTGCTTATCGATCTCAATCTACACCTAAAATAATCAATATTTTATATAACTAATTATCGCTGCGTTATAACTTTTCTAATCCCCAAAAGCTATATTATTTTCAAATTTTATGCCAACACAGTAACAAAGGCTATAGTCAACATTTTTATTACCGTAGCAAGTGTAATAGCTAATTGACATGCTATATAATTTTTTGCAACAAAATATTTAGATTCAGTCCATGCAAAATATTTGTTATTATAACATAAAAAGTTCAACACTCAACAGGTGTTTTTTATAATCAAGCGGTCGATAAAGGTGGAAAATTTGTCTGAAGGTTGACTACAGGCTCTGAAACTTATAATGATTCAAATGCAAGCTGAAACTTATAATGATTCAATCTCTCTTTGTTGTTATTAGAGTATATTTACCTATTCCTGTGCTAATTTCCAAGTTTGAATAATTCCTATTTATCACTTGACAGTGTCAAAAATTTGAAAAAAAAAAAATCATTCATATTTATCTTAGTTGCTAACCCATTAAATTCTTCTAATTCATTTTATTACCAAATCAGTTGATAATCTTTGGCTCAAGATTGTGTCTTATAGTAGAATCATTGTCAATTCATCCTTCAAATTTAGATTATTGCAGTGAACGAGTTGTTTTTTTCTTTACAAGGTGTATAATTCTGTCCGAGAGAAAACTAATTTATTCATGAGGAGGGTTCAAATACACCATTAGTTTTGTGCTCCAATATGCTCCACATCATTTCTCTAAATTTTCAAAATCCAAACAGTCGATCTGAACCACTCAACATGATCTTCATAATAAAATATGCTTGGATACCAAATTTTATATTTTTTAGAAATTTTTTACTATTTTTTTAGATAGGTACAAAATCACTTTTTAAGGAGATTCTGGACCATCCGATAAAGTGATATTGTACCTATCTAAAAAAATAGTAAAAAAATTCTAAAAAAATATAAAATTTGGTCTCCAAACATATTATTATGAAGATCATGTTGAACGATTCGGATCAACTGTTCGGACTTTGAAAATAGAAATAAAGGATGTGGAGCATATTGGAGCACAAAAATTATGGTGCATTTGAACCCTCCTCTTTATTCATTTAGATTTCTCTTTTACTTAATTTTTATTCGTTCTATAATATCTTACAAAATATTAAAAACGAAGTACCACTACATATAGCTTTGTTATATATATAATTGCTACTATAAATCTCTAAAACAATAGTCATTAATTGAAGGACAAAAAAAAATTAAATAATTGATCAAACTCTCTTTTATAAGGAAATCATGTCACATTATTTGATCCTCAAATTTACATGACACGAGCTCTTATTTTCATCTACTTATAAGGTAAACTCACGAAAAATATTTTATTATTGAATACAAAAGGAACTTTGCTATATTTCTTTTATTTTAATCTACTGGTAATGTTTACACCTCACCGGTTCGGATAAGACTCTGCTGTTTTTCTTAGAGAAAAGCAACATTTTGCTTTTCAATCTTAACCATTTAAAATTTTTCATTCACGTATCTTAATAAAAGAACTTTTTCATGCACGGATTTCAATAATTTTAAATGGTTGAGATAGGAAAAGCAGGACCCTGCTTTTCTCTCAGAAAAGCAGCAGAGTCCGTTCCCACCGGCTCACCCTAATGAAGAGCTCTGCATTGTTGTAATATATATTTTAGATTTTGCAAGGGTTTATATGTAAAAGGCGAGGACTGGGCTATTTTTGTCCTGCTCTCTGTAGGCAGACAAGGAGCAAAGCAGAGAGAGGAAGAGAGGCAGTGACCTGACCGCAGCGACTGTGCGGTTCAACACTGTTTCTCTGCACAAGGGTCTTGTCTTACGCTACACGGCCAAAAGAAAGCGAAGCAGGAATTAATGCTCATGGCTTGATAAGAGAATAAAATAACGAAATTCACATTCCCGTAAAATAAATAACGACGACATTCCCCAATCCCCATTTACCAGTATCTCATTATGGATATTGATAGTTATGGTGCGGGTACAGTGCGGGTAGTGTAGCGTGGTCATTGTTATCAGCTTCTTATTGTTAAATCACAATTGACAAAAAAAATATGTTAAAATGATGATTGATAAAAAACATTTTTCTCCTTAAAAAAAGAAGAAGAAAATCACCAATTCTCCTGGCTTCCAATAAAAAAAACTGTTGTTGCCAGTGTAGCAGGAATTTAGATCCAGTGCAATACCTTACCGTGTAGAATGAGATCTCAGTCGTATGTTTTAACTTGGTACAAATCTCAAAGCAAATCCTCTGTAGTTAAAATTAAAATAGATTCATAAAAAAAAAAATTCCGCCTTTGTCCTTTAATTGTATTAGCAACCAGTGCAAATTTATTAGTTTAAACTTTTTTTTTATAAAAAAGCAGAGGTTCTAAACATATAATACTTTGTTTTTATAAATTCAGTATAATTAATTGGTTTCACTGGAGTTCATGCGACTTTGCTATCTCAATTTTGGTTACTATGGTTTCTCAGCGTAGAATTCAGGAACATCCGAAAAGTAGTGATTTTTATCTATTTAAGACGAGTAAAAATTAAAATTAAAATTAAAATATAAAATATAAAATTTGGTTTCTGGATACATTTTTATTCGAAGATCATATTTAATGGTTCGAATTAACCATTTAAAATAAAAAAAATAAAGATGAATCTATTACACAGATTCGACTGATTTTTTTTTTATTTACCATCTTAAAAAAAACAAGTAATTTTTTTTCTGGAAAATTCCATATTTACTAGGATCACAATTTGAAACTGCAGTACAATTAAAGGAGGGACTGCATTTTCAAATTACGAGCCTAGAAAGTATAGAAAGAGGCCGGCCGGAGAGAGAGATTCGCAATTCATTTTAACCACGAGTTTTCTTCGACTTCGAGTAAGTGTTCTTCTTCTCTTCTAATTTCAACTTTTAATATAGTAGTTGTACATAGGTTTAGGATTTATAATTTACGATACAAACTTTAAATTTACAATTTAGTAATTGAGATTTGGCCAAAATAGTATCAAATAAATATTAAATTTAACAAAATAGTATCAAAATTTGTCTAATTTAACTAAATAGGGTCAAGATAATATCAACATTGTGCCAAAAATTGTGCGAAATTTAAACAAAATAATACTAAAATAGTACCAAATGGTGTCAAAATATTGTCAAAATATTGTCTACACCCTGAGTTCGCAATAGATTTCTAATTTTTTGTAGTTGTTATGTTAGAGCCTATATATAGTGTCCGAATATTGTTTACACTCCTAAAATTCAAACATACAACATTTTATTCAAATATCAAATTGGATTGAATCTGTACATAAAAGAAAGTAGGCCCGCAGTTTAAAACTGCGGTACTTTTAAAGGCTGAACCAAATTTATTCTTTTGGTACCGCAGTTTCAAATTGTGATCCGATAAATATTGAATTTTGATGAAAATCAAGTTAATTGGTTTATTTTATTTTTTTTAAATGGTAAATAAAAAGATTTCGGCAGAGTCGATCTTTAATATACATATTATATCATAGATTCTTTATTAAAATGTATACTTTCACGAGTCCGCATCTTCTACATTAGTTCAAAAGTGCATCTTTTGAGTTTAATGCATGTTAATTGTCTGATCAGAATCGGTGTCAATCCGGTCTACGCCCAGGGGCGGACAGAATATCCCTCTGGATTTTGAGTTTTAGTGGAGATTTATCGGTTCCGATCGACTTTGCTCCCCCTGGAATTTTTTTTGCCCCCCCTCTAGACGTTTAATTTGTAATTCGAGTTAAATTTAGAGTTAAAATTGAAATAAATCTGTTGAATTTTTATTGGTAATTATAAGTCAGAGCATCAGAAATTACAAGTCAAAGTATTAAAAAGTATAAGTTAAAGCATTATTTTTTGCGAGTACCCAATTGGTTAATGGATTTAAACCCGATTCAATATTTTCTTGCCTCCCCTGATGAAAATCTTGAATCCGCCCCTGTCTACGCCTAATGCGCACGGACTCTATACTATTAGGATGGATCTCAGCCGGATGGTCCAGATCTATTAACGCATGTTCCGTTAATGCAGAGGATACGAATTCTACTTTCACTGGACATAACATAAGGCATCACATGCATATGAGACAATACCGAGAAAATGTTTTCCTCCTGTAGCAGTAGAGACAGTTCGAGGAAAATAATCGAATTGTGCGAGCATGTATTCTGAAAGATGCTCTGCTAATCAGAACATAGCAATAAAAAGCCAAAATACAAGGACCAAACAAAGAGACCTGCCACAAAATACAAAAACAAATAGTTGCGTGTCACTGGGAATTTAGAATCTTGAGAGGACTCCTCTGATCTTTTGTCAGCTGAATTCTTGCATTTCTCGTACCAAGTACCTCCACTGAGAACACTAGAATTTTAAAATATTGAGCTAATTACCATTTATGAAATAAGTCCTTAAAATATTATTGTTTTACATGTCGGTCACTAAAAGTTTATATTCTATGAAAAAGATTGAGCTTCCTAAACCCCTCACAAATACCACATAAGCAATGCTTTTAGCCATTGAATGTATCGTAACTCATGCATTGATCCTTATCGAAGGGATAATTTTTACTTAATTTTTAAATAATAATTATTCAGTCTTTAATCTGCAGGATAAAGTTAATCCTTTTTTCATACTAATTTAAAGTGTGCGCAAAAATATGAATTAGTTCATTTTTCACAAAAATTAAGATAATCAAATTAACTTGAGAGTTTAGAGATCAACTTGAATATTTCCTAAAAAAAATGTTTACGAATCAATTCAGTACAAATTAAACTTCTAGACGAATTGATATAAAAATTATTCAAGAATAAAAAATCTTAATCTTCATTATTTATAAAACCTTAAAATGTCAAATATTAAATTTGATTTGAAACTACAGGAAGCAAAAGGAAAAGTGATGAACAGTCCAATTCCTGTCATTCCGAAAAAAAATATTCTCTGATCCTTCATCTCACCAAATAATTCGTACATTTTATCATGAGTTCCTTACTCTTTGGGGGTCGTAGGTTGTCTTTCTCTACCGAGATATAATAATTCCATCAGAGGTAGGAACAACACTAAAATATCAAAAAAACAAAACATAAATAAAAACAACGAATCACGTGAGGACGAAATGATTTTCACTTCATTGCAAAGTTAACACTAGCATGCATGAAAGAGCACAAGATGTTTGTCATTGCCTTTTTTTTTTTCCTCCCCCTTTTCTTATTTAATTAGTTTCATTGCAAAAAGTATGGTCTTGAGATTCTTATACACCGATATACGTATGGTGAATCCAGGTTTGTCTTGTATCTTTCTTTCATAATTTAATTATTTAATTAAATCTGAGCTGGCCAGATGTATTACTGTATGCCAAGTGTGTAGCAGGTGAACAACATAATTACTGCATCTCGTTTGAGATCCCTTTTGTAGACTTTCATAAAAGAGGAAAAAGTAGAAGGGGTTTCTTATACTCTTATTCCTTCTGTGTGCTATAATTACACGAGGTGGATTTCTGACTTCAAAGGACAACTGTAAGAATAATTTTTAAAAAAGGAGGTGCGGTCACGAATGCTTGGAGGAAAGACAAACGAGATGGTGTATTAATATATAATTATAAAGATATAATTTTTGTGCTTAGATGAGATGGTGTCATTGGATTAAAGAATATTATTTGGGCCAAAACGCCTATTTTTTTGTTTAAAAAGTCCTTAGGCATATCATTAAACTTCAAGTACATTACAAATTACAAAACAACTGTAGTACTAGTATCTGCATGTATGTATAGAACAACAAATCTGGTACGTACTTAAATTACATATCAGTTCATAATAATGAACCTAAACCCACATACTCTTACCAGAACATAAACTAGACACTCTATTACATGAGTAAGGAAAAAACAAAAAACTGATACATGCCAGTACGAGCTGACAGGTGTTTTTGCTCTGATTGAGATGAGTGAGCCAACAATCATTCTTGCCCTCAACAAAACACACTGGGTGAAAAACAAAATAAGCACGAGTATCCAGAAACGACACAACCTTTTCCTATATTATTAGAAAAGAGGGAGAGATAATATGTAGATAGAGAGATAATAATTATATATATGTACTGCTTGTCTCTGAGAATAAGAACTCCAAAATGAAGAGCAATGGCCAGATCCACTAAGGAGAAACACTGAGAATGCTCAAACGAAAATGAAGCATAGAGCGATTGTTAGATCCATCGTGCGGAAACACCTGCTCAAATATAAAGTGCATAGAAGGTGGAAGTGGAGGAGAAAGAGGTGGTGGATGGACGGGTGGGGTCACGGTTTGGGCGAAATCCGCCATTGGCGATTTGGAATCACCTTTTCAGGCTCCGCTTCTCCAAAACGCCTAAATTTATCAAGTAAACATCTAGCCTGGTTGAAAAATTTGTTAAATTTGGAGGACGAATTTGCATATTATCACATGCACATTAATATCTTAGTAGATCTCTGACTTGTACTCAACATCAGAAATCTGTAGCACCGTTCAGGATCTCCACTCTTCATCTGTAGCATTGAGTCAATATTCAACAATGCGCGCCTAGGGGCATTCCCTTAAAAAAAAAAAAAAAATCAACAATGCAGAAATATTTTTTGAATCAATTTTAATTTTAATTTAATTTGAAACAATTAGACACATGTTTTTTTAACTACTTGGAGGCCACAAAAACTCCAGCACTAATTTTTTTTCTAAAGTATTTATACCTATGCACGGAAATATTTACACCTATGAGGTGAACAATTTTTACGTAAATAATTGTCTCTCTAATCAAATCTTTCAACGTATCCGCACTATAAATATCTGTGGGGTACTACTCAAGCTACATTGGGGGGGGGGGGGGGGGGGGGCATACACATTTTTAAAGGTGGTTTTTTTTCTTCATTCAATCTCGTCTATATTTTTGACGATCTATGAAAAATTTTGCGAATCTAAAACCACGAACGTCTTCTATGCAATTTTTTCTTTCAAATGAGATATATGATGACGCACTTTCGTGCTCTTCGTCACACAAGTATTTATACCTCGTCGTGCAAATATTTATATACTTGTAAATATTTTTTACATATGACACTGGATGACGTCTAAAAGTATTAATATCAAGTACAGCAATTATTTATATTTATGCACTGAAATATTTATATCTATGTGGTTAACTATTTTTATTAGAGAAAGGTTAACGCGAAGATGATTGGAGAATGTTGATGCGGTGATACGGGTCCCCACTACTTCATTGGAGGAAGGTTGACGCAGAGACGATTGGGAGACTAGAAAAGAGATGATCATAACAAGTTATACATCAAAATATTAATATCTTATTTTTTTAAGTGTTAATATCTTATCATCTAAGTATTTATATCTATGAAGGTTGATATTGGGACAAGTGCGGGGACTGAGGGGACCATATAATTAGTGGGGACTATAGAAGAAGAGTGTTGTAGAGATTTTAGGATAATAATTAGTGGGGACCATATACTATTTTTTTCGAATAATAATTAGTAGAGATCATATAATATATTTTCAGAATAATAATTAGTGGGGACCATATAATTAGTGAGGATTATAGTACATAATATCGGAAATTTTTGAGATACTGAAATGAGGGTACTCAAGTAATTATTCTTAGAGGTAATTTATACAATGAAAGTTCAAAATAATATTTTTGTATTCTATAATGTCCGGTGTACATTTTGAGAGTATATAAGTTCAAGATATTAACAGCTGTCAAAACATTTTTATTTGATAAAAAATGCATTTGTTAAACAGCATTAGATAAATTTACAATGCATTAATCAAGTGTTCTCTTCCACGATAGCTAAAGACTAAAGTATATATTTAGCACTAGTCGCCGTACATTGCAATTTGTAAGACACCTAAAAATTAATGAAGTTTTTTGAAAAAATGTCCACATATAGTTATCTTGACTTTAAATAAAAAAAATTATATGGTCCTGATCAGGAGCAGAGGCAGAAAATTAACTAATGGGTGTCAATTTTGGAGGTAATTCTCAGTAATATGAAATGCTAGAGTTCTCCAAATTATACACAGAGTTTCCCAAATTATACATTATATACAATAACTAATTTTTCTTTGAAAAAAAAGATTGGGAGTCAACAATATAAATTTTTCACATAAAATATGAAAGTCATTTTAGGATTCTCATAGTATTTTACAATAAAATATATAAGAAAAACATATATAAATACTGATTTTTGAAAAAGAATGAGGGTTAATCATTATGTCCATGTATCTCCGCTCCTAGTCCTTATCGGATCCATATCCTCTCCGGTACCGTAAAAGATTCCCTTCATTTTACGGTTTGAGATTAACTCCAAGCCGGTTTGGGATTCGGGCTGACAGAGGGGCAGTATTATTGGGCTTTGAGATTCGTGCCAAGTTAAAAAGAACTGTTCAGATCAAGTAATTGTAAAAGATTCTCTATTATGGTACCGGGGGTGATGTGAATTCAGTCCTGATCGAAGCATACAATTAAAGAAGCGAAATTGTCTAAATAGTAAACGTAAAATTATATATACTAGGATCCGTCCAATCAAAATCGAACGGTTGCTATACCTGAAATCATATCATCTAAGATAATTCAAATTTTGATTTTCATTCCGGACCGTTTGATTTACTTTGACACAAATATTAAAAGAAAGTATATTCCACTTAGGATCTGACAGTCCGGATCTAAACTCAAAATTTTAGTTACGTCAGAGAATGCGGACTCGCTATACACCACTTACAAGAGGCACTTACCATGGACGGTGCGGTCACAAATTTCAGGTATTGTATAAATAATAGACTACCTAACCCACTAGCAAAGCTTAGAAGCTAAAATCAAGTCTCCTTCAATTCTTTAGGCAATAACCCTATGGCTATTGTATTTGGAGTGGCGCGTGAGGTAATAATATATTAACCCTAGTTAGCTAGCTTTTTACCTACGCACACGCAATTCTACGTTGATTTTTAATTTTTGCGAAATATTCACAGATTATTCTCTAACACTAACGATTGAATAGCCTACCTACCGACATTTCTATTAATATCCAAAGTTAATTACAAATTAATAAATATACACAAAATTTCTTGGTTTTCCGAAAAATATCCAATTTGGCCGGTTTCTTCCCCTTTTTTTTTTTAGAGACACTATGTAGAGCAAGATAATGAAATCTAACACTGAAAATTCAAATTTTTTGTTAGATTACTTCTTTTGATGTATAATTAGCGTATTTATACTAAAATACGCTAAATTACTTGAAATTATGTTGAATTATACTATATTACATTAAATTACACTAAATTATGTTAAATTACGCTAAAATACGGTAAATTACGGTAAATTACATATGAATATGGATGATATCTTCAATGAGAAGGCGAAAAACGACGACGAAACTTCAAACGGCCATAAAACGGCGCTCGAGTGTCCGATTTTAGCAAATGACCACTTTTGGCAAAGCTTGCGAAAATACGCATGCATTAGTGCCTATGATGCCGAAGTTCAAAATTCAGAATTATCAAAAAACAAAGAGAAGAGCCTCAAAACTTGAGTTGAAGTTTCCGATTAAGATTTTCATTTATATTATTCAATCTAAGTAGCTCAGTAAATTAGTTATATAATGAACTTGTAGAATACCAATTTTTACTACTTTTATGATTAGGAAAAATGGCACAAAATCGGCCTAATTTAGCGTAATTTTTGTGTAGTTTAGCGTAATTTACCGTATTTCATTATAATTAGTAAAATTAGTGTAATTTAGCGTAATTTAATGTAATTTAGTGTAATTCAACATAATTTAACGTAATTTAGTGTAATTTAGCGTAATTTAATGTAATTTAGTGTAATTCAACATAATTTAACGTAATTTTAATGTAATATAGTGTAGTTCAGCATAGCGTATTTTAGTATAAATATACTAATTATATATCAAAGAAGTAATCTAACAAATAATTTAAACAAAAAATTCGAATTTTTAGTGTTATTTCATTATCTTGCTCTTAGTAGTATCTCTACAAAAAAAAAAAGAGAAGAAACAGGCCATAATCTGGCCGGCTTGGACATTTTTCGAAAAACTAAGAAATCTTGGTATATTTATTAATTTGTAATTAACTTTGGATATTAATAGAAATGTCGGGCCTACCTACAACGGAGTCCGCATCCTTATTATTTCGTAGATCTTGGTTTGGAATATCAACCGTTCGACCAGAATTCGGTCCAATCCGATCTATGTCTATAATATATATGGGTCTCTTTAATTTTTTGTGCCAATATAGATCAAACAGTTTGGATTCAGTCTGCATAAACTCAAAGTTTGAATTATTGTAGTCAATATAAATTTCTTGATTCGTACATAGTAATGTTTGGTTGAGTAAAGTTATTGAGAATTAAATTGCTTACTCCATATTATTTCTCGTATGTCATACCCTATCTAGTAGTTGAAGTCTTGACTTTAATTAATATATCTAGAGAAGTAAGATGTTGGAAATGAACATATTTCTATGATAGTGAGCTCTATATGTGGAGTTACCTAGATTAGGGGTGCAAACGGGTCGGATAATATCCGTCTGTATCCGGATACGTAATCTAAAAATTAAATACAAATATCTAATATCTGAATATTCTTGTAGATATGATTTTGAATTTTAATTATCTGTATCCGAATAGTAGATATATACCATATAGTTTATATTATGACAATATTTATGTATATATGTATGAATATCTGATATCCGATCCGTATCTATACATATCCGTCTAATATTTGATATGTTCACACCCCTAACCTAGATAGATTGAGTAACTTACTTCAAATTAACTTATCTTTTACTCCATCTTACTACTTCTATTTTACTTCTTTTTTGGCAGCTTAAATGTAAAATAAAGATTTACTCCATCTCTTACTCTACAACCAAACACGACCAATATGAATAAAATTTTGAATTATTGCAGACACTATAAATTCCCTACTACGTATGTTGTACATGAACAAGAATAACACGGTGAATGCAGAATGCGGTATGGGTTTTTAATTTTTACACAAAAATTCCATCTTTTTACCATAATCGGGAAATTTTAAGGCAGTGGGACATAATTCCAAATCAGAATTTTATTATAAATTGGTAAAAATATTGTTATTTTTAAAAGAATTGAAAAACTCAATATCTTAGATAGTGGCATAACATAGTAGAGAGCAAAAGGGATTAAACCACTCCTATAATTGAAATTTTATAATTAGTCCATTAAATTTTGTAATTCTCATATGTATTAATACTTTTTAACCTCTTTTATAAAATGAAATTGCATTATATTTAATTTTTAAGCCCCCTCAATCTCTATTTTCTAGTTCCGCCTCTGATCTTAGATCTAAACGTTCAAAATAATATATTACTTTTCAAGTGACTTTAGATATTGATCGTAGAACTCTAATAATTTACATTCGGGGTACCCAGGATCTGGGTTTTCTTTTCAGATTGAGAGCCGGTGGCGGGGCCACAACAAGTTTCACATTTTTAATGAAAAAATAAACATAGACGTACGTTATTATATTTTTCTATAAATTTTTTTGTAAAAATATATTTGTTGTTCAAATAATTATAAAATTATATTTCATTCTGGAAATTTTATTCTTATCACGTCACACTTCTCGACTCTATCTCTAAAGTTTTACTTCAGATCTCCTTTGTGATGTCTCTGTACTTACTCTTTTTATAAATAAATCCCTCATCCATAAAACTCAAATATAATTTCTAGTTGCAACGTTTGTAAACAGTGCCAATGTTTTAAGTATTTTCTAGATCTACTAAGTCGGGTTTTTTTCTTTTTTAAATCGGTACTGACAAAAAAAAATTAGTTCGAAATGACTTCCCTTAAATTCTAGAACTCAATTGAATTCTACTTTGTGCGGTTACGAACTTATGATCATCCAGTAATTTGATGGAACATGATATGACATTTGTAAACAAATAACCCTTCCGAGTTCCGACCTTTTTCCCAAGTTCCAACAAACATGCAATTAACTGCATGGAATCTTTGATTTTACGAAATGGGGCCCCATGCACGTCCCAATGTCAATGCATCAACTGGCATACATTCAACTTCAAGGTGGCAATTCACAGAATGTTTTATTTTTAGAAATGTACTAAATATTTTTTAAATATCAGAAAATATGAAAACTTACACCATAGAAGAAAATCCGGATCACTTATTCGGTTTCCTTAGAGTTAGGACCCGAAAGGTAGTACAAGGCAGGAGTAGCTAAGTAAACCCCAAATTTTTCAAAAAAAATTATAAGGTACATAGAAGTTTCACTAAAAAAATTATTTTATATGTATTAGCCTCCAGTGATAAACTGATAATACAAGAAATTTAAAGGGCTTATGTATAAGAGTAACATGCATGTACAATTGTACATTCATTTGCTTTGGTTTTCCAATTTATTAGACCTGACCACACATGAAAATAAATAAAAGTTTTTTACTTAGAAATTTGTTAAAATATAGAAAGGTAAAAAGTAAAATATGAAAAAAATAGTGGTGCACTATTACGGTTACCGAAAAAAAAACAAAACCTATTGAAAATTTAGATGGCACGAAAATAAGTTATTAGAAAACAAAATAAAGAAATCAATTCAAATCAGTAAACTTTTTTTTTACATAGAAAAATCCAAAATAAAAAGAAAAAATTAGCGCTCCCGTTAACAATTTTATCATATATTTCGACGCGTCTCTTTGCTTCTTCATCAGAATTTAATTAATTAATATCTACTCATAAGAAAAGTCCTCAAGCTTTTCTCCAACTAATTAAGAATAAGATGCATACTTCATTACTATATCTTGGAAATAAATTTGTTGTTATTCTTTGAAAATAACAGGAAATTATTATTCCAATCCCAACCGTTCAAACATTTTTTGTCCAAATCTCAACAAAAATAAGTTTTTCATACACGGATCTCAACGAAGATCAATGGAATAACAACAAATTTATTTCCCTATTTCTTATGTGTAATGTATCAAATCATTTATTCTTTAATTACTTAATTTCTCACTCTTTTTTTATCTTTTCCGGAAAAGCAAAATAATAATTATAATTATTGGATTATTTTTTCATTATTCTAGAGTTTGATTTAATTATAGTGTTATATATATATTTTTTTAAGTAAAACATTTTTGAAATATATGTTGTTTAGTTGATTAGCCCCTCTATATTCAAAGTTGAGTTATGTCTCTGTTTAAAGTATGTTCGGTTATCACGGGATGCGTAGTGAGATTTTTAAGGTTCGGGAATCCATATCTATTGATATATATGAGAATGTACTAACATGATTGTTTACAAACTCGTGAAAATTTTTATTTTTCTTTTAAAAATAATTCATACCAATACAATTATTCTTAATAATAATTATTAATATAATTAAATAAAATAAAAAATTATGTGTCCAATTTTATACAAACTACCCTACGAATAGATCAAAATCTCACTTGTTCGGCAACACCTCTTAATCCGCACTAAGATTAAGTCTTAAGAAAAATTAAGAAACCGATGTTCGGTTGTCTTAATCCGTGGGTGATGGCGGAACTAAATTTTTTTGATAAAGGAGGCTGAAAATTAAAATTCACAATGTGGTGAGTGGGATTTGAACCCAAGACCTCTCAACTACAAAATAAAGCTCTGAGGACTAGATTACAAGTAAACATTTGATTATTATTGAGGGGACTAAATGATATAGAAAGTTCTAAAAAAATAAATTTTAATATACATAACTAAAAATTTCAAATTATAGAAGTGGCTTAGCCACCTTTCCAATACACTGAGATCTGCCCCTAGTGATAGCTAAGGAAGTTAAAGAAAGGGTAAAGGTATCTTAAGACCCGGACAGAGAATTAAGATCTGAGCAAAATGAGTTAATCTTAATCCGTACTAAGAAACCGGTGTTCGGCATAATTAAGCGGCTAAGAAAGCTAAAGGAAGTTTAAAGAAACTTTGCCGAATAACACCATTAGATTTTGGACAAACAAACATATCTTTAGACAATTTCTAAGAAACTGAATTATTGATTCGGTTCCTAAGAATTTGTTTGCAAACCATGAATATTCAGTGGTTAAGGATTGAGATCCGGTTACAAACTCTAAGGACCTGAGTCAATAGATCGATTGACCTTAAAAAAAGTCTAAATGATGCGAATTTATGATTTGATTTCTTCTGGTGCATTGAAAACTTGTTTCCATATTTCTCCTTCCCTCCGAAATATTTTAAATATTTCTAGAAATAACAATTATGATGAATTTAGGGTCTTATTACAAAACAAACAAAACACGCCACTAATGTAGGGTTCCTATGCAAAGCTCGGCACGGGGTTTGAAAGGATTTGAAAGCTCCATATTTTTATCTTATGACCCCAACCATTTAGCTTTGTTTCGGAAAGACAATTTTCTTTGTTGTCATTGTTTGTGGGGTATGGATCATTGTATATTGTATTGTTTCAATGTTACAGCGCTTGTCATAGAAATGACCTCTGTGGAATATTTTAAGTTGCGTTACTGTTGAATACTTAAAATTTAATTTGTTTTGAACGATTCTAGCCTAGATCTATTTTTTTTTATGGTATATATATTTGAGTAGAACTAGGATATTCTTAAGCTCACCAAGTTTCTATGTAGCTTAACTCAAAAACTAATCGGATTGATTTCAAGCGATACATAAAAATTGTTGAAACCGATCTACTTCACGAGATGAGTTTATATGTCAGATTTATAAAATTTAAACTAATTTAATATAAAATCAAACAGTAAAAAGATGATGAAAAATGAACACATTATTTTTTTTTTTTGAGGGAAATGAACACATTAAAAAATTAACTTATAAACCATTTTTTTTTACCGCTTGACTTTATACTAAATTAGTCCGAATTTTATAAATTTGATATGTAAATGCATCACGTCTGAAGTAGATCGGTTTCAACAGTTTGGATGCATCGTTTGAAGCCAATTCAATAGGTTTTTGAATTAAGCTCACAAAGGAACTTGATGAGCTTAAGAACACTCTAGTTCTACTCTATATATTTTACATACGTTATTTAGACTATGATTTTTTTTATTGGATAGAAGGCTAAACATATTTTATTTTATATCGACCCAAATTAGTACGAAATTGTTTTGTTTTAGCATTTCAATTAATGTTGCTAAATAAAGGTATTAAAAGTAGTGCTAAGGGTCTATACAAAAATTGTTACTTGACGGTTTTCGAACATCCGATTCTAGTTGTTAAACATGATTTACATACTAATATATTACTGGAGATCAAATTTTATATTTTTTATTATTTTTGTAAAAAAAAGAAAATTATCCTCGACTAACTAATACCAACAATCCAGCAGTAAATAGTTTCTTTTTTTACTTACAATATAAAAAAAAAAATATTCAATTTCGCGTTCAACGAAATTTCACAATATATATTACATTTAGCGATTCAGAAATTATTTCAATTTTAAATATAAAAAATTAAACATAAATTACCGAGACTTTTGTTACTTTGTATATTTATATTCCCATAGCACAACACATAAATAACTTTTTAATTTCATGAATCATGCTAACTCTTTACAGTCCTATCCAAACAAACATATGGCTCGAGATTTATTTTAGAGATGAATTGGAGGATTTGGGCAATTAAGAAACAAAGATAAAAATATGTGAAGTACAAAAATACTTTTTGACAGTGCAATTGGTAAGAGAACCGTATTTTGGTTCAGCGATAAAAATAATATTTTTTGTGTGAGAGATTACAAATTCGAAATATGAATAGAAATTTTTTTTGTAAATATTAAATAGTTGGATGATCTAATCTCTAATATTTACTAAAAAAAAAAAAGACAATGCAATTGGTAATTGAGATCGTATCAACCATTATTTTTCTATTCATCCTCCGCACAAATACGAGGAATGTTTCTAATCAGATTGTTAGGATCCTACAATTTAACTTTATTTCGGGGCCTTTGGGCAAAAAACATGTATAAAAAAAGAGCACACAATACTATAATTATATTCGTCGATTTATGACCGTAAGAGGAGGGTTAGGTGATACCTAGATCAGGATATAAATTATGACTGTGAGAGCGGACCTTAAAAGTTTTCCGAGTTTTGATACCTACCGATTTTGAACAAAAAAAAGTTTTATTTTTATACACGAGTGCAATAACAGAGTTATCAAATTATATCCTTATCCGTACTATTTTTTTTTTCAATATCGATATTATTTGTGAAATTTACAAATCTTTTAATTATTATTTTTAAGTTATCGATACTTTAGTATATTACTTGCATTTAAAAAATAAATTATTTCCTGTCATTATACTTGTACCGAATTAGAATTAAATTTTTGTTTAGTTTTGAATTTCAAATCCGTTAACAAGGTGGTCAAGGAAAAAAGCAGCAGCCAGGCGTGGATGTGGTCACGTGAGTAAATAGAGGGACTCATTTGTGCTCTTTCTCTTTCGTTTGGAACCATGCGATGCGAGCAACAACATAGCCTTTTTCTCCTTTCGGTTACATTCTTTCTTTTTTTGCGGTTTGCCCTCTGTTTTTACTTTACAAATAGATAAAACTTTCCCTTCCCCATAAGCCCCTTTCCCCCTTTTTTCAGGTATTCAAAAGGTCTTTAACTTTCTTACCTAGTTCGATCCAGGCTACATTTTTTTAAAATATTTTTTCTACCGCAATTGCTCGCTCCAGGTCACATTTGCAGTTCTGCTACGAATTCTTTGATTATAATAGCCAGAAATATGCATCAGCGCGTGATTTATTGCGTCTTTTTTTTTGCCGAGTAAGAAAGGCTAATGAGAGCATTAATTTAAATAAAAACGTTTAGCACAACAATATCTAGAAAAATGATACAAAAGTTACCTAGTTTTTTTTTTTTTTTTTTCAATTCAATTTGGATACCACGCTATATTTTAAATTTGAACATGCATAGCTTATACTTATAAGATAATGTCGAATTATTAGTTATTTCGCTTCATTCAGTTTTGTCAGCGAGGTAATTAAATATACATTTTAGTATAGAGTCTGGCTACTATAACATTAGTATCATTTCAGCTTATATAACACCAACTCCAAAACCTATCAAATCGACTTCAAACGGTGAATCCAAACCGTTCAAACTGATCTACTTCATTAGTTGTGCGTTTATATGCAAAATTTATAATTTTTTGAATTTATTTAGTATCAAGTCAAGTGGTCAAATATGTGAGTGTTTAAGTTAATTTTAATACATTCATTTTTCAATATTTTTTACAGCTTGATTTGATACTAAAATAACTCAAAAATATAAAAAATTTGCATGTAAACGCATCACTCATAAAGTAAATCGGTTTGAATTAGTCGTTTAAAGTCTATTCCATTAATTTTGGAGTTAGTGTCATATGACACCGATGTCATACTAGCCAGACTCTTTAGTATACAAGCACACCGTTTTGTCACGGAGTTATTATTGTTTGACTAAATCTCGCTTGGCTTTGACTTTTGAGTTATCCTTATCCTTTGCAATGAAGGTGTTTCAAATTAAAGTTCCCATTCGCTGCATTGTTTTTTTTTTTTTGGGATAAAAATATCTTGTCATATGTGGGGCTATAAAAATAATTCGATGATGCAGCAAAAGTATGTATTTACACGGTAATTTGTATTTTTGTCATTAGCAAAGCAAGATTAAGAATATTAAGACTAAGCTCTCGTATTATACGCGTTGGTTACATATCAAGTTGCTCAAGTAAAAGTTACATATCAAGTTGCTCAAGTAAAAGTTACATATCAAGTTGCTCAATTAGAGAGCAGAGTAGGTTCAATGTCTATCAGACAAAATTTTAGCTCAATGGATAGCGCTTCCTTCTGATCTGTTTCGAGATGCATGCACACCATTTTATATTTGTGCGTCTGCTTCAATATTCATACAGATTGAATATGTACGTATCTCGAAACGAATCTGACTAAGCGCTACTCATCAAACCTAAATTTAACATCAAACCTGCCTTTTTCTATTCAACTATTTAATGTTCACAGGAGAACTTAATATCAAACTTGAGTCAAAATTAATTTAATTAACAAGATCAAAATGATATCTTCGTGGTTATAAAGAAATAAAGTAACAAAATTAATGTTACAAAAGTGTTCAAAACTTGATAGCGGGTACGGGTGGCAGCGAGCTGGTTCAGACCGAGTTAGGTCTAGCTCATAATCGTCTTGTTTAGCAATTGAGTAAGATGGATCGAGCTGGGATTAGAGGGCTGAGCTAAAACCTAAGCTCATAATCATACCAAACCATTACCGAGTTGGCTCGTTTAGCTCGATGTGTTTGGTTGGACCTTGTTTTCAGAAAAAAATAAATTCCACAAACTTTTTGGATCGAACCCATAAAATCATATAAATTAACAAATTCATACCTGGACCGAGATGGCTCGCTAGCTCACGAGCAATCTAGACCCAGCTCAACCTCGTTAATTTTGGACCGAGCTAGTGACGAACTGGCTCGTTAACAGGTCGAACCAATAACGAACAAATTGTTAACGATCGAGTCACCGATTGATCCAGACCTACGGGTTTTTTTGCCAGTCCTAGACTAGTAAGACTGATGGCTTTTAAAAGGGCGAACGAAAATAAGAAAAACGAAAAAGAAGAGGATCTATGTAAGAGAAAGTACACAAGAACATAAGCAAATTTTAAAAAACTCCAGGACAACAATGTAAAAAGATCTCATACTCATACAAAAAAGTTTGTTTACGCATGCCGGCATGCGCCACTACGAATTAAATTTTATGCATATATTTATTTATTTTCAGGAATGCTCTGTTCAGAATGGCACCCTTACCAACAAAACGCTACCTCAAACCTTTTTTTTCTCGAATTAAAATAATAATGTGATGATTTGAATATACCGTGATTTAGAGCATAATCATGAATCATATGATGAAACCAGTGATATCATTGCATAATGATAATATTGGACTATTTAACAAGGGACTGAAACTTGACTCGCAATTCTCAGCACAAGACAAAGAGGCAATGAAGATTTAAAGGTAGAATGACAGATATTTAGTTCTCGTATCTCTAAAAATATTTAAGGCAAAAAAAATTAATAAATTGAAAACGGAAGGCAGCAGGTTTGTAATCCGAATAAAAAATTACTTTTGAATTTAAAAAAATTGAGTGATTTGATATCTAATCGTTACTCAAAATCAGAAAAAAAGTTAAAACAAACTTGTGCTATGATAGTGAGCATTTTAATAAGAAGACTTCAAATATGATCTACAAATTTAAGAGCACAAACAAAATAGAAGAAATCGCTCAAATTACAAAAGTTCAGTGAAGTTCTATACTTCTATGTTGAGATTCCTCTGGTAAAAACAATGATTGCAAGTGCCTTTCAAATTTGAGGCTACGGTGCGATGCATAGCACGGATTGGGTCTGTGCTACGGTTCAAAATTTGACTTTTCAAAATTCTAACGGTCGATCCAAACCGTTCAACATGATTATAAAATGAATATGTACTTGTAAACCAAATTTTACATTTTTTCGAATTTTTTTACTATTTTTTTAGATAGGCTGTTTTTGGATGGTCCAGAATGTTCAGATCAAGTGATTTTCGAAAAAATAGTAAAAAAAATTCAGAAAAATGTAAAATTTGATTTGCAAGTACATATTTATTTATAATCATGTTGAACGGTTCGGATCGACCGTTAGAATTTTGAAAAGCCAAATTTTGAGCCGTAGTACGGACCCAATTGGTGCTATGCATAGCACCGTAGCCTCACTCATCATTATTTTCGTATTTTTTTTTTTATAATTTGACTTGAAGGAACGAGGATAAAGAGAAACGATAAGAAAAAGAACTTAAATGAAATCAACAAAAGGATAAAAGATGCAAAAATATGAACAGAGTAATAATCAGAGACAACTAATAATAAATTACTCAAACCTAATTATATTTCTCACAATCTCTTTGGCACCCAGATACATGAAATTCACTTTCTAAATTTCATGTCCATACAAATACGTGTTCACGGATACAAAAGCATCCGAATAAGACTTGATAGAAAATAATTATTTGAGTCACCGCATAAAAGAAAGGGAGAAACTTAAAATTAAGTAGACATAGTAAAAAATATCCAAGTGAAAATTTCCATTTAACTCGAAAAGAAATCTGATTTAGGAAGAAATTTTTCCATGTCAAAGAAAACAAAAATTTTAAGTTTTTTTGCCGAGTAAGAAAGTTGCCATTATTTAATTTGAATTATGCATTTAATATCAGATTGTTTAGATCTGATTTTTGTTTGAGATTTTTTTTAATGGTACTCGTGTAAAATGAAAGAAATAATTTTGTGTACGTAGTTGCAATATTAAATGTATCTGTTTTTTTTGCACTTCTAACAACATATATCTTTTCACATAAGGTACCTGTTTTTCTTAAATACATCTGTAATGATTGCCTTGTATTGTCTAGAAAATTACTAGCAAGCAACGCATAATTTTTAATTTATGGTTCAATAGAAAATCGAGGCCCACAATTTAGACGTGCTCGTTGGATGGACAGAGTGCCGTCAAACGATTAATCGAATAATCAGAAATAATCGGCTAATTAGTTGAAAAAAACTGTGATGATTTGATCACCGCCAACGACTAATCAGCCTAAACGGCTGTTTTTTACAACACTGCGCTAGACAACACAAGAAGCTTTTAGCCAATTTTTTTTAATCTATCGATTAGTTCTTGGAACCTTTATTACCATAATCACCAACATCTAGACAATTGAAACCATAATTAACCCAAGTGGTAAAACAATTTGAAAAAAATGACATGAGTGCTCATTTGAAGTTGTTGTCCCTTTTTATTCTTTGTTTAACTTTTGGCACTTGCAATTATTATGTCAGGGGTAATGATTTGGGACTAAGGAGGCTTGTGCTCTGGGTTGTAAATTTTTAGGAAAAGTTGGGACATGGCGTGCGTGAGTTCTGTCCTGCTGACATGGCAACTCTGGGGCATATCTTTTACTTGTACAACTTTTCATATGGTGGGTCCCACCATTTTTTTTTGGTGATAAAATGTGAGACCATTGCCCTAATTGATGAGATTTGGTCCTTAAAAATTGGTAGGCCTAGAAACTGTTTCTAAGATTGGGCCTTTATTTCTAGTAACGGAAGCCTGGAAAATGTAATTTATGCATATACAGGAAGAGAGAAAAATGATCAGCAAACCTTGCACTAAAATATAATGACAATGTTGTTAATTAATAAATACAAACATATTAAACAGATGCACTATGAGTGGAAAAATTATTATATATACAAGCTTTCTAGCAAAGAAATTATATAGAAAGAACATTTTTGTTGTCCTAAGAAATAAAAAATGCTGAACCGCGATCAAACTGAATAAAAAAACATGTTTGTCAAAACAAGGAACAAAAAATAGAAAGCAACAAAGTGTCTGGCGAATGATATAATGCACTATGATGTTTGTTCTCCTGTTGCATTTGTTGAAGTTTTTTTAACTGAATTGTCGATTTCACGACGGGATGCCTCCCAGAGCTGGTCTTCTATCCCCAACTTCTGAAGTTCTTCAAAACCCATTTCCACTAACAAACAAGAAACAATATGTGCAAATTTATCTTTGAAGTGTTAAAAAATGATTCTGTTTGTTGTAGATTTCAAGAAGCAATGTTTAGAATGTCATAAAAGAAAATCAAGAATCTCAAAAGGCCGTGCAATCCATGCAAAATCACTAAACGAAGAAGACGGGATAAATGGATGCATTTGATTTGGTTATTTTTCAAAAGCCATTTTAATTTTATATATCCATGATTAAGTCTCCATACAAGTTAACACAGTAACACTTTGTTATGAAAAATCTTAAGGGTTTCATGCATGACCAACAAAAAACTCAAGCACGTCTATCAAATTATCAGAGGGGAGGGAGGGGGGCTGGGGTTGGGGTTTAGAGAGTTACCATCAATGGCATCTTGGGAGTTCGGTTGTTTGTCGAGGCGGTCGATCCAAAACTGTAACCTTTCTTCAGCTATATCTTGTTCTACATTGTGCAGTGTAGTCCTTTTCCAGAAGTATGCAAGCCAAGCCTGTCACCAAGAAACGATTGAGGCAAAGAAATGATATGCACAAGTTTTATATTTATAAAATATATGTAAATATATGCAAAATTATAGTGCAATTAGGCTTTTTGAAGGGACCTGCTTAAACATGACATCGTCAGCTTCATCACCAGTTAAATCTGAAAATATTGGAAGCATGTCAGTATGGCCTATGGACATCATATATTTGAAAAAAAATTAAATTGCACCTTGAAGATTTGGAAATGATATAATCGACAAAGGGATGAAGTTAATTACCGAATGCTTCCATGTACTTGGAATCACTAGGGGATTGGAAATCTGCAGTAACAAGCACAATGTAGTCATTGCATATGAATAATTTTAGCAGTTTTAATTTAATTAAACCTAATTATGAAGAGGAAACATACCGACGACAGATGGTTTGAGCATATTAGAACGCCTATGTTGCCCTAATGCAAGTACAACTGCATTCTCAACCTTCAAATTATAACGGCAAGCATGTTATTATGATTATATAAATGAAGAGTGTTGAAAAATAATTCATGCAACTAGGGGCAAAACACGGTATACAAAAAAGACATCTAGATAAAATTTTGAAGGAAAGAAAAACCTTTAGAAGAGCTAGTTCTTTTAATCCTTTTTCCACAGAGAGCATGCTTTCTATGTTGCCTTCTCCAACAATATCATTTATTTCTCGAGCCGGCTTGGTCCTTTTCTCCGTATCTCCTTCTTCTGTATTGTATTAACAAAAATATATAATTACATAAATATCTGCATCTAGAACTAAATTGGACGAAAGATGGTAGCACACCTGTGCTAGAAGCTTCTTCTTTGGCTCTCTGGCCAGCTGATATAACATATTCGAAAGGAAGAGGAGCAAAGGAAGACCAATGCTCGTGCTTTGCGGGAGCGATTTCTGGATATATCCCTACATATTACTAGAATGTATAAAAGTTCATTACCACAAAATATAATAAATATTAATTTAATGAAAAAAATATTAACCATATTTGACAGATAAGCCCCAGTATCTGGCAAGCCAACACCTCTTCATTACTGCCTCTTCCTACCCAAAAATCGAACATCAAATTGTGTTTGTTGGTTTTTTCAGGCCAATTGAATTCAAAATTACTCAAACTCACCAATTCTTCTTCAGTTAGGACCATTCTGTGTGTCATGGTGCGTACTGCTTTTGCATCGGACTCTGCTTCTCTCAGTTTTTTCATAGTTGACTCAATTTTGTCTCTAGCATCCTATGTTGAGCTTATGTAATTAAATGTCAAGGAATGACTAACTTAAGTGAATAAATGATGTGTGAAAATAACTAAAAAACAAACAAAAGATATTTTACTTCCAATTTCTTCTTAAGTTTTGCCATTTCCTCGCCTTTATCCTCTTTATTACGAATCATCGTTTCTTTCATCTCTTTCTGTTAGTTTGCATATGAAATCAAAATTTAAGAAAAAAATATCAAAGAAAACTTATATTGATTTTAAAATAGAAAAATTAATAAATTAGTAACAATACAAAATTTACCTCTCTTTTAAGTATAAGTTCCTCTTTCCTGAATTAATTAGCAACACAGGGTCAATAGGCAAGAAAATAGAAAACATAAAAAGTACAAATTTCATGAGCTTACCTTTTCAATAGACGTGCCTCCATAGACAGCCCATCTCCTAAAGATGCAACCTGCGAGGAGTTCACAAAAATTATATAGGTACATTAATTTTCAAAATTATAAAGAAACTCGTCTTGGTGTTGGTATCGTAAAATTCTTTACTATATTCAGAAGCACATATAATGACCTGTTTCTCAAGAATCCTGGATCTTGCATCTGCTTCTTGATACTTTTTCTCGGCCAATAGCAACTGCATGGCAAATTAACAAACTTCTGGTAAATACAAATGGAAAAGAAAATGCATTGCACATGTATAAATAGACTATACCTTGTCATGGAGTGTATCATTCTCTTCTTGCAAAAGATCTACCTACAAACATATAAACTTAGCACATGAATGTCCAAAACAATTGAAGTTGATTGTTTTGCTAACCATTGTACCTTCTGGAGTATTACAATAAATTACAACTCTTTCATCAAAAGAGAAAAAGAACTATAAACCAAACAGGAATAGATTGACATCTTTACATGAATAATTCCTCAAGGAAATAACATTGTACAATAAGTAGGTCAAATACAATTAAAAACAAACTCAGATTGAACATGTAAGTATAATGGAACATGCATCATACAAAGAGTACCTGGTCCATTAATGCATCTGTCTTGCCTGACTCTCTGGTATCTGCCAGCTTTCCATTTACTCTGAAATTAGTATTTCACACAATAGTGCTCACAAATCACAACAAAGATAGGAAAAATAAGTGTGATTATATCTCTCTGTGAATTGTCATCTCTTGTATTGTGATAACTAGCTGGTCCCAATCGGTGTGCACCGTACCATCACAGTACCAAAACCAAGCATTCCAATCATTCATCCGGGTGTTTCATTGCCATTAAATAAAAATACATGGTAAGCTCTTTGTCTAGACAGATAGGAAGAATTAGATTTTTGCTCCAGTTACCACTTTTCAATAGGAAAAATATTAAATTTATTTCAGCCGTTCGATAAACTAAGGGCAATATGAAAAAATTAAATTTTCAATTTTGACTTTTTTTGGTAATAAATCTAATATGTTGGATTTTAATAAGAGTTAGTGTGAGATTTGCTTGTCCCACTCTATATTCTTACAAATAAATTTTTACAACATTAACTAATTAACTTAATATATCTAAATAACTCAACAATTTATATTTTACCTTTGATGGTTTGCAGGTTTCTGGGAAGGGATATCTAAAGTCGGGAGAGGAGATGGTGTACGCACTGTCGAAGGCTTGAGTGGTGCTGTGTAGGCCGGTAAAGGCGACTTTCTTGAAGCAGCAGAGTGTGCCACAGCAGTATTTTCGACAGCACCGCTACCTAACTACAACATTGATACCATAATTTGATTTATTGTTTTGTCTATATAGATCAAGTCTACTGAATTTATTACAGAATGTAAAAAGCAGAAAAATATTGTAATTAAATGCAAATAATGCTGAACTGGCAAGTTTGTTCAGTAACAGTCTCAACTGGCAGGAGGACATGCCAATGATGGATACCACAACAGAGAAATTTAGTTAATTTGGATGCCTGGCACAACTTTCATTTTACAACAAAGAAAGATTGAGTTTTTTTTTTTTTATCATATATTAAATTAAATTAAATTGGGATACTCAGGTTAAAATATTTTTTTTGCCTTTTGAAATAAGGGCTCCCATTAATACAGGCATATATATATTTTAGCTTAGATGCTTCTTGCCGAAATTGAACATGCGATTCTTTGTAAAAGAGTCAAAATCCATCCTCATCGTCGGTTTTAGACCTATGATTCTTCAAATTATCTATTGAAAAGGGAGTATATAAGAAAAAACAATTCAATTTAAAGTTCTAAACAGAAGTACCGCCGGAGAAGGAGAACGCTGCCGTCCATTAGAATTCTCTGCTGATGAGTTGACAATAGTGGGTCCCCCAGCAGGAGGAACACGGACAGCCACTCTACGGTTATTGAATTGGCCCAGAGGGGCGACGGGGGGACCACGGTCATACTCATAACCATCATCCTCATCTAATTCATCATCATAACCAGCATCATGGTAGTCGTCTTTCTGGGACCCACTGACAGAGGCACGTTTCATCATGGCCTGGGCAAGCCGGACGTTTGCAAGCCTTGCGGCATCTCTCTGTGCTCTCTTCACTGTGTTCCCGTTTGGTTCCATTTTAGAGCGCCAGAGAGAGAGATAGAGAGAGAGAGATTGTTGCGTATGAATGTATGAAATGCTAATTCTAATTTTTCTAATCGGCGTTGGGTTAAGATCCTGGAGGATTCAGCGAGGGAAACTCTATGAGCAGAGCGCGATCTTCAAAATATTTGCCTGAACCTGGGCTACGCAACGCCTATATATTCTTGTCTCACTTTAAATTTTTGGTCTTTCGCTCATTAGAAATGTTGAAAATTCAAATCCAGAAATGATCAACTGAAAGTTTTTTAAATTGACAAGATCGATAGTCAACTTTATTCAAAGTTTCGGATAAATATATCTATAGAGGTCTAAAAGTCTATTGGATTGATTTCAAATGACGAATTCAAATTGTTGAAATCCATCTACTTCATGAGTGGTGCATATAAATGCAAATTTTTTAAAGTTTTGAATTCATTTCGTACAAAGTCAAGCGGTTTAAAAAAATAATAAAAATAAATACATAAAACAAATTAAAAATAACATATAAAATATTTATTTTTTACCGCTTGATCTTGTACTAAATGAATTCGAAACTTTCAAAAATTACATGTACATGCATCACTTATGAAATAGATGGATTTCAACTGTTTGGATTCATCATTTGAAGCCAATCAAATAGACCTTTGGAGTTGTGCTCACCAACTCTCTTGGTGAGCATATCACACCCTAGATTTGCTATATATATATATATATATATATATATATATATATATATATATATATATATATATAATATATATATATATATATATATATAACTAATGTGCTCGTGAAATTCAAATAGTCCTGCCAATATCTTTACCTAAAATTTCTAATATAATGAGGGTCTATTTGGAAACATAAATTTTTATGGAAATGAAATTTTTTGAAAATGAGAATGGAAATTTCAATTTGTCAAAACTGAAGTTATTTAATTCATGAGAAATTTTAGAATATAGGTGTTCGGCAAATGTATGAAAAATTTGTTAGGATGTTGGTTTTTTTTTCTGTTTATAGAAGATGTAATACAAAAATTAAACTATATTAAGTGTATTGATATTAATCACTCATTATGATTAAATTAGCTTAATCTATTAAAATTGAGTGTTGCTAGTTTAATTATACTTGTTTAATTAATTTCTTGTATTATTATGTTGAATTTGTTTAATTAATTTTTGTCTTTGTGTTTGTTTTATTTTATTATTAAATTGTGTTTGTTGTTAATGAAAAAGAAAAATAGCTTCAAAAGTAAATTTGATTTTGAAAATTATATTGTTGGTATATAAAATTAATAAACTTCATTATATTGGTCTTATATTTGATCAATTAATTTAATATTGTTTAGAAAATTATAAGTTTATGTTGCTGATGGAGAAGAAATAATAATAAATAAAAAAATAACAAATCATTCTTGTTAAGAACAAAAAATATGAAACAAAAATAATTGGAAGTTCAAAGCTGTTCAAACCAAAATAAATATTAAACAAAGTCAATTTGAAAATGAGGAGTTGGAAGCTCAAGTGATTGAGAAAAAAAACTTAGCTCAAAGTCAATTTTATTTTTATCACAAATTATAAGAGTTGGGAATGATAATGAGAATAAAAATGGATAATTCAACTATTGCATTGAACACTATATTAGAAAAGTAACCTATTTAATTTTTTGGCCCAAGAAAAACTATAGGAACATGGGTAGCCGAACAAGCTCTGAAGGTATCATGAAAACTTTTTGAGTTACAAAAATAATGTTTGTAATAATGAGTTACGATACTTCGTCTTCAGAAAATAAAGCAATCACTTTTTATGGTTTTATGTCACACGAAAATTCACAAGTTTTAAAAAGCATATTTGAAACAATCCTAATTAAATTATTTTCCTATAGCATGTATAATACGAATAAGATTAATTTCCTTGTTTACTTAGCCGAAGATATAGACCAGATCAACTCATTAATTACTTTGAATATGACAACGATTTGTGAATTATTCGTCTCCATTGTTTAAAAACGGAGGGGAGAAGAATTTCTTTTGACCCGTAATAATATCATTTTTGGTGGGCCCAACTTGACGTATCATGCATAATAATGAGTTTAATGTAACCTATAATTAGATTAGTTGAATTAGGAGATCAACTCGCGCCTAAATCATCAGTAGGTTTCAGTGTTTCACTTAATTTGACAAAGTCATTAAACTCGCGTGCATTGACGACCTATTTGGATAACTCATGAACTAACGGGTCGCGGATCCTAATTTATTTATCTCAACATATATCCGGTTCAACTGAATTGAATTAAAAAAATGAAAGGGAATTGATAGAGACTCAATGAGAGTTCCAACAACTCTCCATTTCATGCCTCTGGTTCAAATATTAAATACTTTTAGTAACAAGAATTTTATAATACAAATAGTACAGCAAAATAATAGGATTCGTTCAACTACATTATATTCTCTACGCATATAGAACCATTATGTTTTTTTAGTAAAAAGGTGGTTCAAGCCGTTTTTTCTATTATAAATCTCAGGTGATTTTCATTTTGAATATATAATCTTCTTGACTTAATATATTTATTTGACATGGAAATAACATTTCTAATTAATATACCGCTAGAGGCATTGCCACCAATCTTATATATATATATAATCCTTTAAACCAAATGTTCTATACGTGATTTTTTATAGAAGAATTAAGTTATTTTGATTTTATCCTAATGAGAATTGAAAAAAATCAACATAAAAAAATTGTGCAAAACAATGATTGAAATCAAAACAAAATTTGAAGGACATATTTTCTTATGCATGGATAGATCACATATAATGATTTTGTTTTAGAAATTAATCAATATTTTAAAATATTTAAGTTCTATAAATTTAGGCCTGAGAAAAAAAAAAACAGAGAGATATAAATTTCCTCTGCCAGTGGGAACTATTGCAAAAGTCCGAACGACTGAGTTAATATTAGATCCGATTTGCTATGGTTGTGGTATGGACCAAATCAAAGACCGAACCGATCCATTGGAGACTTTGATCTACGGCCTAGCTATCAAGGCCTCGTTTTTATCAAACGGAATTCCCACAATTAATTTGAGCGAGATTTTCCAGACTCACAAGTCACTACCTATGGCGATAGCCCCGACATTTTTATTAATATCCATAATTAAATACATATTATTAATTATATACATCTTGAGTTCTTGACTGAGTATTTTTTAAAATGCCCAAACAGGTCAAAAAATAACCGGCCGGGATTAAAATTAGAACCGGTCAAAAAGTGGCCGGTTGAGAATTTTTTGTTTTGTTTCAAACTCTATAAATACTCCTCTTTCTCTTTCATCCCTCTCACAACTCACTCAAAATCACATAAGAGAAAGAGAGAAAGAGAGGAAGAGATAAAACGATTTCTAAGGCGAAAAAGGTGATTTCGAAGGCGATTTTCAGGATTTTTTTTATTTTTTTTAATTTTTTAATTTTTTTTCAACAACTTATACATTTAAATTAGTAACCAAACAATTGTTTACCATTTACCAAAATGTTTGTTGGCTATGTCAATGATGATTTTATTACACTGTGGTAGGAAGTTTTTGACTAATATATATGAGATTTATTACTCCAAAGAGGCAATTAAATAATTTATAGTTGGTGATGATAACTCAATTTGAGACTTGAAGTCTATGATTTACGAATGTACTGGTTATAATTCAGAAAGGTAAAACTTAGAATTGGCAACCTGAGTGAACGCTGGAACACCCCCAACCTATACCAGAAGTCCAATATTAAGCGATACTGCATGGAGAGGCTTGTACAGCCGGTTAAAGACTACTGGAAATTTTATCATAGAAATCTATGCCAAGAGAGTTCTGATAGAGTCAGGGGTTGGAAGTTCTGGCCAAAATTCGGTTGCGCCAAATTATACATCACAACAAGAACCATACAGTCCCGTGGCTCCTTTATTCGTACCTGAGCCAAAACCATACAATCTCGTGACTCTTTTATTCGTACCTGACCCAAAAACATACAGTCACTTCACCCCACCACCACCTCATACAAGACCCCAATTTAGACCCGTAAATGTGGCGCATTTATCATTACCTGCACAAGCACCTCACCCCAGATCGGCACCAGTAGACGACGAAACTGGGTTGAATTTTGAAAATATTAACAAAATTCCGGAGAAAGATCTGCAAACTGGGGATGAATTTGAGGAAGGAAACTGGGACTCTGATCACCTGGAGAGTTGTGATAAAGATGGTCCAGTGCCCATTCGCAAAGATTATATGAGAATATGCCGCTTAGTTGCCGGACTGATACACACTCATTCACAGACTTCAATGATATATCTTCTCTTAAAGAAGCAAATATTAGTTATTATGGGAGACAGATTGAGTACAAAGTTGAGCTGGCGTCAGAACAATATTTTAAAAACAAAGAAGATTAGAGAGTATCATATTGATAAGAATCAGTAGATTAGAATGAAGAAAAGTGACAGAGATCGTATTCAGGTGGTGTGCAAGACTCTGAGTTATGATTACGAACTTAGGGGAAAAACAACAGGTTTTGGAGATGCATGGGTTATAACGAAGCAAGACAAGCCTCATACATGCAGGTCTGAATATTCAAGGGAAGACCTCCATTAAGAATGACCCATGTATGAGCATCCTGGGGTGGCAAACTGTGTGAGGGTTAAGTATGACAATGTAACTCCGAAATACAATCGACTGTGGAGGGGTCGTGAGCTTGCAATAGCCTGACAATTTAGGAGCTGGGAGGGTTCATACAGCTTGCTGGAACCACTACTGATGGGAATCTGTGACAAGAATCCTGGCTTTAAGTACCAAATTCTGACATATCCTATACAAGATAAACACGGAGAGCTTATTGAAGGAGTTGTTCAATTCAGAGTGGTAGCCTGGGCTTTTAGTCTATGCATTGCAGCAGTTCAGTACTTGAGACCAGTGATCATTATAGACGCATGCTTCTTGGTCTGGGTGGTATGAGGGGAGGCTTTTGATAGCTTGCGGCTATGATACCGAGAACCAATTGCTGTTTATAGCATTTGCAATTGTGCAAAAGGAGGATGGTGAGAATTAGGGTTTTTTCTTGCAATAGTTAAGGAATGAAGTGCTTGGAGTTGATAGATTCCCCTGTGTTATATCGGACCAGCACAAGGGGATCAAATTTGCACTGACAGCAGAATACGGTTGGTCTCCAGAACATTTTGTGCACATATTTTGTATGCAGCATGTTGCTAACAACCTGGTCCAGAATTGTGGAAATGATAAGTGGTTCGGATAGAGGTTCAAACAAGGAGCCAGGAAGAAGAAGCCAAAAAGGTTGAAAGAGATGTTCGAAGAGTTTGTTGTGGTATGTATAATTTATAACATTTCGTTTAATTATTTTATAAGTAGATGAGGCAAATGAAGTAACACCTCTTTGTTCTTGTGCAGCTAAATCTAAGGTATAATGCATTTTTAAAGAAGGTGGGCAAAGTACGTCCCAATGATGTGATGGAGCCATCCAATTATGAGAATATTTTCCAAACCTGTGATGGAGAATACCGATTTGGTATCATGATAACAACCGGCTCCGAGTCGCTAAACAATGTCTTTCGGATGAGCTCAGAAAACGGTGGCTCAAAACTGTAGAAATGCATTTGGTCCCTTATACGCACGATGGAGGTCAATACCAAGTTTCACCCCAAATGAGTACGTTCCAGTCACCTGCGGCTCCAATGAAAGTATGGACATTATTCATAGGGAGTTCCAGTACATTGTGACACGCTGGCCCGACAACAAAATAGATGTACTTGCAGAGGTATCCAATTAACATCTATTCTATGCGCTCATGTCTTAGCGGTTTGTCATGCAAGAAACTGGAGCGAGAACCAATTTGTTGCAGACTGGTATACTGTGAACTATCTGAAAAGTACTTAGAGTGGGGTGATTGTTCCTTATGGCAATATGGGCGAATGGCCAGTTTGCCAGTCTCCTAGAATTCTTCCTAGCAAGGGTTGAATTAGGGTTGGGAGGAGAAAAACATGTCATGTAATAACCATGGACGAAATGCAAGGTAGGCGAATGGGGCATCAGGCTCGTCGTTCCACTACCGACAGGAATAGAAGAGGTAACATTTATCAAAAATTATATTCCATTTTAATTTTGACTAGCTTACTAAGTAATAAATGCAATGCAGATGCCAGAAATGCAGTAAATGTAGCAGAAAATGAGCGAGTTATCGTAGAGGCAACTGGGTCACAAGGGTCACGGCGTAGTACAGCTACAAGCCGTTTAGATGCATCTGCTATGTTTGCAGAAGCAATGGGAGAGGCAGTTGCCATGAGAGGAGAGGCGGTTGGGGTGTAAGGAGAGTCATCTGGTAGCCAACCAAAGAGGTCAACTGGTAGGCGTACAAGGGCACCTGGAAGCCAAGCATGGGCATTTGGAAGCCATACAGAGCCATCTGGTAGGCCATCTTCTGAAACTGGTCAGTTTCTCGGAATACCGTTTAGGCGTAGTAATAAGTGATTTAAATTGATGTTTGTATGCAGGTTGTGAACTTATTTATTTGGATGCAGCTTTGATAACTATTTTATTAGCAATTTGTGTGGTTTTTATTTAGACTAAGTTATGAGTTAGTTGAATGTTAGTTTTTATAACCGTACTGTTTTTTACCATATTCAAAAATTTATTCAGGGATTTCTACAAAACATAAAATTTGGTTATTTTAATGAAATTGTAGAGAAACATCAAGTCTACATGCATGTCAATTTTCGTGATTTATTGATGTATTTAACTGGGTTAGAATCTTGTCCAAAAGCAGGGGCAAAATAGATAATATGCCATTCTAAATAGATAAACTTCAAAAATATATTAAGATTCAGTTACAATGTTATATCCAACCTACAACAGAATCACTAAATTGATGAAATAGGACATTATAGTAGCTATAGACGTTGTAGAATAAATTACAACACAACAAGCACTAGTAATCCTACACCTTATTAGACGGCTCTTTATCAGTGACAATAGATGAAGTACTAGTCTTACTAGTATAAGTACACGAAACAAACTCATTGTTCGGTGTTAGAGGCTCTGGATCAACTTTGTTTTTTTCAAACCGTAGCCATAGGGTTTTCTCCAAAGTCATCGTTTGAAATTTTAAACTGAATAGGCCGTCTAAGATTCCTTCATTAGACATACTTGACAGTTTTTTTCCCTCATTTTTACCTCGACCACTAATTGACCCTCCTCTCGATACGCTACAATATGACGGTCTACATCGGTTGCTACTGTTCATCTTATTGTCACCCGGAAAATCGCCTCAGAAATCGCATTCTCTTCTGTGATTTTGAGTGAGTTGTGAGAGGGAGTAGAAAGAACACGGGGTATTTATAGATTCTAAAACACAAAAAAAAAAATCCCCAACCGGCCAAAAAATGGCCGGTTCTAATTTTAATCTCGGCCGGCCATTTTTGACCGGTTTGGACATTTTTAAAAATATCCAGCCAAGCTGGGTATAATTAATAATTTGTATTTAATTATGGATATTACTAAAAATGTCGGACGACAGCCAACATATTGAATAAAAAAAAAAAAACTAAACTGGTCGGGTCCGACCTGATTTCACCCGTTATTAATTGAAGAAATCCGTTATTGTGCTTTATTCTCACACACCCGTTATTGATTGAAGAAATCCGTCATTGTTTTTTATTCTCACACAGTAACACGAATGTTATCGCGTAAAAAAATACCACCCGTCTAAGTGTCCGGATCCCGTAAAGTAACCCAATTATTGAATTTAGATCCGGACCGTCCGATTCGAATCCAGGCTAATCCACCAGAGGTGGAGCGCATAGGGCCCTTTAATCTGACGGTCCGGATCTAAACTCAAAAATTAAATTACTTTAGGAGATCCAAACTCCCGTATTGGGTCCAACCGTTCAAGGATCCAAGCAAATCAAGGAAGCTGCTCGGGAAATATTTGATGCAGGGTTATTTTATTCGGAAGATGAGGGTTCCAATCTGCATTGAATCGAAATCCGTCTAATATCCAGTTTAAAATAATACAATTTTTGTTGAAATTGATATGGACAGTACAGAGTTAAGAGCGGTTCAAATTTGTACAGTTTCAAATCTGTTCGCACGAATATGGAATGCAAAATATATTTCATATTGTTTCGGGTTAGTTTATTTTTCTCTTCGATTCATGTCATTATTTTCCCTAAATTGCACTCTTATTTATCGGTCGTTTAATTTAGTAAGAAGTTTTTTTTTAAATAATATCTGTACTAAATATTCGTCAATATTTTTCTGAATTATTTAGAATTTAACATTTATATTTTTATTACGATTATAAAGGATCTGTGCCATACAATTCATGAAATATTGAAGTTCATGAACTTTTCTATTTGTTTCATAATTATTTGCATTATACAAAACAAATCCAATGAAATTGGGAATCAATTTATTCGTAGGAGCTCATATTGAAATTGTAAAAAAATACTAACATTTCACCATAATTTCGAAAATAACATGTTTGATATTATCAGAATAACTCTGTTTAAAAATTAAACTTTGGGAGTAATCAATTTACTAATTTCAAATTACTAAATATAAAAGTACTTTTTTTTTTTTCCTTTTGTATGCTTGACAAATTTAAGTTAATTTATCTTACAACTTATTTTAATTGAAATTTAAATTCCATATAATGTATAAGATCACATGCAAGCGTTTTATAATTTAGAAACTATGATGAAAGATCTGAAGATCTGAACCAAGCAAATCTGAAAATAATAAAATAAATTTGAATTCACATTTGGATTCTGCTATTTTTCGACGGAGATGAGTTGTGGGGGATCTGAATCAGATCCACGTGTAAATTGATGCATAGAAAACGAGACAAATTAATGCTTTTTGACTCCCGAGCCGACAGCATCTGGATTCGCAAAAGGACACGGCAACAATCTCGCTAATTTCACGTTCCTCAAATCTCAATAGGTTAATTAGTTTTGACCTTTCTATTTTCTAAGCCGCGTGTCCGATACGGTTTGACTTTACCTTGATAATACTAAAAATTATAAATCCAAGTTATGGCAAACTAATGCATGTATATATTTTTTCAAACAGAGCACTAAAAACTTTACCGACAAAATTATGTACCTCAGACACCAAAAAAAAAAAAAAAAATTTAACGAAAATAGCACAAAAATACTTGACTCTTGAAAGCCTGAAAAACTATGGTTAACAAAATCACATTGAATATGGAAAATTTGTGTTATATTTAGTACTTACTATGTCTGACAAAATATGCATTTCATTATCTATAATGTATCTCATAAATTCTAATGCATGAAAAAAAAAAACTCAGATACTCCCATATTAATTTTTCAGGAGCAGAGGTTTAGAAAGAATATAATGAACTGCATGCATTGAGCATAAATGCAAGGAACTCAAAGAACAAATAACAAAATAATTAAACGGTGTTATACTACTTCATTACCTTTGGAGATGAATATTGTCTGGCAACCCTCTCTGCACCAAATCCACCTCTACGACCCACAGCACCGTATCCATACTCGTCTCCACAGTCGTACCCATACTCGTATTCATCGTAATCTTGCACTGCCTTGGTCATTTTCTGCGCAAGCAAAGCATTTGTCATGGATTTTATTCTACTGGTCGGTTTCTTATCGGATCCCGAAGAAAATAAGGGATGTGCCGGCGATGTCGGGGCTGAGTACAGGCCACCGAGCCGTCTCCTGTCCATTTCGCTACGTTGGATTAAATTAAACTGTTGGAGATGATTTGAGGCAAAAAGATAGGTTAGGTTAATAGGTTGTGAATTTTAGATGCAAGGTGTTTATTTGGGTGGAAGCGGAGATGTGAGATTAGAGAAGGTTTCCTTTATGCATGTGTTTAGGTATTTTTCAAGGTTTCTTTTATTGCCATTGTACTTAGTTTACAAATATACTCACTTGAAATTTCAATTTATATTCAACCCCCTCATAGTTTTTGCATTCATTAATTATCTCCGCCTTTTGACTGTTGATAGAAACACGAAAATTGTTCTTACATTTTTGTTCCAATTATTTATTAGTATAAATTGTTCATAATTAAATTTATAACTATTTAGTTTAGGATATAAAATGTTTATTAATTTTACCTATTAGGTAAATATACGATATAAGCCATTTTATCATCAAATAGGAATATTATTACATTGAAAATACAAGGGAAAAAATTATCCGTCCTCTAAAAACACAGACCCAGATTTATCCATAGATTTTTATTAATACCCTCCAAAAATAAAAAAATATCAAATCTACCTTTAGTTTTGAAAAAATTTCATAAATTTTTACATATGTTTGCTATAATTTTTTTTATATGTTTGCTATAAATTTTTTTTTCAGAGGCTTAGCTGTTGCACAGTGAGGCGTTTTGCTATAAATTTTCTTTTTTTAGATATGTTTAGTGTGTATAGAATGAATGTATTAAACTAGCCAATTTGAAACATTTCAATGCATTAAAGATGCAGCAATTAACGAACACTGAGAAAAATGCAATGAAAATTAATATAACTGCACTAAACGAACATATATTACAGTCAACCACAATAAAGCGGAGAGTTGGAACCACAGTCATAGTTTCTAACCGGTACAACATTAATTATGTACTTAATTATTAATATGAAATACATAAAAAGATAAGATTGGCCACACTTTATGCCCTTCTATCTATCCGTATGCATATAAAGATCTTAAATGAAAAGATAGGAGTGAGTCTATGGCACTATGCATATTACGGGTTGGTCCGTAATACAGATTAATATTTTCATTTTCAAAATTCTAATAGTCGATCTAAATCGTTCAACATGATCCCCTTATAAATATGTACTTGCAGACCAAATTTATATTTTTTAGAATTTTACTATTTTTAAGATAGGTAAAAAATCACTTGATATGAAAATTCTGGACCATCCAAAAACAGTGATTTTCTACCTATTTTTAAAAATAATAAAAAAATTCTAAAAAATATAAAATTCAGTCTGCAAGTACATATTCATATGAAAATCATGTTAAACAGATTGGATCAACCGTTAGAATTTTGAAACTGAAAATATTAATCTGTATTACGGAGCAAATCGTGCTATGCATAGTACCATAGACTCACTCAAAGATAGAAGGAAAGAAAATTGGCCTTAAAGAGGTACATGCACATCCCTCCAACGCATTACATTTTCCTACAATGTAGCCATGTAGGTACTCAATGGGCTGGTTTACCCCGTTAACAATAAAAATGATTACTTAGATCCGTGCAAAGTTCACTTGGCACACCTTATTAGATCCAGCAAAGAGCCAACAGTGATTCTATACACACTAAATATATCTAAAAAATAAAAATTTATAGCAAACCACCCAACTGTGGGATGGTCTGCTAAACAAATGGAAAAAAAATTATAGCAAACATCTTAAAATAATGTATAGAAAACATCCGTAAAAAAAAAAAAAAAGACTGCCCCACTATGGAGTGGTCTACTTAAGATTTGAAAAAAAAAAAGAAAATAAATAAACCGCTCCATTATGGGGCAGTTAGAGTATTTATTGAAATTCAAAATTGAGGATAGATTTGATCATTTTTATTTTATTTTAGAGAGTATTAATAAAAATCTCGGAGATTTATCTCACTAATAATTCATTTAAGCGAGCTATTTTATCAGTCCAAGTGCATAAATTCAATCTTATCAACATTATAGAGTCCGGCTAGTATAACATTGGTGTCATTTCGGCCTATATAACACCAACTCCAAAATCTATCGTATCGACTTCAAACGGTTAATCTAACCGTTCAAACCCTTCTACTTTATGAGTTGTGTGTTTATATGCAAAATTTTATAATTTTTTGAATTTTTTTAGTATCAAATCAAGCGGTCAAATGTGTGAGTTTTTAAGTTAATTTTAATGCATTCATTTTTCAAGATTTTGACCGCTTGATTTGGTACTAAAATAAGTAGAAAATATTTTTTTTTTGCATGTAAACGTACACCTCATAAAGTAGAAGGGTTTGAACGGTTGGATTAACCGTTTGAAGTCGATACGATAGATTTTAGAGTTGGTGTTATATAGGCCGAAATGACACCAATGTTATACTAGCCGGACTCAACATTATATTTTACTTTTTGATGATTCTATTGGAGTCCGGCCTAACTTCTGGACCTCCAGTGACCACCTGCAAATACAATGCGGTCCTACTCGGAGAAGGTCTGTGGACCTTGTTTCAGTGACCTGTAGAATAACAACGGCCATAGAATCAAAGCAGAGAAATTGGACACCTGAAAAATAGATTATCTCCAGTTAATTAAAAACTGAAGTCGAATCTTTCCAGTGACTGTGATCGCTGATGAGGCAACCATCAGTCCATCACAGAGATAACCATCATCTCCAGTCTACAAAACTGGAGGCAATTCTCTCGATTTAGAATCGCCGTTTTCCCTCACTCTTTAGATCTCACTGAAACCACCACATCCGGCACCCGACTCCTCCGCACACCGTCCTTTTCGTTTTTCTTCAACTGACATATGGGGTCCACTATCTCATCCCACTCCGACCCCGACCCCGACCCCGACCCCGACCCCGACGCCGACGTTGACAACCCACCCTCACGCCACGTGCCCACCATGTCTATAACCCTCCCCGCCTCAATCCCCCATTCGAAACTCCTCCAACAGGAACCAGAAATCCTTCTCTGCCGAGCCGCAGCGTCGCCTCTCTCCCCCCAACCGTCCAATGCGGGAACGCCACGCGTACCCAGTATCCGCGTGTGGGACCCGTGCCATATTATCTCCCCTCCTCCCCTTTTAAACACCTCTACTAATTCTCATAATTTAACAATTACCAACCAAAATTCGATAGAAATTGTGTTAATAAGCCATGGAGAGAGCGAAGCAGCGCTCCGACCAGATCTGGTCGCCGGGAGATCTCCTGAAGCGTCGCTAACAGCGAGAGGTGAGAGGCAAGCCAGGGCTCTTGCCGTGTTTCTCAAATCGCGTGGTGTCCGATTTGAGTCAGTGTATACCTCTCCTCTTGACCGGGCACGGGCAACTGCTTTGCTGGTTGCAAGGGTAATTCTTCATGATCAATTGCATTTTTCATTTTTGTTGCAATGGTAGATTTGTGTAACAGTTTGATTCTCTCAGTTCGAATTTCATCAAGCCGGTCATTATTAGTAGCAAAAGTTCATCCCTTTAGTGCAATCTTGTTATGAACTGGTAATTGTGTAAAGTAATTCCTATACGCTTTAAGTGAAACAGACTTAGGTTTAGCTGGAGGTCTAGGTTTATGGCACAAATTAATATCTAGCATAACCAGCAGAAGTTTCAGTTGGCGTGCCTCCGCCTTTAATTTCTGTTGTTGTCAGTTGCTTTTTTATTTGGGCTTAAATGCTTCAATTGAGGTTTAATTTAGACTATTTCAGACCCTTAATCATTTCTTATGCTCCAATTTACCGCCAAATGACTCCAAAGAAAAGAACCAAAGCACCCGAAAGCCGTGCTTCTTTGAGGGCAAGGTCCATACAAGTATATTCGGCCTAAAGTTTATCTTTGAACTAGTGTAGGAACTAAAGAAATAAAATAAAAGGCATTCTCTTTTGAGAAAATATTACTTTTTTTCTCCCAAAGTAGCTAACCATTTTTTTTGCAGGAACTTGACTTCCCTGAACACCAGATCCAGATGTCAGAATCGCTAACAGAAATGAGTTTGGGCCAATGGGAAGGCCTGCCCAGATTTGAAATCTACACCCCTGAAATGAACCAACTGATTGAAAGAACAAATCCCGACTTCGCCCCTCCATCCGGAGAGTCCCTTCGCCAGGTCAGCTTTCGCGTTGTTGAATTTTTTAATCAGGTAGTATTGAGACTACCTGAGAAGCTCTCTCTTGATCAATCCGACCCAAAAGTGTCACCCTTCTCTCGTCAGAGTTCTGTGAATTTGGCTTACCAAGACCCAAAGGAGGTGTCCTGTCCCGGCGCACATTTGCTAAATAGACCAAGTCTGCAAAGAAAGAAATCTGGCAAGAGCCGGCTTCAGTTTGTAGGAGATAGTAATGATTTTGAGGATGATTTCTCTCCAAGGGAAGCCCGAACAGAGAATAATGTTGTAAATTTGAGTGGGTCAATCGGCATTTTTACGCATTCGACCCTAATAAAATGTCTTATTACAGCATTGTTAGACTGCAGCCCCATGGCTTCACAAAGGATTTGTATTGATGATTCATCAGTTACAGTTTTAGAGCATTCATTAAGAAACGGGTGGCAAATCAAGCGAACGAATGATACCTCACATCTTAGGCTTCTTTAATTACTTGTGTGAGGTTGTTGGGATTTTATTTTTGCAATAATTTTCTTAATTTTTTTTTGTTTTTTTTTCTCAACGAGTTGTAAGTGTAGATTAGCATGTGTGGGGTGTCTGTTTGTGTGTGCACCGTGTAAGCTTTGCTATTCATTATCTCAATTTTTTTTTTTTTACCATATTAGTGTTCTTGAAAAATCACTTAATTTGAAATGCATTTTGTTAATGTATCTATTTAAAAAAGTTGATTTATTTGTTATCTCCTGTTTGGTTTCTGCTCAATGGCGATGGTTAGAATGCATGCGATACGAATGATCTGAATTATAATAGTGAGATTCTACGGACCATTAAAGGAGCGGAGATTGAATATTCCAAGGATGGGGTCAAAATATAGTAATAATAATAAATAAATTCTTGTAAGGGAGATTGCTCGAGCATCAATCCTGGGTGAAAGGATTAATTCTTGTAAGGGAGAATTAATCCCAGGTTTCTTAGTAAACAGTTGAGAATTGCATCTTAAAATTTATTTAATAGCTTGTCAACATTTTATCTGGAATTCCCAGTTAAACTTTTTAACCACTGGACGATGAAGGCGTTGTCGTCACTACTCAACCCAAACTTTCTTCAAAAAAAAAAAAAGGGGTTGCTACGGAAAAATACCCCTATTTTTAACAACAAATAAATATAAAAAAAACTTGCAAATCCAACAATAACCTGCCTTTTTTATATATAAAAAAAATATGTTTTGCAAATTTTTTTGTACTTTCACCTCCGACATTTACAGAAATTTTTCATAAGATATTTTGTTTTTCTTATCGAACAGCTAGGACGTGCATGATATGGACAGTGAAAAGATCCACACCAAGGCACGTAATGGGGAAGTGTTTACTGGTAGGAAACCAAGTCTCAATGGGTTAATCGTGCAGGCAAGAATGCTTGAGGTAGATACAGGGCAGGTAGTGACTGGGAGACATCAAAGAAGGTACCAACCGGTACAAATTGCTGACAAGGTGATGGTGGTGCTCATTGATGCATCATGGGACGTGTCAGAAAGAATTGGATGGGGGGGCTATATACTACAACTGGGAAGGGAAATTACAGGGTGCGAGAACGCAATCGGGTATAGCAGAGGATCCGTTACAGGCAGAATCCTTGGCTATAATGAGCATCCTGCAGCACATACAAATACCACACAACACTGTAAGCACCAGCAGGTACACAATTTTTTCAGATTGTAAAACCCTGGTGGAGGCGATTCAGAAAAACAGTATAGAAGGGCTCCTATCCTGGAAGGGAAGCGATAGAGACAATTGCCATATGCATCAAGGAATACCAGCAGAGAAAAGAGACAGTGAAGGTAGAGCACACCCCAAGAGAAAGCCTCAAAGGGCCACACATGCTAGCGAACAACGCAACAAGGCTGGGAGGAGAACTGGAAGAGTACTGGGATGAAAGAAAATGCAGACAAATGAGGCTTGAGGACATGACAGATGGGTGGTCGCAATCACCAACAGTAGACACCGTGCACCGGGGACGCAGGAAGGACCCATAGATGCTGGTTCTTAGTGTAGTTTCAATGTCGTAGTTCCTAGTTCCTAGTTTTTATTTTTATTTAGGTAGTTTCTTCATTCAGTTTAATCCAAATTTAGATTTAAGCTAATTAGGATTTTATTTCAGTTTTTAGCATCAGTAATTTCATTATGTAAGGAAAACCTTTTTATTTAATGGAATGCCTACGGGCTTGGAATCAAAAAACAAAAAGATCCACACCATAAAATACGAACTTTCCTCACCTCCTTTACGCTTAAAAAGCTTGAGAGAGAAGAAATTTCGCCCCTGATCACAAACAAAATTTGATTTTTCTAAAATCCATCATAGTGTTGATTATAGCATAACATTTATAATTTTGATAAAAGAATGGTAGATATCAACTGCAATTCTCTTGTTCTCAAAAGGAACCTGTTGTTTTCAATTAACTGTAGACTAAGAATTTTCTCTCATAGAGTAGTCAAACTTCAAATTAAACCTGTCTTAACCTCAATTTCAACAAGGATTCTTACAATTTACACCTACTAGTCCAACTTCCAATTATTGGTTGGAATTAACAAGTAGCCATCGGATTATAGATACTCTGAACTCTAAAGCAAAAATACAGTTACGAAACAACTTTGATGCAACTTGATGTGGCCAACCTTAGTTTATTCTTTCATGTGGCATTCATTTAAGAGGTTCGAACTGGAAACACTATTCGATACGGTAATTTTTTTTATAGTAAAACTACGGTATTTATTAACTTTTCAGGTTATCCCATTTTAATATACTTATTTATAAATTATTATTCAACTAACCAAAGTTTCTGAAAATATTTGCTTGTTCATAGTCAATGTTATCATAATTGTATTATACTTGGGAACAATTAAAATTTTCAATAATAAGATGTGTTTAGTTAATAATGGCCGTACATAGTTCCAACTTGGTCCTATTGTTTTATATGCTCAAACATCACTTTGCGCCCAAGTAGTCTGATTCCAATATCTCGGTTCTTCAACCAATTTGGCTCTCTGAAATATAATTGATCAAAAATAGCACAAAACAAAACGGCACACTTTGCACGAATAACACAGGGCCCCACATTTCTTCGCTTATTAAGCAACTTCTCAACCAATAACCAACAAGTGATCTTTCAAGCCAAAATGGAGAGCTTAGTTTTGACGGAGGAAAGACGATCAAATTCCACGTGGACCACTACAGGCTTAACCTTCCTTTTCTGATCATGCAAGGCTTACACTTTTTTTACAAATTAGACCTTATTAAACATATTTCCTAAAGTATGCGGTTTCCCCAAAACTTTCTAAGCCTGATTTTTGCTTTTGTTATCACTGGCTTGTGAATTTTTTATAGTTATTTTCTTTAACCAAGTGACCTTTTATGCCCGAAGGATAGCAACCTTTTGCAAATCTATCGCATAATCTTGCTTTTATCAAGCCTTTATGCTTACGTGTTGTTATGCAATTATCATAATGGGTCATGTCAGGTATTTGGATTAAGATGGGGTCAAAAATGGGTTCAGCAAGGTTGGGTTATGGCAGTTATGATTTCACGACAACAAAGTCAACCTCCTTTGCGCGCCTGTACAAAAGCGTCGAAGCCTCCAACCTGTACCACGCAATAACAATTTGATGACCTTTTTAAAGTACATATAACCTAAATTCAAAAGACGTAATATAACAATAAGCAAAGGTGGTCTTACCAACTGGGATGAACAACAAATTTTTTGTTAGATACCGCCCAATTCACCTAAAAATAACCACAACAGTATGCATTAAGAAACATGAATTGTGCACATCATCGTTAGAAAAGCATCACTTCGCATTTGCAAGGGGTAAATATAATTATATACCTTATCAGTGCCGAGTGAGTGAGCCACAACATGCGTCACGCTGTCATCGAGCTGGTTGGTGCAAATGGCTCCAAACTGCTCGGCCATCTGCCAAAGGGGATGCATGTGGGGATTTTGCTCTCCCACAGGGAATATCCTGCTAAACACTACCTTGCACCCAGCAAGTACCTTCTTCTGCTCCTCTGCTAATATATTCCTCACATCTGCATCGTTCAATGATCGGTGCTCGAAGAAATTAGCATGTATCTTTTCTATAACCTGCCCATTTCAAGAAACAAATATTCTGAGACATGTAGGCAGGGAAATAATGTTCATTATTTGCTCAGCAAAGACAACTTTTCTCACAGCCAAGGAGGAAGCAAGCGTGCCATCTTCAAATCGTTCATCCAAATCAACCTCGAGCAAAGACGGCCCAGGAAGGCAAAACTGCCTTCTACTGCAGGGGAAATAAATATATCTAAAAAAAAAAAAAGGCAAGTAAAAAAGAGAAGTCTATGTTCATGAGACAGGTATGCTGTGAAATTTCATACAATGCAGACAATATAACAGATGACGAATCTACCTCTCAACAACGATAAGGTTGTGCTTGTTGTGAGGCCAAACACGGACAGAGTCATCGATAATAACCACTGCTGACTCCATACCCAGGACACCTTCCAAATCCTTGCTCTTCGGCACCCTGTCATCCCCATCTAACGAGTCGCCATCGTCTCCTCTCGAAATGACTCGCCCTGCAAACAGACTCCCACTTGGGTCCAGCAACTTCGCCATCTCAGTCGCATACAACTTATTTCCCATCGTATACAGATGCATCTCAAACAGCTTGCTTGCCTATTAAAAAAAAACACAGAGATCACTCAACTAAAAAGATCCAAATGAATTCTAGTTATGTCACATGGAAAGCATATATCTTTATTTCAGTGTCAACCTTTTCTAGAAAGTTCCAAATGCCAGGCCGGAGCTTAGTCCACATGCCCATGTGCTGGAAGCGGAATAGATGCCGTTGCTGCTTCTCCCTGTCCTGTTCCTCCTTCTGACGTAGTATCTCCTCATGGACCGGGTCTATCTCCACAAACTATCATAGTGGAAATTTATAATAAGTTAAATTGTAATATTTATAAGTTAAATTTACAACGAACATTCTGAAGTAATCTAAAAGCCCTTTTAAATTTGGAAGGTATCTTCAATTTGCAATTTTGCACTAGCAAACACAACCATATTATAAAAAATTGTGTTTGATGATTATACCAACCCTAAACTATGTAATATGACATTCCTGCACAAACTATAGGTAACAGAACACTAATTCAGAGCTTTTTCACATCTGAAAAAACTCCGTGATGGTGAAAACCACAAAGATTGCTAGAAGAGAATATTAAGTAAAAGCAGAGCCACCAAAATATATATATATATATACTTTAGCAGAGTTGAGGAGAGTATGATCCAAATCAAGCACAAGGCACAACTTCTTGGCAGCAAACATTTTATTCTGCTCTGCAATCCTTCTTGCTCTTTCTCTCTGTATTGCAGCCTTCTGCTCATCATTGTACCCGTCCAGCAAATACTCCACATTTCCCCAGCTACCCGATTCGCCAGGTGCCATGTCAGGTGCACCTTTGGATCCTGATGTGTTGCTGGTACCTGCTGGTTCTGCTTGCTCTCTGATGGTTGCTCTATCAATAGAGGGGGGTCCATTTGGTCTTAACAAATCTGGAGCCGAACTACTAGTATTAGTAGCAGTGCTATTATGCAGGATCCTACGTGGGTCCCGTGGCTTCATGCGAACCACTGCAGCAGGTTGTGCCGGCGGTTGAATTACCCTTGCTGCCGAAATATTGGAACTTGGTACCGGTTCTGCTGGCTTTGTAGCAGGTCCATTTTCTGGTACGGCAAGTGCAGGGTCAGGTGCAGGACCAGGAGTTAATCTAGGAGGTGGATTGCTTGTGCTTATTTTGGGTTGCAACTCAGAAGCTAGTTTTTGTTGTAGTAGTTTCACAAGCATAGTTGGATTCAAAGCCACGTCCTTTCGAGTGGTCGGTGGTGAAACCGTGGGACCTGCACTAGTAGATTGTTGGTTAAAATTCGTAGTGCTGGGTTGCAGAGGTCTGTCATTAGTTTCTTCTAACCAACCTCCTTTGCCAAGCCCATTTCTCTGCCTCTTTACCCTACACTCATCTATTAAAGATCCTTCCGCTGCTTTCTTCTTCCGGGTATCAGGGTTAGGATTGGGCTCAGATGAACTGCCATGGGTTTCTGGGCTTATCAATCTAAGTCTTGGATCTCTGTTCTTAGGTGCAGATTTTACACCAATTTGTTTCACTGGGGCTAGCTGTGGCACCAGAAGAGAAGCAATGATGGATTCAGAAGTTACAGAGATAGGAGAACTGGAGGCCTCACCAATTCCAAAATCAACATCTTTCTTGTGTATTTCTTCATCAGAAGGTGTCGGACTCGGCAGGTCATCAGTAACAAATACAGTGCTCTTCCCATATCGCTGCTGGTATGTTGATACAGCCTTGAATGCATCTTTTATGTATGGCTGCAATTTGGTGCCATCCCCTTCAGCAACACTAACACTATTGGGGTTATTACGGATTACAGGGTGAGCAAGGGCAATTGAGGTTGGTACAAAACCAACTGGTTTAGGTACAGGAAGAGGTACTGCATTGTCCCTAGTGGGAGAGGGAAGGCTATTTTCATCATAATCTGCATGCAGATCCAATAACGGGCTAACAGGTCGGTTTCTCAACACCCCTGATAAGTTTAATTTGGGCAAGATAGGCTTTCGGTTACTGGTATTGGTAACAATTGTGGCAGTTGTACTGGGTCCAGTACCAGACTGCTGCTCTTTTGCATTAATATCTTTCATGAATGCCAAGGACTTGACATCTGCCTCCAACTATCATTCAAAAGAAGAAAACAACATTAAAAATATATGAGATTTTTCCTTCCCAATTTTCTTCAAAAAAAGGGTTTTGAATTTTGACAATCACCTCATCTAGCTGTTCAGGTGATAACATGGAAGCATACTGGTTCTTTATATGAATCAGCACCCTAAGATTGAAGAAATCACAGTTAATCAAAATGTAAATCAAAAAAGTCAGACGAGAAGATGTTAACAAGCGTAATAGTCAGGTCAGATGAATTATACCTCAAGAGAAATTGCTTATTCTGCTCCCTCTTAGGAAAACTATCCACTTCAAGAACCTGTTTCAGAACAACAGAACAAAGAATTAAGAGTTGAGTTGCAAAATATTCAAGCATACCATAACAAACTAATAGAGAAAAGATATCAACTTACAGATATAATTGTCTTAATTCCAACAAGAGCTTGTTGAATGACTGCTTCAAGGACAGGTATAGCCCCCATCACAGAATACAACTGTTTCAAACTCTCGAAAGATGTTTTTAGCCTAGAACAAGTGCCTTCAAATGATCTACAATCAGACCAATATGAAGTATAAGTCAGCTATTTTGTAATTGACAAGATTACCTTATTATCAGAATTCTTTTAAAAAAAAAACCATTTGAAAAAGGAAATGCCACCATTGCCTCAATATGATACCATACAAGTGATGAGATTGATCAGATTTGTCTGAAAATGACAAAACTTTTTCGACTAGATGCCCTTTGAGGGTCATGTTCAAATTTACCACAGTTCTAAATTTATAATTTCTGATATAATTTGAGATAGTATTTTGCAGCATTTCCTTTTAAACAGGTTTAGACTTGTATATGTCCTGTTTATTAAAATTGAATAAAATTCAAACTAAAATTACTTCTCGGCCTCTTCAATTGTTACATTCTCAATCTCCTCTAGTATCAACCCAACTCTTCGATCAAAATCTCCAATTTCATCAGATTCTTTTGATTCTCTCTCGTCGGAATCCTTTGATTCTCTATCTGGTGCATCTAAATCAATATCAATCATCTCAACAGCTCCTAATTCTTCCTTTTCCACCTTCTTCGATTCATCAAACCCTAACCCTAATTCAATTTCGCCTTCCTCTAATTCCCCTTCTTCTCTTTCACCAGAAACTTCTTCATCAAGCATTGCGAACTCAGGTTCTTCTTCCTCTTGTTTTGGGTTTGATGTAGGATTGAGACCCAGTGGTTTGTTTTGCACGGCCTGAGCCCACGCGAAACTGTAAAGGGATTGACCGTAGTTTCTTGAGACTGTAGGGTGGTATCCCATCCAGACACTTGATCGCTTGAAGTCATCGGCTGAGATCTCTTCGAGAGAACCAGAGGAGTCACCGTCCGACGCGTCGCCAGCGACGGTTGTTGCGCCGGAGCGCAGTCTGTCCCTCGCCATTCTTAGGGTTAGGATATCAGAACCGATCTTAAAATATTAGGGTTCCGATTTCAGAAATTTGTTATATTTGTGCGATTTTGGAAGAAATTTCTAGATCTCGAAATGGAGATCTATTGGAAGAAGTGCGGCGAACAAAGATCCTGGGTAATTCTTATAATCGGCACAAATCGAAGCAAGTTCTATCTTAGTTTGAAACTTAAATTTCTAAGCCGATCTGAGAAAACAAAAGGAGAAAAAGCAAAACTACGGAGATTGAGAGCAGAGATCGCTTCGGTTTGTTAAATATTGAAACAAGTCGGTAGAAACCTCCTGAAGTTTTCTCGAGGTATTCCCTAAATATGAAGATCGAGACGACGGGAGAAAATAGTTGCGCGCATGCACATGGGCCGAAATTAGGAAAAATGAGGTAAAAAAGGAAAATTTAAAAGGGTAACTTGTAACTAGGATAAAAAAAGGGAATTCTGATTCCATGCGGTACCGGATCGTGTAGGGTGAGATCTGATTCATCTGTTTTAATTTGGTACGCATCTCAAAGCGGACCCCCAATCCTAATAGGTTTTGGATTAGGTTTCGGATTGATTTGGGTTCGGCTGGGAATATTCTACGCAGTCCGATACCACAGAGAATTGTCACTAGAAAAAAAGCACCGAGAACAAGCTTCGTCATTCACCTACGGGTTTCAAATAAAAAAAAAAAAAAAACAAGCTTCGTCATGTTTGCTTTTTGGGCTGCACTGCACCTGGTTGTGGTGACTGGAACAAGTATCCTCTCCATTACTGTAAAAGATTCCCTTCACTTTACGTTTTGAGATTAACTCTCAGCGGCTTTAAGATTCGGGCTACTGCAGGGGCAGTATTATTGGGCTTTCAGATTTCGTGCCAAGTTAAAAAGAGGTCCAGATCCAACAACTGTAAAAGATTCTCTATTAGATACCGGAGAGGATGTGAATTCGTGGTGACTGGTGTGTACCCGACATTTTTATTAATATCCAAAGTTTAATACAAATTATTAATTATGTCCAGAATCGGACTAATTATCGAAAAATACCCAAGCCGGCCAGAAAATGGCCGGCTTGGTACCTTTTTTTTTTTTTTTTTTTTAAACCGCAAAATTCTATATAAAGAACCCCTCCCTTCAGATGAAGGCACACAGCCCGAGACAGCTCGCTAATCACTGTTGAGGTAAATTTTTTTTTTATTATTATTATTATTATTTTTTTTTATTATTAAGTTTTATTTTATAGAATAATTAATTATATTATTAAAAAATGTAATAATAAACCCTAAACCCTATAACCCTAAACCCTAAACCCTAAACCCTAAATCCATAACCCTAAACCCTAAACCCTAAATCCATAACCCTAAACCGTAAACCCTATAACCCTAAACCCTAAATCCTAAACCCATAACCCATAACCCTATAACCCTATAACCCATAACCCATAATTAATTATATTATTAAAGAATGTCTGACAGCATCACTCATTGTCGATGTCATTGAGAACGCCATTAAAAAGGACCCGTGTATGAGCATCCGGACGGTGGCAGACATTATTTTGTCTGTGTACAACAATGTGACACCTAAATACAACCGACTGTGGAGGGGCCGTGAGCTGGCAATAGCCCGACAATTTGGGAGTTGGGAGATTTCATACAGCTTGCTAAGAATTTTATGAAAATGAAATAACACCTTTGTTTTTGTGCAGCTAAATCCGAAGTGCAATGCGTATTTAAAGAGAGTGGGCAAAGTACGACCTAATGATGTGATGGAGCCATTCAATTATGAGAAAATTTTCCAAACCTGTGATGGAGGATACCGGTTTGGTATCATGACAACAAACGGCTCCGAGTCACTCAACAATGTCTTCCGAACGAGTCGTAGCTTGCCTGTTTGTGCCATAGTGGAGGATACGTTCTACACGTGCAACAGATGGTTTGTTGAGCGGCGTCAGCGAGCAATGGAATTACAAGACAAGGGACAGGTTCTTTCTGACCGGGTTTTGCAAAAGATCAAAAAACGTTGGGGGAAAGCTTCAAAAATGAAATTGGTGCGTTACACGCAGGGCCAAGGTCTGTACCAAGTTTCATCCCCAAATGAGTACGTTCCTTGCACCCATAACGACATGGGCAACATGGAACCCACTCACAGGGAGTTCATGTATATTGTGACGCGCGGTCTCGACAGACAAATGGAATGCACTTGCAGAGGTATCCAGTTAACTTCTATTCCGTGCGCTCATGTCTTAGCTGTTTGCCGTGACCGAAACTGGCAAGAGGACGACTTTGTTGCAGACTGGTATAAAACACCCTATCTTGTGAGTACTTGGAACCATGTGTTCAATCCAATTGGCAATATGTGAGACTGGCCTCCTAACCCTGGAGACAGAATCATTCCGAGTAGTGGTTGGATTAGGAAGGGGAGGCGAAAACACATCCGTCATGTAATGACGATGGATGAAATGGAAGGTAGACGAAGGGGGCATCAGCCTCGCCGTTCCACTTCCGATAAACAACGAAGAGGTATGTAACATTCATCAAAAATTATATTTTTTTTCAATTTATACCAACTTACTAAGTAACACATGCAAATGCAGAGGCAAGAAACGTAGCAAATGCGGCAGAAAATGAGCGAGTAATGGCGTCGGGAAGTGGGTCCGGAGGGTCACGGCGTAGCACAGCTACGAGCCGTTTAGATGCAGCTGCTATGTATGCCGAAGCAATGGGAGATGCGGTTGACATAGGAGGAGAGGCGGTTGGGGTGCAAGGGGAGCCATCTGTCCAACCGAGGAGGTCCACTACTAGACGCACAACAAGAGCATCTACAAGCCAAGCAGGGCCATCTGCAGCCCAGGCCGGCCCATCTACAAGCCAAGCAGCGCCATCTGGAGCCCAGGCCGGCCCATCTAGTGAGCAACCAGAGCCATCTGTTAGACCATCTCGTAGGGCATCTTTTGCAAGTGGTTTACTTCGGAGATTACCTTTTAGACGTAGCAATAATAGGTGATTTATATGCATGTTGTAAAAATTGTGTAGACTCTATTTGCATTTTGTGTGTACTTTATTATTTTGTACGAAACTCAGAAATGAAATATTTGACTCTAATAGAAATCACCTAAAACAAAAATAATGCGGTTTAAAAAAAAAAAAAAAAAAACGGTACCAAGCCGGCCAGAAAATGGCCGGCTTAGGGAGGGACCTAAGAAAATGGCCGGCTTGGGTATTTTTCGATAATTAGTCCGATTCTGAGTATAATTAATAATTTGTATTAAACTTTGGATATTAATAAAAATGTCGGGGTGTGTACAAACCACATTATTCTGGACAGAACAATTTCAGATGTAACCCTGACAAACATTTGATTTCAGTAAAAGATCCTAAAGCTCTGTTTTCTTCCAACCTAATATTATTCCTTTGTATATACTTAGCTTCCAAGTGCCGCATCTATAATCCGAAACCTTTACTCATAACCTACAAAAAAATTAAAAAATCCAAGCTAACATCAGATTTTCGAAATCTCGGATGGTGTTCCTTGCCAGCGGTAGAGGACATTTTATTATTTATTTTTTTGCTTTACCTTTTTGGTTTTGTTACATTTTACATTTTAGGGTTTGTTTTGTTATATGTTTTTTATTAACTTTTTTTTTATATTATATGCTAGCAATGCAACCAGATGTCATATAGGAGGATGTCATCGATACCACTTTGCCTCCCAAGAAGGGAACACGTATCCTCTACATTAACGCACCGTTTGAGTTAATTTATGAACCGTACGATCAGAATTCGGACAAATCCTGTCCACTCCTATAATGCACGTCCACTTTAATATTAGTGCGATCTCAATAGGACGGTTCAGATCTTAACTCAAAATTTGAGTTAATGCAGAGGATACGAATTCCCAAGAAGGAGCATATTCAGAATTTTAACGAATTGGATTTAAATTAGCTAATCAGATTTAAATCTATTATTAAGTAATTTAGTACTCATTAGAAAACAATAATTTAATTTATACTTTCTAATACTCTGACTTATAATTTATGATGCTATAACTTATAATCAAATTACTAATCATAATTCAAGAATTTATTTTAATTTTAATCCTAAATTTAACTCGCATTACAAATCAAAAATTCAGAGAGAGCAAAAAAATTCAGAGAGGAACAAAGTCAGTCAGGATCGATAGATCTCCATTAAAACTCAAAATTCATAAAGACAGTTGCCCTCTTGGTCTCATGTGAGTCTGCCCCTACTTCCAGGGATCGACGACGTCAACAAAGATTTACGCCATCTTAGTACATGTAGTGTTTTTTTTATGTTGAATTGTAGTATTATTATGTTGATTGTTAATATTTTGTAGCATGTGATGTTATGTTTATTTGATTGCATGTTTATTGTGTTCATTTTATATATTGGTTCATTTGAATGCTCACTTAGTATTGTGTTTTATGTGTCAACAGCCTAAAATGTAAAAAATTTAAAAATTGTCAAAAATATAGCAAAACAAAACCTAAAATGTAAAAAATATAATAAAATCCAAAATGTAAAAAGAAACCTAAAATGTCAGCGGTAGAGGCACGATCCGAGATTTCAGAAATCTGAGGTTATGTTTGAATTTTCGAATTTTTTTAAGTTATAATAAAAATTTCGGTTCCATAATTAATGTCTGCAATGAAATCATAATAAATATAATGTCGTACTTAGCTCTTTATTATAGACTGCTATTTTATTATTTATATAAAATAACTTGAGATATAATTATAGAATAATAGATAATGATGCATATAACTGTTGGTCCCTAAGGCATCGGGAATGAATATGGAGCCTTTTAAAATTTAAAGCTAAGTACTTTTAACTAACGTGTGTATGTGTTATTCTTGGCGGAAACAATAATAAACTTAAACTAAGCAAGTGTGCGTAAAATAAATAGAAGAGTTAAGAGACACTTGACACGAGAGTTGTTTACGGAGTTCGGCACTAACGCCTACGTCTCTGGGGCTCGCGACCTTCGAGATGGCGCGCCTTTTTTTACTCAATGAGAAAGGAGTACAAGGTGGAACCGGTGAACCCTTACAAAGCTAGAGAAGTCACACGGCCCGAGCACGGAAATGGCTCAAGAGCACTAAAAGCTCTAATACAAGAGAAGCAAGCACTAAAGGGTCGAAGTAGAAGAGGCGAGCAACAAAGGCTCTAGTATTTGTAGTAAATAAAAGATCTCTCACAAATCACTCTAATTCTTGCAATGGATTGATTGAGCGTGGTGGAGTAGATTTTCGGTTGTTGAATGAGTATTGAAGTTTCAAGATCAAGTAACCATGGTGGCTCTCTTTTGCAGTTGAGGAAGAAGTGTTTGACGGCTGGAGCCTCCTTTAGAAAACCTAATATTTGCTTCTATATATAGGGAGATAAGCAAATCTAGGTTTATACACGTTATCATATCTGACGTCTGCCTTCCACAGCCCATAGTGATCCATAAATTTATAATTTGAATAAAGTTACAACATGAAAATTATAGATCTCGGTCTCCTGGAAATTTCAATGTTTGATTCACTCAAATCGGAGTTCGTATGACCAAACTGCTGGCCAAAATACGAACGGTATGTAAGGTGACCGATATCAAGCGTTGCAACGGTTAAATAACCGTTGCAACGGAATAAATCACTTCCAGACCCAATTTTCTGCAGACCCAACTATTCTGTTGTGACAGCCGTTGCACCGGAACCTTGAAACTTCCAGAGAGCAACCGTTGTTGACAACCGTTACAACAGTTGTCAAGCGTTGTGGAATTTCAGCAACCTTCAACAATCTTCAAACTGGAGTATCTCGGCACTCGGGTATCTGATTTCGGCATATGATCACTTTTCTAAAAACTTGTGAAGAGTAGATATTGATTTTGAAGTCTTAGCCTTCATCGGAACAATGGTGCAGTCAATTATCTCAAAGACAAAGGAAAGAGCCTCAACAGTCATGTTGCAATTGATGTTTCTCAGTCCAATGCTTGGTTCTTCGTGATGTATATATAGCAATTTATATCGTCACGAACCTGCACAATTTCTCAAGACAAGAAACCGTAAAATTCAACAAATATATATTTTGCAAATCTAGTCAAACAGACACGTAGATATTGAACGACTAAAATATTTATTGACCTTTTTTGAGACTACAACTCAACTAATATTCATTCAAACTTTCCTACCAGGGAGTAATTGAAGTATGCACGCATATCTTTTAATACACTACAATAGTCATTTTGAATTTAAAAAATAGTTGGTAAATGATATTTTAACATGTTCTTATTAAAAAAGCAGGGATCTGTACCGTCCGTTTAACCTGGTACAAATTTTAAAAAGAGTGAGGCTACGGTGCTATGCATAGCACCAATTGGGTCCGTACTACGGCTCAAAATTTGACTTTTCAAAATCCTAACGGTCGATCCGAACTGTTCAACATGATTATAAAATGAAAATGTACTTGCAAACCAAATTTTAAATTTTTTCGAATTTGTTTACTATTTTTTCGAAAATCACTTGATCTGAATATTGTGGACCATCCAAAAACAGCCTATCTAAAAAAATAGTAAAAAAATTCGAAAAAATGTAAAATTTGGTTTGCAAGTACATATTCATTTTATAATCATGTTTGAACGGTTCGGATTGACCGTTATAATTTTGAAAAATCAAATTTTGAGCCGTAGCACGGACCCAATCCGTGCTATGCATAGCACCGTAGCCTCACTCTTTTAAAACTCGTACATCTAAGGCTGTATAGAGTGAATACGGTATTCTAGAGATAGTCTTCGTGTGGAAAGGAGGGAGAACCCCAAGTTTTAAAAAAGAAAAAAATATTTTTTTATGCAGGAACCCAAGTTACGAATTCTCATTCTGTGAGGTATCTCATATTTTGCAGAAATCACAACCGTTCAAATACATTATGCTTGAATCTGAAAGCTCAAATAATACTGGTCCCTGCGTTATCTCCGAATAAACACCGGACACGTCTGTCGCAAAATATGAGATATCTCAGAGGATACGCACTCAAGTAACCCACCACTATTTACAGGGGCAATGACGAAGTTGGGCTCGTCATTTTCTCACATATTTTGTGTGCATTAACGCTTGAACTTGTCAACCTGGTTACCTGGGCCATAACTTGCTCTGGACTTCAGGACCGGATTGCTTTGAAAACAAACCCACGAGCTTCAGATTCTCTCTTTCTCAATTAATCTTGGATTTTTATTTTTGGTTAGAAATCAAATACCAGAGCACAGGTTTCATAAACAAAAAGAATTTTTTCAGAATATCTGAAAGTGAACTCTGGATGTGGTCTTGATAATAAGTGATCCCAACATCTCTTGTTTGAAATCATCTGTGACGACTTCTCTTTTTGACTTGCCGTGTCTTTTGTCTAGTCGATGTGTACCACACTCCATTGTGCAACTTTTCTCATTGAAAATGAGAGAAATGTTTTGTTTGCTTGCATAGGACAAAAAAGCTTATCATCCATTTGGAATTTGATTGACAATTACTTTGTCCTACATGGAGTCGTATCAATTATAATCTATCACCCATATAATTAGCTGTTTTCATTTTAATTTGATTGACCAAAAAACTTACTCAAATCTAGGGGTGTTCATCGGTTAGGTTCGGTTGAAACCGAACAAAACTGGACAAACTAAAGTTATAATTCGGTTTTTTAAAATAAAACCGAACCGAACCAATTTAGCATTGCAACCGAACTGAACCGAATCAAAGTTTTATTTCGGTTTGTTCGGTTTGTTCAGTTCAAATCGAAATATATTATTTTTTTTATTTAAAGCAATTGATTTATAATAAACTGAAGTATATTAAGAAATAAACCGAGGTATTAAGAAATAAATCGGGATATTAAGAAATAAACCGAAGTATTTAAAGTAATTGATTAAGAAATAAACCGGAGTATTAAGAAATAAACCGGAGCTGTCCGGACTAAATTCATAATATATAAAATTTCGGTCGGTTCGGTAATTTCGGTTTTCAAAATTTTCAATCCGAACCGAACTGAAATTATAATTTGGTTTTAAAAAACAAACCGAACCGAACCGAACCAGTAAACCGAAAAAACCGAACCGTTTGATCCAAACTAATTTAGTTCGGTTCAAACCGATTAAACCAGACCCAATGAACACCCCTACTCAAATCTGTTTGTAAGATTCGACGAAAGAACAAAATATACGCCAAACGTACTAAGTGTTTGACCCGTATCAGAGGGACATTTGTAAATTAACCCCGCGACTTCAGCCTAATTATGAATTATGTAAACAAAATTGTGTAAGATAGAGAACCAATCTTTGGTCTAGTGGGAGGTCGTAGACAGGGGTGGAGCCAGACTTTCGAAAAATGAGGGTCAAACATATATAGAGTTAATCATATAAAAAATTTCAAACTATGGGGGTCAACTATATACAAAATTTTATGCGGATAATGAGAGTCAATTTTACTGTACCATGACATTTTACTATAAATTATATATAAAATTAATCATAAATACAAAAACTTTAATATTAAGTGGGAGTCAATTGACCCCCATTGGATCTACTTAGATCCGCCTTTGATCGCATATTCGAAACTCAAAGGACAATCATTTGTGGATATTAAATAGTTAGGTGGCTTGACCTCCAACTAAGGGTGAAAACAATATGGATAATATCCGATCCGTATTCGACAAATTTAGATGTGGATATCCGATATTCGTGTGAATATGGATACATATATTGTTTCACATTATAATAATCCATATCCGAATAATAAATATGTATCATATAGTTCAATATATATTATGAAAAAATTGTGTTATTCACCATTATAATTAGATAAATATTACGAACTTTTAGTATTTTTTAATAATATTTTTATATTATTTTAATATATCTGATCCGTATTCGGAAAATTAAAAAGATATGAATATAGTTTTAGCCAACATTTTTATTAATATCCAAAGTTTAATAGAAATTAATTAATATACCCAGATCCTCTGAGTATTTATAAAAATAACCCTAATGGCCATTTTTGACCGGTACCCTATTTATTTGCCTACCGGTCATTAAATGACCAATACCCTTAATTTTTTTTTAGGAGACACTATGAAGAGCAAGATGCTGAAATCTAACACTAAAAATTCGAATTTTTTGTTTAAATTATTTGTTAGATTACTTCTTTTGATGTATAATTAGCATATCACCATTCTTATATTATGCACGTAGTTGTCCTGATCCGCCAACGGTTGAGATTGAAAGATGAATTTTCGAATTGAATATCAGCCCTCTAATCACATAATCTGTCTTCTTTTGATTAAATACATCTATTTTATGTGTAGATGTCTAAATTTAGTTAAAAACATACTTGCCACATAGACTGCTACATGGTTTGTCACAATTAAAATCAAATGAATACCTAACGATCCGTTTCCTTGTTTCTCCTTACAGCTATCTCGGATTCCTGCAATTAAATTATTTCCTTATTTCTTTGTTTCCTTCGTTTCATTTCTCTTCTTCCTCTATATTTTTGGACAATGAAAATGGAAACAATCATATCTTTCCGAATTTTATTTAGGGCTACTGTATCTTTGTGAATCTTTGTGAATAGATGAAGAGCATATTTTGTGCTAATGGAAACAATCATATCTTTTTAATCTGGAGAGAAAATGAAGAATATCAAGAATTTTTGTGTAGAGAAATGATCTGTAGAGAAATTTCCATTATTAAAATAATTTCCATTAAAAATATATTTGTAGAGAAAATTCTTATTTGAATCATTTAATTATATCTTTTCCAATTTTGTTTCTTTACATATCATTCCTCCTCTAAATCGTTTAATAACCTGTCTTGTTTGTGGAGAAAATTAGATATTAAATCATACAATGATACTTCAAAAAAATTTCCATGTTATATTTGATATGTTTTTTTTTTTATTTGTTGTTGTTTCTTTTATTGTTATTTATTATTTGGATCTCCATTTTTTTCATTTGTGTCTTTTATTTTCATCTAAATATATTTTTTTCTTAATTTTGTGTGAATGTCAAACAAAAAGGTCTCTTCATATTCTATTCAATTTTATAATATGTCCCCGTTGCAACGCACAGGTACGATACTAGTTTATATTAAAATATGCTAAATTACTTGAAATTATGTTAAATTACACTAAATTATGCTAATTTCGCTAATTATACTAGAATATGCAAAATTATAATAATTATACTGAAATATGCAAAATTCCACTAACATAATTCAAGTAATTAAATTCACTAGCCGCATGCAAATACTAAATTACGTTTTTTTAGGTACTAAGTTTTAACAATTTCAATAGTTCAGGTTGATCCAGTTGTTTTAATGTGATTCAGATTTCCTATCCTTCCTAATCATCAGCCGCATACGGGTCGTTGTGTCTACCGATGATAAAAAACTTTAACTCAATTTTTGAGGCACTAAATGACGTTTTTTTACAATTCTGATTCCGTCGGCCCCCCTGGGATAACCCCGAGGGCGCCATTGCCCCCGTCTCGTCCCGAACTTTCTGAATTGGGGTCGTACGTGCAAATCCGAGTTTTCTAGCAAAGTTATAGCCGTTTAAAGTTAAAAAAAAAACGATGTTTTCGTGCAAAAACACCAATGACGCACCGATGCTTTATGCACTGCTTAACGACGGCAGAAGTGCATCGATATTTCATTACAAAACATCGGCGATACACCGATATTTTTTTAGCACTACCCTGCTTAATTGCCAATACTAAAGCTAATAAAACATCGATGTTTCATTACAAAAATATCAGCGACGCACCGATGTTTTTTTAGCACTACCCTACTTAATTGCCAATGTTAAGGCTAATAAAATATCGATGTTTCATTGCAAAAACATCAATAATGGATCTTAATTTAGCATAATTTAACATAATTTAGAGTAATTTAATGCAATTTAGCGTAATTTAACATAATTTCAAGTAATTTAGTTTATTTTAGTATAAATATGCTAATTATACATCAGAAGAAGTAATCTAACCAATAATTTAAACTAAAAATTAGAATTTTTAGTGTTAGATTCCAGCATCTTGCTCTTCATAGTGTCTCTAAAAAAAAAATTAAGAGTACCGGCCATTTGAAGGCAAATAAATAGAATACCGGCCAGAAAATAGCCGGTAAGGATATTATAAATACTCAGAGAATCTGGTATATTAATTAATTTCTATTAAACTTTGGATATTAATAAAGATGTCGGTAGTTTTAGCAACATCCGTTCACCTCTACTTCCAACTTTTACTCAAATTTTTTTTAATCAAGATGTGCATGGAGCGGGATCTGTGAAGCTCATTTTTTTATTTGCTGATGTCCCTTTGAATTTTTGGTGATTGCAAATGGTCCTCTCACTAAACAAAAAAAAATGATGTTTGCATTTCGAGGGATTTTGTCCTGTGATCCCGTGAGCATTTCTTCGTCTTCATTTCCCCTCCATTTGTTAAATAATTTAGTTGTCACCGTATTTTGTATTTATCTGAACGTCATAAGCATATATTTCCTTTCCTTCTCTCTTTTTATTTTGTTCAATTATGTGGTCTGAGGCTAATTGTGAAAATTAATATTGTCAGCTGTAATTGTTAGTCATTTCAACTAATGGTAAATGTTATATTAGTTCAGGGTGCAAACGGATCAGATAATGATAAATAATATTCGTATATGTTTTTATTTTTCAGAAACAAATATGGATAAGATATTAAACAAATACATATACAAATTAGATGTTAAACATATACGAATATGGATTAGATTTTAAACAAATAACAAATACAAATATAATTCAAATACCTAATTTAAATATTGTAATAAGATAAACATACTATTCAATAAAAAAATCATTAGAAAATAAAATTAACAAAAAATTCATATATAGTTCTGATATTAGATCATTATGATGAACTAAATAATTGTTCTTGTGTTAAACTTGTTATGTTATTACAAAATATATATTTCGTTAATAAAAATTAACCGTCGACATGACAATATTTTTAAACAAAATATTTGTTATGTCATTATAAAATATACACTGCGTTAACAAAAAAAATTTTAATCAAAAGATAACAACAAGAAACATATTCCTATCTAAACGTACATGATTCTAAAACAAACATATAAAAATTAGATACAAACCCGTATCCATAACTGCACAAACGAATATCTAAAAAATTAAATGAATACATATATGAATAATTAGATATAAATAATTATCCATATCCGTATTCATATCTTCACAAACGGATATCCGTAAATTTAAAAATACGGATACATATAATTATCCGTATTAGCACCCTCATCTGCTTTCGAATTGAAATCATATATGTATCCATATCCGCAAATAATATCTGATCCGTTTTGCATCCCAAGTTACAGGAGTGCCCAACTAATGAGTAATGCTGTAAAATTTTAGTAACAGAAATAGATTAATGTGCGTTGGCTTTGTACATCGGTGGGAATTGAAGTAGAAAAGGCATTATGTACTGAAGGAACTCTGAATCTGATATTTAAGGTTCTAAATTAAAACTTAATTATTTAAGTAAATTTAAAGCAAAGCTTACCCTTCCAAAGTTGCTTCATGGAGTAGTAAACACACGATCCTCTTCTTAATTTGTATGAAAAAAATATCTCTTAATTCGATCTTTCCGTACTCCAACAACCTACTGTGGAAATGCGCATTTTTCAGGATTAAACAGGCCTGATTTTTCCCCCAAACCTATATATTCCCGATATTTTTATTAAAACCCCAAAAAAAAAAACAATTATCAAAATCTGCTCCCATCCCAACTTTATTTTATTTCTACCCCAACCGCCCGTGGGCTGGGTGGTCCTATTTCCCAACCTGACCGCCCAGCATCCGGGCGGTCCACTTTTCAAACCTGACCGCCCAGGGGCTGGGCGGGTCTGCTATTGTTTTTTTTTTTTTGTTATAAGAGTTTTATGTTTTAATTGTTTGAATGTTTTATATTAAATTGTTGTAATGATTTGTTTGAATGTTTCATATTAAATTGTATGATATAATTTATTATTTGTTGACGATTATATTTTTATAATTGACGATTATTTGTATATGTTATGTAATTGTCTAGCTTTAATATAATGATTAGTTTTATATTAAGTTTTGTTAATGTTTAAATGTTTCTAAATGGTAATCGAAATGGTAAGTCTAAACAACAAAAGTAGTAATCGAAATGGTAAGTCTAAACAACAAAAGTAGTAATCTAAATGATAAGTCTAAAAATGAAACATAACAGTCCAACACGAAATATAATAATCCAAACTAAAATACTAGAAACCTATCAAACTAAAAAAATATAAAAACCCTAACGGCGATGACGAGGGCGAGGTCCGGAGAGCTCCAACCTAGTAGGTGCATGGCGGTCCCTCTGCGACGGCGGACGCCTCTGGGGAACCTCATCCACCTGCATGTCATCGTGTACGGCCTCGCGCGCCCATGGGTCCGCCCCCAGGTGTAATGCATGCTCCCCATTGATCCCCGCCTGTGTACGCAACACCCACGGATCGGCCTCCCAAGTAGGAGGATACGTGGCCGGAGGCGGTGTGCCAAATATAGCAGCGGCAAAGTCATCTGCAGTCTGTGCCCCACTCCCACTGGCCTCGCCGTCGTGCTGTCTGGGCTCCATATACTGCAGTCGGTGGGAGCTAGCTGTCTCCCATCCGCCCTCATCTCCAGTGAGGTTATCCAATGAGAATGAGGCGGCGGCGGCGGCAGCTTCATCCTGCATGTAAACAATGTTAAATTAAAGACAGAGAAGTAACGAGTAAATTAATTAAATAATGAACTTTTGCTACCTCGGTAAGCTGCACTGGAACTCCATGCTCGTTGTAGTACGCGTTCCATGCGTTGTTGTTCAACACCCATTGGTGGATCGCCCAACCCGAGTCATCATCTGCAGAAATGAAGATAATTAATAAGAATGATCTTTTAGAGAGACACTTAATAATGATCATTTGTATGACATATTATTACCTGCAGGAGGTGGCGGCATCTCCGCAGCGTAGATAGGGGCTCCATACTGCTCCGGATCTGGTGGTGGGGCCTTTATCTCGCGCCAATTGATGTCCTCCCCAGCATCGTGCAACATACCAAAGAGGCGCCCATCCCAGCCAGAGTCCTCCACGATCGGTGCACTGTGTTGGAGCATTTGACATCCTATCGCTCTCCAACTTTTTTCTCGCCATGCACACCAAGCTGTGTGCCACTCCTCTAATAGCGGTCAAAATCTGCACACAATGTATTTTTATTATTATTATTGGAAGATGAATAAATAACTATAATTTTTAAGCATTTCAGTTTCATTTAAACATACCGAACGAGTATGGATCGGGCCGAAAGGCAAGTAAGTCCTAGATCCGTCACCCGTGAGTCTCCGTCGAAGAGCATCACCATAGTCCCCCTGTAGATAAACCGTCGGCATGCCCCATCTCTGGTACCAGACTAAATATCGCAATCTCCAAGGCCCGACCGGCATAGGGGCATCAATAGCTGGAGGCGGGGTCCATAAGTGATCCTCCGGTGATGCAGCACGCTGGTAATGCTCCCAGAAATGCGTGCTCCAGTTGACTTTGGGCTTGTTGTGTTTAGTGCTGCAATATAAATTAATTAGTAACGTGTATGGCTGAACAAGTAATAAAATAGACAAACAATAAGGCAGTGGCTAGTTACCTGTGCAGCTGGGTGGTCTGCTGCTCGCCCAACTCTGGAAAATCAGGGACATAGGCATCCAAGCCAAACTGACGGGGCACTCGATCAGGATAGTGATACTCAACTATCCAGAAGCATACGCAAGGCCCCCGATAAAACGAGAGCTGTCTCTGCTCTAATGTCAGCTGGCACAGAAGGCCCCGATCGTAGAACAGACGATAGGGGTACCAGGTGATGCTCGCCTTGTGAAGCATCTGGAACTGACCCTGGACATACGAAATCCCCAACGGTCCTCCCCCTGCCCGTGTCCTCGTATGTGTGGGGAGGAGCCCATATGGCACCGTACCCCGGACGTCTCTCGGGGTCATCTCCCGTCCATAACCCATGCTGAGCTGGAGGAACAGGCCGACACACCGGTATGTGCGACCAGGACCACTGCTGGAGTAGAAGAAGCGGTCCGGCAATCTGCTTGTTCGTCGCCTAAATTTTGGACATGCGGTGCACTTCTGGTAAATATGGAACCCTAATATTTGTAATAAAAAATTAAAATATTTGTACAAACTTACCAGACAAGCATGACACAAGCCCCGGTATAAGTGGGCGAGCACGGCTCCACCCCAGTTCCACTTCGACGGCCGCTGAATGTCCCTCAGCAGAGAGAGGAACATAATCGGGACTGCGTCACCGCTGGAATCGATAAACATGACGCTGCCACATAAATCCATGACAAACGCCCTCACGTACCTGCAATATAAATTAGAGACATAAATAACTACAATTTTTGTTGAATCCATAACATATTTTAATTTGCAACTGTTTGTGATTACCTCAGAACGGCCTGCTCGTCACGTGTCTGGGGGGTGATCCTACGCCGGTGGAAGTAACTGCGGAGCGCCCAAGACTGATGCAGTATTTGGAATACCGGTACTCCTCCTCCTCCTCTCCTTTCTTCTTCTTCTTCTTTTGCAAGTCCGTCGGAGCGGCCCCCAGCAGCTCCGGTATCATGTGCATCAGGTCTGGATCGTCTGAGACACCACCGATGGGGTCGCCATCTATCCGTAAACCCCACAAGGCGCTGACGTCACCTAGTGTGACTGTCATCTCCCCAACCGGAAGGTGAAATGTATGCGTCTCCGGTCGCCATCTCTCCACTAGACCGCAAACGAGAGCCTGGTCAATATCGCAGTGAGTCATAGTGGCCAGCTGATACAACCCGAGATGCATGATGCACTGCTCCATCAACGGGTGACGGACGTATCGTATCTCGGGGGTGCGATGTCTCACTGTCAGCATCGTCGTGTCATGCATTTTACAATGATTTCAATATAAACGTCTAATTAAATAATGCTATTTAAATTAGGAATACAAAACCAACGTACCTCCATAGATGCAAGTGAGACACGGTGCCTGACATGTGGGGTCCACAGAAGAGGACTAAATGTGTCAGGATGGTGAGGGGGATAATCTCCAAAGGGAGCATCTGCACCGGACGTCTCTGCATCGGATGCCTCTGCACCGGATGCCTCTGCACTGGATGCCGCTGCACCGGATGCCGCTGCACCGGATGCCGCTGCACCGGATGCCGCTGCACCGGATGCCGCTGCACCGGATGCCGCTGCACCGGATGCCTCTGCATCGTGATAATGTGAACTCTCCCCCGTCTCCAGAGGGGCATCCCATGCACGTCCCCGTCTAGTTCTGACCATACTACATTTCAATAAACAGAAGATTCTATCTTATAAATCCTGATTTATAAACCCTAACTTATAAACTCCAATTCTGTCAACCCTAAACCCTAATTTAACAATTCAACACTAAACCCTAATTTAACAATTCAACCCTAATTTAACAATTCAACCTAATTTAAACAATTTAACCCTAAACCCTAATTTAACCCCTAAACCCTAAATTAACAATTCAACACTAAACCCTAATTTAACAATTCAACCATAATTTAACAATTCAACATAATTTAAACAATTCAACCCTAAATCCTAATTTAACAATTCAACCCTAATTTAAACAATTCAATCATAAACCCTAATTTAACAATTAAATCGCGACGGGAAAATCAACAACCCGCACACGATAATTAACAATTCAACCATAATTTATAAACTTCAGTTTTGTCAACCCTAAACCCCTAAACTACAAACTCTAATTTTGGAAACCCTAATTTTGAACAATTCAATCGTGTCGGGAAAATCAACAACCCGCACAAGATAATTAACAATTCAAATTCTACCAATCGTTCCAATGCCAATACAAGATACAAAATATAAATTCAAAAATTTATTTAAAAACTTACCCGAAAATAATCGGATTGTCGCCGAGATGGCCGAAAATTAGGATTCGGGTGAGAGAGAGAGAGAGGAAGAGGGAGAGGAAGAGGAAGAAGAGAGAGAGCTCTAATGGTAGATTTGAAGAGAGAGAGAGGAAGAGAGGGAGAGAGAGAGGAAGAGAGAGAGAGAGGAAGAGAGGGAGAGAGAGAGAGAGGAAGATAGGGAGAGATAGAAAGAGAGAGAGAGAGAGAGGAAGAGAGGGAGAGAGGGAGAGAGAGAGGGCCTAGTGGGGTTGGCAGGGCGGCTGGGCTGGGCTGGAGGCGGGGCTGGCGGGGCGGCGGGGCTGGAGGCAGAGAAGAAAAGAGGAGAGAGATAGCGGTCTGCTGGGGGGCGGGACCGCTTATAAAAAAAAAAAATTAATAGTGGACCGCCCAGCCCCTGGGCGGTCAGGTTTGAAAAGTGGACCGCCCAGCACCTGGGCGGTCAGGTTGGGAAATAGGACGCCCAGCCCACGGGCGGTTGGGGTAGAAATAAAAATAAAGTTAGGGTGGGAGCAGAGATTTGATAATTTGTTTTTTTTTTTTGGGGTTTTAATAAAATATCGGTATATATTCAGTTGATTGAAAATGAAAGACAATTTGCACATTGAAACGCACAAAACTAGAAAAGACGGTCAGTGATGAGAACAGGTTGGGCCGATGTCCATCGGATTCAAATTTGGGTCTGATGGGTTTCAGGACCGTCCAATCTGCTTTAAGTTTCGTGCACACTAATTTTAAAGCAGATACAAAAGTTTCGTGCACACTAATTTTAAAATTTGTGTGCACGAATTTTAAAGCAGATCGGATGGTTCCGAAACCCATCTGACCCAAATTAACCTCGTCAGTGATATATTCAACATACGCATTTATAAACATGACACAATTGACATCCGGTAGGTTTCCCTATTGAACAAATGGGTGACAGGTTGAGAAATACAATTAAAGAGCAATTTTTTGCCTTGTGCGGTGTCTGTATTAATTTGACGCGTATATGAAGATAACATAATACGTAAAATTTCAATCCTTGAAAGATGAAAAATTTATGCTCACATCTCTCTTACTGTCTATTCATTTGTGCATGTATTAAGTAGAAGTACATAATTGGCAATAATAAAATTATTACAAAATATACATACCTGTGTATCAAGTAGTTTCTATTAGGGTGCGCATTTGGATCATCCAAGAATAGAGCTAACTTTAGGTTAGCTCTACTATTCTCAAACCTTGGTGATTCAAACACAAATTAGCAAATTGGGTTAGCTCAAGAATAACTCTATTCTATTAACCCATAAAAATAGTGAGTTAGCAAGAATAGAGCTAGTGGGGTTAGTGATATTAATAAAATATTTGATTCCTCTCAATTAGAGTTAGTTTAAATATTAAATTAATATTAAATAAAATATTTGATTAGTATTAAATAAATATAATATTATATTAGATTAATATTAAATAAATATTAGATAATATTAAATAAATATTAGATTAATATTATATAATATTAGTTTAAATGTTAAATGTAATATAATATCAGTTTAAATATTATATTAGTATTAAATATAATATTAGATTAGATTAGTATTAAATACATATTAGTTTAAATATTAAATGTAATATAATATTAATTTAAATGTTAGATTATTATTAAATATATATAATATCAAATAGATAATATTAATAAAATGTTAGATTAAATATAATATTATATTAATTTAAAACTTTAAAGTAATATAATATTAGTGTAAATGTTAAGTGTTGAATGTAAGATAAATATATAATATTAGTTTAAATATTAGATTAGTATTAAATAAATATAATATCATATCAGATTAGATTAGTATTAAATAAAATATTATAAAAATAAAATATAGTATTAGTTTAAATATTAAATGTAATATAATATTAGTTTAAATATTAGATTAGTATTAAATAAAATATTATATTAAATATAATATAATATTAGTTTAAATATTAAATTGATATAATGTTAATTGAAATATTAAATGTAATATAATATTACTTTAAATATTAGATTAGTATTAAATAAAATGTTAGATTAAATATAATATAATATTAGTTTAATGGGATGAGCTATGGTGAGAGGTGGAGTAAAACCATTTTGTACTCCATGGCACTATATTTTCATTTTGAAAATTCAAACAACCGATCCGAACTGTTCAACATGTTCTCTAAATTGAAATGTGCTTGGAGACCAAATTTTACATTTTTTGGAATTTGTTTACTATTTATTAAGCCACTTTGAAATCGCTGATCCGGTGGTCCAGAAAATTTTACTGTTTTTTACTGTTTACAGTGGATCAGCGATTTTCAAAGTGGCTTAATAAATAGTAAAAAAATTCCAAAAAATGTAAAATTTGGTTTCCAAGCACATTTCAATATAGAGAACATGTTGAACGGTTCGGATAGGTTGTTTGGATTTTCAAAATGAAAATATAGCGTGGAGTACAAACTTGTTTTACTCCACGTCTCACCATAGCTCATCCCTAGTTTAATTTTTAGATTAGTATTAAATAAAATATTAGATAGTATTAAACAATATTAGTTTAAATATCAAATGTAATATAATATTAGTTTAAATATTAGATTAGTATAATCATTATTTTATTTATTTCCCTACATTGCTATTCCAAATATACAATTCAAACAACATTTTTAGTAACTAATCCAATAATTCAAAGTTAGCGCTATTCTCAAACCACTCGGGTTAGTACTATTCTCAACCACTAATTCAAAATTATTATTCTTGTACTAATCCTTGCAGTATCCAAACGTACTCTTAGTAAATAATTGTTAATTATGATGAGTGGAAGACAGTAAATAATGGACTTCTCGGTGCGCCCTGGAAGACGTGAATGCTTGAATGAACCAGGCACAAAGCTTCCCAATTTGTAATTCTGGTTGATTTTATACATAAACCAGTAAAAACTTGATAATTACAGTCAACAAGCATGCATATAAAGTCTATATGAACTAGCCTGTCGGCTGTTTCAACGCATGGTGTCTTGGCCTAAAATAGAAGCAGGTCACAAAAGGTGTGTACAAGACAACTAACATGTCTAATCTTCCTGTCACAAATCCATGAATTAAAAAATAAAAAAAGTTAAAAACACAGTTACCTTTCCAAGCCGTCAATACAGTGCACTCACATGTGGAACAAATAAATTATGATTATCCTTCAATTGTGCCTAAAATCCCTCATGCACACCAAAGAAGAGCAGTTATTTCGCCTAAATTTTTTAAAGGTTTTCAGTCCAACCGGAACTAAAACCGTAATCTGGGAACTCAGGTACCTGACTCAACACAATTGAAACGAATGGCCCAGATTTACTCTCATCTGGTGCCAATTCGGATGACGCAGGGGCAATATGATTTGTGCCAAGTTAAAAGGAAGATCCTGGACCGTCTAATTCAACTGTACTCAGTCGGGTAACCTGAGGGGATGTGAATTCCTGAAACTTGGTTTGTGCCGAAATGTTTATTTATAACATAATCTCAAAAAAAAAAACCAAAACATCTCTGTTTCTGGAGAATTCGATTTCTACCCAGGCCACTCTGGCATTCTGCGGCCCCAAACACTGAGGTCCGCACAATGCCGATGCGGCCCCAGTTAAGAAATCACACATTTAATGCCCCTGCTGGCCCATTGTTTTTTTAGTTTTGAGTAAAACCAAAAAAAAAAAAAAATTCGAAACTTTGGGGCGGCTTGACCTTTGAGTCACAAATTCCAAAAAAACTAAAACCCAAAAAAAAAAAAAATGAGGGCCGCAGAGGCATTGAGCGGCCCTCTGATTGGGGCCGCAGCAGCATTATGCGGACTTCAGTTTTTGGAACCGCAGAATGCCTAAACGGCCTAGGTAAATTTTGATTTTCTCTAAAATTAAAGTGTTTTGGTTTATTTTTTTGGTTATGGTATAAATAAAAATTTCGGTGGTCTGTGTCTAGAATTTTTTTTATAAACCATAATTAAAAAAAATAATTTTAGGAAACCAACATGATTACTTTTGTTCTTACAAAAACCATAAGAACCGAAATGTCATTTCGGTCCGCTAATTTTCTTTTTACCGGACCAAAATGACATTTCGGTCCGTAATGGTTTCACAAGTTTTCAGCAAGACGGCCACAGAAAATCTGAAAAAGACACCGGACTGAAATGACATTTCAGTCCCGGTGCTTTAATTTTTTTTTCCATCCGCGACAGAGGCTCTGGCCCCCCTCTTCCCTAAATGACATTTCGGTCCCGGCTAAAAAAACTCTGGACCGAAATGGCATCTCGGTCCTTGGGTATTACACCAATGACTTCACCTGTTCTGCTGAAAACTTGTGAAACCAGTACGGACCGAAATGGTATTTCGGTCTGGAATAAAAAAAAAATAGCGGACCGAAATGACATTTCAGTTCTTATGATTTTTGTAAAAACAAAAGTAATAGGCTTTCTAAATTTTTTTTTTAATTATGGTTTATAAAAAAAATCCTGTGTCTAGGGGATAGGCGCTTTGGTTTTTGGGCCCGGTTCTGTTTCTTTTTCTCCCTTGTTTTCAGTGTTTTTATTTATATACATGCAAATCGAATAAAATTAACTGAACTTGTCTGAGATTTCAGCAGCATTTTGTTTCAGAAGAACCGAAACGGTACCGAAATTCCTTTGAAAAATCAATGCTCCACACCTAGGTTTCAGTATACACCAACAAAAGAACATCTTCTTCTATAAAAAGAGTCATCTCTACATTGATCATTCATCAATGGTAGTAGTGACTACTGAGAGACAGAGGAAGAAAACAATGAAATTCTTGATTCAATGCCCTTGTTGTTCCTTCTTTTGCTTTGTCAAGACTAAGAAGAGAAATCACAAAGAAAAACAAAGCAAAGGTGGCTAAATGAAATTTGGCACAAGATGTTGCTACTCAGTATTTTTCCAGGCGGTATTGTGAATTAAAGTATTGTACCGGTGATATATATATATTTTTTGTTCTTCTCTTTTATTCTTTGGTTTAGTTTTACATGTGATTTTATGATGAGCTAATTATATGAATTTAATTTCAGCCTTTATTTCTCCCCTTTGTGCTTAATTTAGGCATATTGTGTGCATAGATGTCTTTGATCTTCGTTTTATTTTGTATAATATTTCCATCTTCCACTTTGCTAATTAATTACAGTACCTAATTCATTTCCATTGTATATAGTTGAATTAGTAAAGGAATATAGTGGTTTTCTTCTTCTCTTCAAATTAAGCACCGATTGTTTTTGTATTTGAGGTAAAAATTAAGCACTGAATTAAATTCGCTGAAACATGGATAGATGCATGCTTGTCACCTCAAATTATCAAGCTATATTTAGGTCCACATAGTACTAACACTTTTATTTGACTTGACAGCCACTGTCAAGATTCACAAAAAAAAAAAAATAGTATTGACACTTATATTTTTCCTTTTAGGAAAGACCTAGATTGCTATCATCTCATGCTTAATCTCTCTCTCTCTTTGAAACCTTGGCACAGGCTGCCAAGTTGCTCCCTCTCTCTTTAAGTTGCAACTTCGTAGTTTTGCCAAAATTTTATTCTTTTTAATCTGTGTATTGGTAACTAATTATGTATACGCATTCCAGATTAGTTTTTTTTAGAACTCAATTCAGCCTATAGTATGTTTGGTGCTTAAAATCCAATCAATAATAAATGCTAGGCCTGTGCCCTTTTAATTTTCCAAAGAGATCAAGCACTGTAGCTTCTGCGAAGATTTAAAAAAAATATACCATTTAAAAAAATAATAATAATTCCAAGCAATATCAATTCCGAGAAAAACTAGAATTAATTAAAGGGAAAACTAATGCATTTGTGCATGCATGACTTGGTTACTACCTAGCAATCTGCCGTCTTCACAAAATTGGATGGTCTAATACTAAATAAAAATAACACCAATAACAACAAAGATCAAATCGAACAACGAAAAACAAATGTAAAGGAACACGGTCTCTTTTACGCTGATGCTTCAGATGTCGCCTCGGTCGGCTTAGCTTCGACCAGTTTCTCGATCAGATCAGTCGCCTCTTGAACTGTTGTGATGTTCTGCGAGTTATCTTCTTCGACTGTTATATTGAATACTTCTTCCAAGTTCATCACTATCTCCACCTACAATATCCCATTAATTCTTTCATACATATAACATGTCCTAATTCTTTCAATATGATGTGTTCTGGACAAGAATGAAGCATGTATTCCGTACTAATACACTTCTAGAATTCTAGTCAATCATGAAATTGTTCCAATAATATCAAAATAATAATATTCAGATTTGGGGAAATTAATTAGAAATACCGTGTCAAGAGAGTCAGCTCCGAGTTCTGAGAATTTCGACTCTGGCTTTAGATCAACGCTATCATTCAGTGCCAATTGCTTCTTTACTATCTCCATCACCTTTGATACAGTCTCAGGTTTGGCCTATTCATTTAATTAAACAACCTCTGGTATTACTTGTAATGCAACATTGTATGTAGTTCATTTAAAAAAAATGCATATTATAAGAAGTCATCTATACTCTATCTAATTTAAGTCAAATTGAATACAGGTCCCTTCCTCATCAAATTTGTCTTTTGTTTCTCTTTAATTCCTGCCTCTCTCAAAACTCTAACAAATTAGTATCAAAGATAAGGTTGTTGGGCGGATCATAATTGAAGCTGGGGGTGCTAAGCCACCCCCAACTTTCCAAACTTCTATTACCAAGTACCTAAAATTCTTACTAATTTATTTCTTTTATATGTATTAGCTAGCACCCCCAATAATAATAACAAATTTAAAGGTTTGAATGTAAATTTAAAAAATCAAAATCACAGTGGATTATTGTAATAGTATACTACAATTATAATTTTACCAGTACTAGAATTATTGTAATAGTATACTACAATTTATGAAAACCAACCAAAAAGAGAAAACAATCTGAAATTATAATTTTACCGAGGCATAGACTCGAAGCCGTGGGAACCTCAAAGAGGACAATCTGCGATTTGTCGTGCCAAGTGAGATGCTACAACCTTTACTTGCCTACAAGTTACAAGTTTTTGAAGATTAATCATACTTGACCTCTCATCTCAAAAGCAGTATAAAATATAAAATGAAAGGAAGATAAATATACGTTAAGAAAAGGGTTTACCGTAATGGATTTAGTTTGGTTGAATGAGCACCCAAAACTAACAGACGTGGCAGAGACACTTGCCATTAGAGGTTCAGTGCAAGAGAAGAGAAAATATTTTGGTTGGAATATTGAAGAATTTCAAACGAATCAAGAGACAGAGGAGCAGAAGAGAAGACAACAACTGAATACACTTCTGTAATGGATTAGACACTGCGGCTGAGGGAAATCTCTTTTCGAGCTGACGTGGCAAAAACTTATCCAATCTTTTTTTTATTTGAAAAAACTTATCCATTTAAAACTACAGCTTTTATCTGTGTCGGCATGTTGGGTCTGGTCTACATTCAAAACCTGCCAGATAATAAAAAGCTTTACTGAAAGCCTGTCAATACATTTAAATTATACATTGTAAGCCTGCTCATTTGGGCTTTATTCAAATGCAGTACTAATTTAGGCTGGGCCTTTTCTTTTCGCACCTAACCCTGAAAAAAGATTCTTACCCTGGTGAGAGAGTAATTGAGAAAAAAGTTCGGAGCAAATAAGGATTCTTAGGTTAGATGTCCTCGCTCAGTATATATGGAAAAGTTTCTAGTTCAATGAATAATTATATTCAATCCCGTACTTCAGTCCTCTCTCTGTCCCCACAACTACAGAAGAGAAATGTTGTAATATAGTCTCCACTAATTATATGGTCTCTTTTTCAGTCTCTGCACTTGTCTTTGTGAAAGTATAAATACTTGAAAAATAATAAATTAATACTTGCAAAATAAGATATTAATACTTGCATGCGTAACTTGATATGATTAATTCCTTTTTTCCAGTCCCCTAATGGTCCCCGCATCAACCTTCCTCCAATGAAGTAGTGGGGAGCCCGTATCCCCGCATCAACCTTCCTATAACAAAAATAGTTGACCTCATATGTATAAATACATCAGTGCATATGTATCAATACTTGCAAAATAAGATATTAATACTTTGATGTGTAAATATGATCAAACGCCTGAAGATTAAATTTTGTACAATGTATATACATATAAATACTTCAGTGCATAGATATAAATACTTTCAATACTTGATATTAATACTTTCAGATGTCATCGAGCACCATATGTAAATAAATATTAAGTATTGTGGTCCCCCATATAGTTATGGCAATATTGATATTTTTAGAAATGTTCATGGTCCCCCCATTTAGTTTGAGTGGCCCCTCCACATATATTTATGGTGCGGGGACAGTTTGGGAGATATGGTTGGGGAGACAGTTATTTACGTTAAAATACTTTCATGCATAGATATAAATATTTCCATGCATAGGTATAAATACTTTCGTTCATATGTATTAATGCTTTAGAAATTGTGCGGGGACGATACATATTATATAAGGAAATTGTGCGGGGACGGTCCCACCAGATTAGTTATGGAAGTTATGTGCGGGGACAGGGATGCAGGGATAGTTATCAGCGTCCATTTTTAAAATAGCCAATATTCTCATCAAAACATTGAAATTTCTTATTTTCCCCGTATGTTGATTAATTCTGAAAATAAAATTAAAATTAAAATTTTATTTTATTTTAAAGTTTAAATGTTTATTTTGTCCTTCTACTAAGATCTCCTTTCTTCTTCACCCCATCTTTTATACAGTTGCTCTCAACTAAAAATGGCGATTTGAAAGAGAAAAATGGAGAAGAAGGAGAACATATTTTAATTGATCAAGAAGAAGAAGAAGATAAGCATATCTTCGAGATTATTAATTAGCAATTACATAAAGAGCAAAGGGGAATTGAATTCAGAGGCCCAGACCCGACATTTTTATTAATATCCAAAGTTTCAATTAAATCATTCACCAGTCATTAAATGGTTGTTTCTCAATTAAATCCTCCACCAACCATTTTCTGGACACCGGATCAGCGATTTTCAAAGTGACTTAATAAATAGTAAAAAAATTCCAAAAAAAATGTAAAATTTAGTCTCCAAGCACATTTCAATATTTAGAACATATTGAACGGTTCGGATCGATTGTTTGAATTTTCAAAATGACAAAATATGGCCCGAAGTAAAATTTTACTTCGCGAAGTACAATAGCCCATCTCTCTCTCTCTCTCTCTCTATATATATGTGTGTGTGTGTGTGTGTGTGTGTGTGCGCGGAGGGTGAGGCATTTTTCTCAAAATTCATTTTATCAAATTTCACATTATCTCTCCTCACTTTATCTCTTTCTCCCAAATTTCTCCTTCTCTTCCCAGATTTGCAAGTAAGTCCCTCTAATTTTTTAAAATTCATTTTTAGTGCAAAATAGTTGTAAAATGTTAGAATTTGTTAGTAATGTACCAAAATTAGTATAATTTAGTTGTAATTAGTGTTATTTCCTTTTAGTTAGTTTTAATTATTTAATTTAGTATAATTTAGAGTAATTAGCTAAATTTAGATTAATGTAGCGTAATTAAGCGTAATTTAGTATAATTAGCATATTTTAGCGTAATTTAGCATAATTAGCATAATTAAGCGTAATTTAGATTTAGTGCAATTTAGCATAATTAGCATATTTTAGCGTATTTTAGGATATTTTTAGTGCAATTAGCATATTTAAGCATAATTTAGCGTAATTTAGTACAATTTAGTGTAATTAGCATATTTAAGCATAATTTAGTGTATTTTAGCGTAATTTAGCCTAATTAGCATATTTTAGCCTATTTAGCATATTTTAGCATATTTTAGCATATTTTTAACTTTTTTAGCATATTTTAGCGCAATTAGCATATTTGAGCATATTTTAGCGCAATTAGCATATTTTAGTCTATTTTAGCATATTTTAGCGTAATTTAGCGCAATTAGCATATTTTAGCGTAATTTAGCGCAATTAGCATATTTTTGGAATTTTAGCATATTTTAGCGTAATATAGCGTAATTTAGCGCAATTAGCTTTTAGGGTTTAGGGTTTACTTAGCGTAATTATAGTATAAATTAATTTTTGAAATTAGGGTTTAGGGTTTACTTAGCGTAAGTTAACATAATTTTATTTTTGAAATTAGGATGGCTAGAGGACAGCCTAGGACTTGGCCAGTACTAGCTGCTGCTGATGAGCCGATCGCCCCTGATAGCACGAACCATTTTAGTCCTCTCTTATGGATGCCCCACAACGATCACCGAGTCTCACTGGCTTCTTGTGAGGTACGTTACTTTTTTTAGCTCTTTTTTAAAGTTTAAATTATGTTGTGTTAACACTATCTTCTCGTGTTGTGTTACTTTTTTCAACGCAGGACAAGTTTCTTTAGATGTCAAGCTGTGGTGCGTTTGGATGCGGCACTACAAGGCGATGGACCTGGATCTCATCAATCTGGGGCTGTACAGTATTGTCTCGAGTGTAGAGTGGGAGTGACATCATCAATGCATCTCTCATTGCAGGAGTGATGGCATTCCGAGACGCACATGTTCCACTTACCATTTGGAGAGATGACGGTGACACTTCATGATGTGAGTTCCCTATGAGGTTTGCCTATCATGGGCACACCCGTTGGTGGCGTATCTGACAGTAGTCATTTTGCTGAGCATATCGATCAGTTGTTGGGAGTTGATCCGGATGAGTTACGGGCCAATCATGGGACGTCTAAGTTCCATATGCATATGACTAAGATGCGACAGCACTTCAGCGCCGGTCTCACTAAAGAGTCACTGTTGAGGATATTCAGAGGTAATACCTACAAACTCTTTCTATTACATTTATTATCTACTTTATATTATTTTGAAAAACATTTTATTATCTACTTTGTATTGCAAATATACACGGGGTTTCGTGATGGACCTCTTTGGTTTTGTCATGTTTGCTGATTACAATGGTGATGCCGTCCTGATGATGTATCTCCCGCTGCTTGCAGACCTTGACACCCCGTCGTGCTACAACTGGGGTGGGGCTGTGCTAGCCCATCTGTACTACAGCATGTGTCCTGGTTGTAAGGTAAGTCCCTATCTCTTTTCTTATTTAATTATTTTCTCAACCAATCTAAATACCCGACGACTAATATTCTTAAATACCCTAACGGCTAATTATTTTAGATGTAGATTCGAAGAATGGAAGAGAATTTGAAGAGCTTCATAGAAGATGGGTAGAAGATGGGATGGAAGAATGGAAGGGAATTTTAAGAGCTTCGTAAAAGATGGAATGAAGAAGGGAAAGGAGATTTTAATTTTAAATAGAAGGACAAAATAAACATTAAACTTCAAAATAAAATAAAATAAAATTATAAATTTAATTTAAATTTTCAGAATTAATTAACATATAAGGAACTAAGAAATGATTTCAATTTAAATGGGGAAATAAGAAATTTCAATGTTTTATTGATGGGAATATTGGCTATTTTGAAAATTTTGATAGATACACTAGAAATTTTCCCCATATATATTTAGTTATGTTTAACAAAGTCCAAGATAAGAATGCCAACTAGAAATGTCATATCCAATATATATTTAAGATACAATTGGACATTTGCACCAACTGGCTCAATTTCTTTTAAGTTTTGTTTTTTTTGTTTATTTTGTGCAAAAGGCTTAATTTCCTATAAACATAAAGTAAATCAGAGTATTAATAGAAAAACATATCTTATTTTATTGATTTGTTATAAATTTCTTCTGTATTTATCAAACAAATATATACATCCTCTTAAATTAATGAATAGCATGTCAATTGGGTGATGCATGGTACATATCGGCTGAAATTTTTACCATCTTTAAAAAATAAAATAAACTATCGAATTTTTATTTTATTTCTATTCTTACCATCTCCGCAAGTTTAAACTGTAGAACCAAAAAAGTGGTTTCGCAGTACCGCCTTTACTGATTTCACAGCTTGAGACTGAGAGAGTGGTTACTTGCAGAACATGATATCTCTTTGCTAAAAGAAAAGAGAAAAGGTATTGTCTCCCTTCGTTCTGTTCCTGTAAAATCTCCGCCTATAAAACATTCCATGTTTACCGCTCCACCGATGCATTTTCAACCGTCTCCGTGATGCGTTTTCAACTGTCGTTAACGGCAACGGTCCATACTTTCCTGATTTCAACTGTCTGTCCTGACACGTTTCCTATTTAAAACTTCCATTTTTCCGCTTTCTATTTTTTAAAATTTGAATATTTCCTCTTCTCGTTTTTCCTTTTCTGAATCAATTTATTTCTCTTTTCAATAGAACGAAGGGGGCAGTACCTTTTCTCCTATTTTGGTCCCCGTGGTTCTTTTTTTTTTTTTTTTTTTTTGACAAAAAGGCCAAGGCCCATTTCATTAAAGAAACAGATAAGTTACATCCATATAATGTTCAAACCCGACTCAGAGAACTATTATGAAGTCCCTAATCGCCAACCACACCTGTTTATCACATGCACTAGTAAACCTAAAGTCAAACAAAACACGACATATACGCCACACACAATGGGGGCTGAGGTAAGTTTGCATAAAAACAAAATTTGGATCTTGATATCTAAAGGTGTTCATCATGGAGTAAAATCATGGTCCCCTGCAGCTACCACCATTGCAAAATCTTCATGTTCAGTTTCCAATGGTTCAACATCAGGAGGCAAAATAGCTAAAGGGATGGCATCTAACTCCACTGGAAGCCATAAGGCAGTGTATCCTTGCACTTTCTCAGGAGCATTCCCTGTCCAATAGTGTACCAAAGAGATGATTAACAAGATAATTTGCTTAACTGATTTTTTCTTTTTCCCTGGTTCAAAACACAATTCATTTCGATATTTCCATATGGTCCAACAAACCGCGCTAAACACTAATAGTAAGGCAGTTCTATGAAGTTTGGGCAATTGATTAGCAAATGTACAACATCAAAAAAAGTGTGCCATTGTAAGCTAAATTCTTGACAAGAACTCATCCAAAACCAAACTTGTTTAGTGAAATCACAGTTAACAAATAAATGATTGCGAGTTTCAGGTAGTTGACATAACTGACATGTATTATCACCATTCCATCCTCGTTTTCTCAAATTATTCTTAGTGAGAATTTTGTTTTTGGCATTCAACCACATAAAAACCCTAATCTTCAAAGGAATTGGTATAGACCACCATAACATGGTATTGAGAGGTTTGATCCCTCTATAATTCAGTATTTTATATAACGATTTGACTATAAATTTGCCGGATGCATCCCATCTCTAGCTCAACCTATCTTCTGAGTGTGTATAAGAGATTTTACTAATAATTTCCAAAATTTCAGTCCATTCTACAGTTAGTATTCCATATAGAGTTTGTCTAAATTTCATGCCAGACCCTTGAGTATTAATCACTGTTTGGAGAGGTATATCAGTGGATATGCAAATATTATAGAGATATGGGTATCTAGAAGCCATTGAACATTGCTGGTGCCATATATCATGCCAAAATGATATTTTGGTTGGAGATCCTGGTTCATAGAAACACTTATATGACCTAAATGTTGCATAGAAATGATGTTGGACCAAAATTCAGAAAAGGGCAGATTTGTGTGTGAATAATATTTAGTGAGTATCATATGTTTCCAAGGGTTATAATAGGTGGGGTCTTTGAATTTCCACCACCATTTCATCAAAAGTGCAATATTCATTTGCTTAAGATCAAGTATTCCTAATCCCCCAAACTCCTTAGAGATACAAGCAGTTTGCCAATTAAGAAGAGAATATCTGTGTCTATTAGTAGTTCCTTGCCATTCCCCGTGGTTCTAATTTCGATGATCGAGTAGCAGCATCGAAGATCTTGATCCGAGTGGTTTTAGATTTGCGCCATTTCTCCATTGAAGAGCAACATCGAAGCTTCACATTGAATAGCAGCATAAAAGCTATTGAGTGAGTTTCTGATTATATACTGGTATCGAATTTCGCATTATATCAGGATTTTTATAATTTTTCATGTAAATTTTAAATTTCGTATTAAAAGTTACATATATCGTTTTTGTTTACATGTTTTCAACTACCGTTTATAGGATTTAATTATAATGTTTACATGATACATTGCTTTACTTTTTCATGTTTATCTTACAGATTTACATTTTGATCTGATTTTTGTTGCATGCTTAGCATTGGAATGTATCCTGTATACAATATTTAAAAATTCTGTATACAAAATTTGTGGTTTTGTTTACAGAAGTTGTGGATTAGTTTACAGAATTTGTAGTTTTGTTTACATACTATATGTTAATTCTTTGTTAAGTAATCTGCTTAATTGCTTCTTTTGTTAAAACCAGGATTATAATAGATTTGGACTTGAATGAAGAATTTGTAGAGGACATAGTTTCAAATTCAAGCATTCATGAATGAGATTTGAGCATGCATCGAACTTTATTGATGATGAGGTGGTAATCAGAGTCAAAATAATGATGATTTACGTAAAATTTTGGCATAGGTTTTGCATATTTTCTCACACTTATGTTTAATTAATTAGAGAAAAAGGCTACTGTCCCATTCTTTATGTTTTATTGTAGAAAACAGGTTTTGGGACTATTTTACACCAAATGGAGCTAGAATCGAGTCAATTGGATTAGCGACGCTTATCGATGAAGTCTCTGTTACGGTCCGTATTGCCTAATACGGACCAGGCCTAGCATAGACCAGAAGATAGCGCTGGAAGTATTAAACCCTAACTGTCAAGGTCCTAATACGGACCGTATCACCTGATACGGTCCGTAACCGAAGGCGCCTCTTGGGAAATAACTGCCGATAGTTGTTTCCAGATCAGTTTCTTAGCCCCTACTCAACCTCCAGACGTCCCTCCACTCCTATATAAGGCCCCTGGGCAGAAGAATAACTTATCTTTGCAATTAGGGTTAGATTTGATTAAAGTGAGAAGAGAAGAGTGCTTGTAACAATGCCGTTCTGCAGCTAAGTTCATTTTCTTAGGGCTAGGCGGTAAATCTTATTACTCTTGATGTTTTGATATATATATTTCTGTTGATTATGATTTCTTATTGTTGAATCTAAATGCTTTTGTGATTTATTATCTCTTCATCTAACTTCAATGATCTAGTTTGAGTCCGTTAGAGTAGTGACAGTACTTTAATGGTAAGAGAAACTATTTGTATGAATTAGCCTCGTTGAGATCTATTAGGTTTATGTGAAAAAAATCTTAGCGGGAAAACCATAAACCAGACCAACAAAACGCGTACCAAATTCCATCACTTGCGTAAGAAAAATCGCAGTGATCTGTGTAGTAATTTGGGGTTTTTAGAGACCAGTCATTCGCGTAGAAACTCGCAGTGTCCTATGTAGAATCTCGATAAAAGATCTGTCATTCTTGCGTAACATAAATCGCAGTGACCTATGTGGTGTCTTTCATAAAACAACAACAGGAAATTAGACGCAACAGGAATATATTGTCAAGGCGGATTGAGTAGCAATGGTGTGCCGAAACCCTAGAAATTCTCATCTCTATCTTTATTTTAATTACTTTTAATTGCTTCCTAATTACATTGATTACAACAACATCTCTCAATTTTTAGATTTCGTCTAGCCTTTCGAAAGATTGTGATTCGATCACTCAAAGCACTGAACCAATATTCCCTGTGGATCGATCTCGATTATACTACTCGATAGGATTGTGCGCTTGCAGTCCGAACCGATAGCATTTCCGAGTTTATAAATATTAAAAGAAACATTGCTCTCTTTTGAGTGATCAGGTGGTAGATATTGCCCAATAGTTAAAAGAGAACCAGATGCAGATGAGATCCGTTTCATAAGTCCTCCAGCTGTTGGTGATAAGTTTGATTTAGTTGCAGAAGCATACCTATAGAGTCCGGCTACTATAACACTAGTGTCATTTCAAACTAAATAACACCACATCTTAAACCATTGGATCTACTTTAATATTCGTGCAAGACACTAGTGTCATTCCAGCCTTATCTTGTGCACGGATATTAAAGTAGATCCAATGGTTTAAGATGTGGTGTTATTTAGTTTGAAATGACATTAGTGTTATAGTAGCCGGACTCATACCTATATTGGCAAATGTTTGGGTACCAAAGTGGATTTGGTGTATGCAAAAGGACTCTTCACAAGAATGGTGATGTTTTCGCCGATTATAAATTTGCATGCAACAAATTCAAAGATAAAAAGGAGAATTCTTGAGGGGGGACCTTTTCTACAGAGGCGGAGGCCTTTTGTATACACGAAATGCCAGGTTTATTTGAGGATGATATATTGTTCTATTACTGATGTATGGAAAGTAAGTGACCTGTTTTTAAAGCATAACTATGATCTCATTTCAGAATCCTCATTTCTTATCCCGTTTTCGTTTTATTCCATTGAGATACTAGCAAATGATAGAATATAATGCAGACCAAGAAATGAAGATAGCTGATAATATCGAGATCGTACACAAATTGCTGGTGAGTATTTGAAGTGTATTTTTACACGAAAGAATGCTAAAAATAATTTAGGATATAGTTTTTAGGATTTATGTTTTTAAGGGTATGTTTTATGCTTTAGGGTTTACAGTTTTATAATTAATTTTTTGTATTTATATATTATTGATAATATTGTGGATTTTTTTTTGTAGGAGGACATCACTAGAGAAAGAATTATGTTGTCAACAAATTCAATTTGTTTCTCTTTTCTTTTGTTCTGTTTCCTGAATGATGGTAATGTGTGCACAGAATGATTATAATGTGCTTACAGGAATATGGTTATGTTTTTACAGAATGATTTTTATGTGTTTACAGGATTCACTGTATATATTGACAGGTTTACAAGATTCAATTTGTTTCTCTTTTTTTTTTTTGTTATATTTCATGGTTGATGGTAATGTGAGCACAGAATGATTATAATGTGTTTACAGGAATATTGTTATGTTTTTACATAATGATTGGATTATGGTGATGTGTTGTCACAATAATATAACATTTGCTTTTCATATTGTCAAATTTGTTCATAATTCTTGACAACTAAAAATAATATATAATTTACATTTGCAAATCTAAAATTATCATTGATAAAATTAATTAAAAAAATTTCTTCAAAAAAAAATTTATCTTCTTCAAAAACAAAAAAAAATTAAAGCTTAAAAAACAATTCTTAAGTTTATAGAATTATTCAAAACAGTTTACAGTATAAATGACATTTGTATACCGTATCATCATACAATGTGTAAAGAATTACAAAGCTTTGAATGTACCTTCAATATATAGAACAAAAATAAACAAAAATTTTAAAAAATATTTCTCTAATTTTTTCCTGTTTACAGAACTTAAGACATATATATACAAAATTTAAAAGTGGTCCCGGTTCGTTTTTGATTTTCAATAGTATTTAGATACCTTCTAGAAGGTGGTCCCAAGTGTTAACTGTCAATTACGTTACTCAGGAGGACCACGCGCTTTCATGAGGGACCACGCGGATATATAACTGTTTTTGAAAATTCACTACTAGTCCGACATCCATTGTATAAGTTTATAGATTTACTGCAAGTGGTTTACCGAATTCGTTTCAGTAGTCTACATAGACTTTGAGTTATATCCGGAAAGATTGGGGTCCGGAGACTATTAGCAGCTTCTGTTTTTTTATATGATTCCACCATCAATACCACTAAGTGGGGGCCAAAGCATTTTTTGGAAATTACAAGACCATTAATTAGTCCATGACAGCATTAATTAACAATTTTGATACAAAAGTTGGTTGCGCAAATAAAATCTGCAAAATCAGTTGTGTGGTCCTGCAGTTTAAACCTGCGAATCACTCTTTTGGTTTCGTAAGTTTAGACTGCAGAGGTGGTACAAATTAAATTTTTCAAAAAAATTGATGAAATAGTTTTTTTTTTTAAAGATGGTGAAAAAAAAAAAAATCGGACATATCGGTTCGGTGATCTTACAGACAATCAAATCACTCCCTCATGATCTGAAAAAAATTCATGATCCTAAATTTCCAATCAGCTGTTAGAACTGTTTGTATATTATATGTGAAATTTTGGATCCCTCATGATCTGAAAATTTAATTCCGATGCCTATTTATTCCTCCTTAACAATATGCCACGGTATCAACCTACATTTCCTAATTTGCTTAGTTGGTGTATCTGCTCCTTCTATGCAAGACAATTTTGTTCTGATACCATATATAGTTAGGTCTACCTGTGCTAACCAACACTTGCTCAGTAGTGAAACTACTGATTAATTGACAAAACTCTGTTTATTCAAAAACAATCAACCCATTCATGTACAAAATTTCTCACCAAATTTACTACTTTTATTGGAATATAAAAGTACGTAACAAACTCTAAACATTACAGCCATTCAAAATGTCTTCTCTTAATTTCCTTTCTTTCACACTTATTTGTTGCTTATTAGTTATTGGTTTACCTCTAAACATATGGGTTGAATCCAAGGGTTGCTCTATCAATGCCATATACAGCTTCGGTGACTCCATTGCCGATACTGGTAACCTTTTGCAAGAGGGTCCAGTTGGTTTTTTCGCTTCTATTGGTACCTACCCTTATGGCGAATCATACAAAAAGCCGACTGGTCGTTGCTCTGACGGCTTACTTATCATTGACTACCTTGGTACATATTTTGCATCCCATATGGTTTTATATTAGCATTATTTCTGTTGAGTTTTATGTATTAACTGATATTGGTGGAAAACAGTTTTTACTGAGTTTTGCAATCTACACTATATATATTAATGCGAGCCCCACAAATGGCACCTTTAGTTATAATTAACTCAAAACTCAAAATAAGAAGGTTGCCCAGTTTCTTGTTTAAGTTCTATTTATTCGTCAGATATACTTCTTCAAAGAAAGAGGAAATTATTTTTTACAAGATTTTAAGAACAAAAAAAATATCACCATTGCGAGTTTCTTGATTAGTTAAAGACTCTTATAAAATAACTGAAAAGTTGTTATTTTTCATAATTGCAGCAATGGATCTGAATCTTCCACTGATAAACCCATACTTGAACAAGAGCTCCAATTTCAGCAACGGAGTTAACTTCGCTGTGGCTGGCGCCACAGCACTTGATCGGTCGGTACTATTAGAAAATGGCGTAGGCTTTCCTCCTGCCAGTGTCCCTCTCAGTTCTCAGCTTGAGTGGTTTAATTCATATCTAAATTCAACTTGCTCCCAGTCTGGTATTAATTCTACTAAAAACATCTATTATTGATCAGCTCTCCTTGTTCAATCAACAAAAATATTATCCTTCATACGAAAGCAAATTGGGCTAATTATTTTTTCCTCTTCTGTGAGGAGGGGTACATTAAGCAGTTGGAACATGGATGAAACCTTCTCAAGGGAATTAATTAGTTTGTGGTTATTTATTTTCACTCTTAATTTTCTGTTTACTTGAACAAATGTTTCATATAAAATGAACTTCTAAACAAATGTAGATTGTGCTCAAAAGATAGAACAGGCTTTGTTTTTGGTGGGCGAGATCGGAGGGAATGATTACAACTATGCATTCTTCCAAGGGGCCTCCATAAATCAAGCCATGAATTATGTACCTCAAGTTGTTCAATCAATTATTGATGCAGCCAAGGTAACACAATTTCATGCTTTTTAGTTTACAAAAAGAATGAAGGGAGAAACTGAATTTGCATAAATTATATTTCATATCAAGCTTTCAATGGGTAAAAAGGAACTTTGTTTAGTTTCGTATATATATCATTATTAGTGATCCTTGAATTTGATTGTACCTAATTAATTCCCACTTGGTTCATGTATAGTTGAAATACATCATTAAGGTCCCTAATTGACATCATTGAATCATTTCAATACTACTATACCTTTCATCAAAGATTTCACATGTACACACCATTTCCTAATTCTAAATTCAAATTGTTGATAGTATGTATTATGTTCCTAACAGCAAGTGATTAGCTTAGGGGCAAGACAACTCGTCGTACCTGGAAATTTCCCGATTGGGTGCTCTCCTAGTTACCTCACATTATTTTCTACAACCGACTCATCGGCCTATGACGAGAAAAAGTGTTTGAAAGATTACAATAATTTCTCGATGTATCACAATAAGCAACTAAAATCTGCACTGGCAGATTTGAGAAAGAGTAATCCCGATGTGACGATAATTTACGCCGACTATTATGAAGCTTTCATGCATATGCTTGATCAAGCATCCAGTCTAGGTAAATTTTCCTTTCCAATGTTCCACTAGATCTCCTTTTCATTTTTATGATTTGCACAGAAAAATGTTCCTTCTGTCATTCTACAGTGTGGCTTATAAAGAAGAAAGAGAGGCAACACTGAAAACATCAGAAAATATATATATATATGAGTGAGGCTAGGGTACTATGCATAGCACGGTTTGGTCCGTGCTACGACTCAATATTTGAGTTTTCAAAATCCTAACGGTCGATCCAAACCGTTCAACATGATTATAAAATGAATATGTACTTGCAAACCAAATTTTACATTTTTTTGAATTTTTTTACTATTTTTTTAGATAGGCAGAAAATCACTTAATCTGAAAATTCTGGACCATCCAAAAACAGTGATTTTTTACCTATCTAAAAAAATAGTAAAAAAATTCGAAAAATGTAAAATTTGGTTTGCAAGTACATATTTCATTTTATAATCATGTTGAACGGTTTGGATTGACCGTTAGAATTTTGAAAACTCAAATATTGAGCCGTAGCACGGACCAATCCGTGCTATGCATAGTACCGTAGCCTCACTCTCTCTCTCTATATATATATGTGTGTGTGTGTGTATTGAGAAAGAATAAGGGTCAAGCCAAACATCAGATAATTAATATGCAAAATTTTAAAACAGTTTAATCATTTACTGAAATATAGTCCGGCACAGTTAAAAATGATTATGTAAGGAGGAAATATTCTTTACATAACTGCTCATTATTTTGTTGAAAGTAAGGCATGATTCACAAGTTAATACTGAATCGATTCTGATCAACTTCCTCAGGATTTGAGGAGGATTCGATGCTGACGGCATGTTGTGGCACTGGCGGTGGGTACAATTACGAATCAAACTTGATGTGTGGTTCGCCGGGAACAACTGTCTGTTCCAACCCAGACCAACACATCAGCTGGGATGGTATCCATCTAACACAAGCGGCATACATGGTAATCGCTCAATCGCTTGTCACGGAAGGTTTTGCTTACCCCAGTGATAAAGTACAGGAGATTTGGGATTGCTAAAACAAGCTTTTTGTGCAGTACATTTGTGTTAAAAAAACAACAGAGAGAAAAAGATCCACAGCATTTTTAAAGCTGCACAAGCTACACAAATTTTCTAGACTGCATATGCAGGATAGCATATTCTGTGTGATTGTGTTTTTTTGTTCAGATATGGTGAATTTGTGAGGAAATTTTGGTCTCTTCTTTTCTGTAAGACTAACTCTGTGATGCAGTTTCCATTCTATGACTGTTTACAATCACATTTTGAGAGTAATCATTTTTCTTGTTCATTGTATTGACTTTCTTCTAAAATAACATATATGGGTTGTAGCCCATGGTTAACTGGACAAGAATTAAATATTGAAGCCCATATAAAACAACAAAGTTAAAGACCCTGCATTGACAATGTATAGAAAAAAAAACAATTATTTGACAGGTTGATTTGACTGTATATGAGCGGACCTATATGAGCATATAAATATGACCACCACAAAGTACATGCATTTTTAGGTGCCTACATTATAATTCAGTCTAATTACATATGGCCGTAATGTATGCAATGTCAGCTTTTTTTTTGGCAAAAGATAATTGGAAGTACAAATTTGACTGACTAAATTATTGTTATAATTTTGGAGGAATATAAGCAACAATCTGTTTTAATTATTTTTAATAAGGTTGTTAATACGTAGTTGTGACGTGTGGTGAATTAAAATCCAGAATCAGGGCGATCCGATGGCAGGTTAAAGCCGTTCGATTCGCAACAAGATTTGCATGGACAATTATAAAATTCGTGCGAATCAAGTATACATAAATCTTGATGCGAATCAAACTGCTCTAATTAAAAATTAAATCAAATTTAATTTGATGTGCCAAACCGCACCCCGCTCCTTAAAACTCAGCATGCATGATCTTTTTTTTTCTCCTTCCTTTTCTTCTCTTTTCCTAATTAAATGGAAAGCAAAGATACACATAATTAATTATGGTGTAAGTTGAAGAAGAGCACCTTGGTTGACACATCAAAGTCTCTCTCTCTTTCTGTGAAAGGTAGTTGCATGTAATTATGTGTAGCCATCATTACTACTAGAGTGGGCTTGATCAGAAATTCAGAATTGGACGGATGGAACAAAACCTCTCTGGACTATACTCCAATGCATTCATACAAAATCACTTTTTTGAGTTTCCAATCAACCTCACTTTACAGAAACAACAGAGAAAATTCTTTGCGGCTGTTCCTTTCTGGTGAATTATGCAACGAATTAGCAATTGCTTTCTGCCCTTTTTATTGGGGTCCCTTCTCTTTAGATTTTCAATTTCTTAGAGGTCGTTGGTATCTCTATTATATTTCAGAATAAAGTAAAAAAAATGACTAGAGTTTAAATGTCTCGTGCCTTTTATATTTTAATTGTCTCATATTTTTATTTTTAAACAGTTGATCTAAACTACTCAATATGATTCTCATATTAAAATGTGCTTCGAGACTAAAGTTTATATTTCTTGAAATAATTTTACTATTTTTTTAATGGACACAAAATCACTATTTTTGTAGAATATTCTGGACCATAAAAAAATAGTGGTTTTCAGAATTTTCAAACTCACTATAGTGGTTTTGTATCTATCTAAAAAATAGTAAAAAGTTTTAAAAAAAATATAACATTTGTCTTAGAGCACATTTTAATATAGAGATTATGTTGAAACGATTTGAATCGACGGTTTGAACTTTACAAATAGATATAAAAGTATGAGGCACCGAGACATGAAAAACATAAGCTCATATATCTACTCAAAGAAAATATCTTCTAGAAAAAAGTATCAAACAAAATTTCTCGCCCCTTCTATTACGAAACTACTAGCCATATATCTTCTTTCTTTGTAATATTTGTAAGCGGCCATTTTTTTTTTTTTTAAATGGCGTAATAACTAAAATGAAACAAAGAAAATTTTTAATATAGTGAAATTTTTGCGCTGAAATAATTATTTTTCACTTTATATAGAGGCAACTAATGGAGCATTATCTTTAAAATTGATAAAATAACTTTTTTATTTAAATTTGGAGGGATCGATAAACTATTGTGGTAATCAACTGCTTCTCAAAAACGAATGATAGAGATTTTAACAGAGTAGATTTTGTTTCATGCAGTGCACAGACTATAAAATTATCAAAACAACTCTTGCATAAATATAGTGCGTGGGCTGCGTGAAATCAAAATTACTCTGTTAAAATCTTTACAAAAATGAGGATAGCATGAATAGGTAATTAATTAAGACTTACTTCTTAGAGATAAACCTGGCCATGACCACACATTTCAATAGATGAAAGTCCTCATTAATTTTTATTTAGTGTATTATCTATACTCTTTTAGTTGAGCTCAAGTCCATCTCATAAATATCTACTGTCTATTCTAAACAAAAAAAACTAAATAATTATATTTAATTTAAGCTTCTTTTGACAATTATGTTGTCTTTTAAACATTTAAATAATTTGATTTCACAAAAAATAATTATTTTTAATATTTAATTATGAAAAACATGACAGTAAAATTGTGTAATTTACAAAATAATGAACAAATTACTTTAACAAAAAAAATATTTGTATAAACATTTAAATATTTGTTTTTAATACTTTCTAGTTTCTTTAAACATATATAGTCATAATTCTCAAAGTACTATTATATTGTATGGGTGGTCATCATTGCATTTCTTCTGCCATCATCGGTCACGTATTGAAAATTGTAAATATATAAATATTATACAAAACATGGATATATGAAAAACAAGTAGCTAAGTGTTTAAATGAACAAAGTATTGTTGGAAGCAAAGGTTTAAATAGTAGTTATCGCGTCATAGCGGAACGGCTGAAAAAACAGCACTATGCCTATATAGCGCCGCTATAGTGCGCTATAGTGCCAATAGCAGCATAGTTTTTATGGTCCGAAAACGCTATAGCGCGCTATTTAGAACCTTGGTTGGAAGTAATTAACTAGGTACGTATGGGACACTTGCAATGATAAATACTAAAATAAATATTTAAAGAGAGAACTTAACACATTTTTTTGTAAATAAATAAAAACGGATTGGTTAACTAACATAGGGGCAGAAAACTGTGAGCTTATAGTACAATGGCACGAGTCTTCGTCTTACTTCAAAAAGACACATTTTTAATTCTCGAAAATAACATCTAAAATATATTGGGAGTGTACTAGACTCTTTAACCAAAAAAAATTAACATAGAGACCATCGATCGATGTTTCCTCAAACATTTCTTTATGTTTTTAGAGAAGAAGTTATCCACCATTTGTAAAAAAATTGTTTGTATTTTCACTTTAATTAAATTTGAAATTTGTTTTTTTAAATAGTAATATTTGAAACAATGACATAACTCAAATGTGCATTTCTTTAAATAAAATTGTTGTTAGTTTTCAACGGGCTAAGCATAAATATTCTTTTTGTTCTAAAAATGTTCCCAGTAATTAAAGAGGCTTTTTTATTGAAGGTTAAAGATGTCCTTTCTAAGTATAACTCATAATTTTCTCCAATAAACTCAATCGTTTCTAACCATATATTTTTATCATAACATGTAGTTTAAAATATTATTTTGTCCGTTTTGATAAACTAAATCAACTATATTAATTGTATATATGTTTTCGAAAAATAATGAAAGCCAACACCCATTTGGGAGTACATTTGTAAAAAGCAATGTTTTAAATAGCGTTTATAGCGTCATAGCGGGAAGGCTACAAAAATAGCTATAGCGAATAGCGTAGCTATAGCGGAAGCTATTTCAAATAGCGTTTTTTTTTTTACAAAAATTATATTATATATTTGTACTATATATTAACATTATCTAAAGTTTCATAGAACAATAAATAACACCAAATTAATTAAGAAATTATAATATTCATATTGAACTAGTACAAAAGTCCATGGTTCAAAATATCCATAACAATATCATAAACTATCGATCTTTTTCTATACAAAATATCTTAAGCATCATGATTCATTCTATTTTTTTTTTCTATACAAAATAAATTTTATGGATCTTTATTTAAGCCCATATAAATTGTCTAAAAAAATCCAATATGCATAGCGCGCAAATAGCGCGCTACACGCTATGCGCTATAGCGGACCGCTATTACCGCTATAGCGGCCGTAGCGCAATTAGCGTATTTTCATGCCATAGCTTAGCGTTTAGGGTCCAAAAACGCTATAGCGGCGCTATAGCGCGCTATTTAGAACACTGGTAAAAAGAAAGAAAAAACTCGATTAAAGAAAATTGCTTGTGCCTTGGTATTCTGTATGATTTTATCTGAAGTGTAATTCTCTCCTCAGACTTCGTGAAAAAAAAAATTCTCTCTCAGTTTCTATCACTTAAAATTTAATTAATGTTATAGTTCTAAACTTCTAATGATTTATTAATTCAGGACACCGTTTGTTAGTGAAAACTTTTAAATTTGGTTTTGGTCATCCTAAAATAACTAAGAACAATACTGGAAAGTTAAATACTATCAAATTCATTTTTCTGAACGAATTTTATATTTCAACCGTGATAATTGAATGAGAAAAGAAAAATATATATTTATTATTTAGCAATTTTATTATTATTATCGGATATATTAATAGATGTATAATTACAATAATATTTCATAAGTAAATTTTCTAATCAAGTGATGATCAAAACCAATAATGATTATAAACATATTTTTGCTATATTAGCGACACCTAAACTAACATACTCAATAGTAAAATTAAGAATTCTATTATCTAAACTTATATTACAAAAAAAGTACTATGAAATAAAATCACGAGTATAAAAAAAATGCAAAGAAGCTTTTTTCAAGAAGAGAGATATATTTGTAAAAATATCTCAACAATATTCTGCACCTACTTAAAGTTTATTTTACAAATTTCGTACCACTAAAAGTTAAATTCCTTTTACAATCTACAAACGATCTATTTTCATAATACTTTTATATATGTTTACCTTCATGAATTTATCAAATTAAATCGTAAAAAAAATTGTCAACAAAAGTTCAATTCGTGCCAAGCCGCATGTGATGAGGGAACAAGGTAAGCCGACATTTTTATTAATATCCAAAGTTAATTACAAATTAATAAATATACTCAGAATTTCTTAGTTTTTTGAAAAATATTCAAATCGGTCAGATTCTGGCCGGTTTCCTTTTTTTCCAAAAGCCGGCCAGAATCTGGACAATTTTAGCATATTTTAGCATAATTAAGTCTATTTTGGCCATTTTTAGCATATTTTACCCAAATTAGATTATTGTAGTCTATTATAACATATTTTAAGTTCTTTTAACCGCAATGGCCTATTTTAGCATGTTTAAGCAAAATTAAGTCTTTTTTTGCCCCTTTTAGCATATTTTACCGAAATTAGGTTATTGTATCCTATTATAGCTTATTTTAGATTATTTTAACCGTAATTGGCATATTTTAGCATGTTTAAGCAGAATTAAACATATTTTGGCCATTTTTAACATATTTTACTGAAATTAAGTTATTGTAGCCTATTATAGCATATTGTAGGTTATTTTAACCGCAATTCGTCTATTTTAGCATGTTTAAGCATAATTAAGCTTATTTTGGCCCTTTTTAGCATATTTTACCAAAATTATGTTATTGTGCCTATTATAGCATATTTTAGGTTATTTTAACCACAATTGATCTATTTTAGCATGTTTAAGCAGAATTAAGCCTATTTTGGCCCTTTTTAACATATTTTACCGAAATTAAGTTATTGTAGCATATTATAGCATATTTTAGGTTATTTTAACCGCAATTGGCCTATTTTAGCATGTTTAAGCAGAAATAAGCCTATTTTGGCCATTTTTAGCATATTTTACCAGAATTAGGTTATTGTAGTCTATTATAGCATATTTTAGGTTATTTTAACCACAATTGGCCTAGTTTAGCATGTTTAAGCTGAATTAAGCCTATTTTGGCCCTTTTTAGCATATTTTACTGAAATTATGTTATTGTAGCCTATTATAACATATTTTAGGTTATTTTAACCGTAATTAGCCTATTTTAGCATGTTTAAGCTTATTTTGGCCCTTTTTAGCATATTTTAGGCTATTTTAACCAAAATTAGGATTTAGGGTTTACATAGAGATGGTTAACATAATTTTATTTTTGACATCAGGATGCCTAGAGGACGGTCTACGGCTCGTCCAGTAGTTGACGAGCCAATCATTACTAGCAGCACCGAGCATTTCAGTTCTCTCCTGTGGATGCCCCACGACGATCACCGAGTCTCACTGGCTTCTCGTGAGGTACGTATCTTTTTTTAGATTTTCTTCAAATTTTGTTGAGTTTAAATTTTGTTATGTTAACACCATGTGGATTACTTTTTGCAATGCAGGACACGTTTCTTTTAGATGTGAAGTTGCGGTGCGTTCACATGCAGTACTACGAGATGTTGGACCAGTACCTCATCAATCTGGGTCTCTACTAGGTTTTGGTAATCTTGCGGACTGAGATAAACATCATCAATGCATCTCTAATCGCAGGACTGGTGGAGTGATGGCGTCCCGAGACGCACATGTTCCACATGCCATTCGGAGAGATGACAGTATGTGAGTGCCCTTTAGGGTTTGCTTATCAGTGGCACACCCATTGGCGGCATATCGACTGCCGGAGATTTGCTACTGATATCGACCGGTTGTTGGGAGCTGATCCTCTCTCTCTCATTGGGAATCGTGGGCAGTCCAAATTCCATCTGAGGATGACTAAGTTACAAGAGCACTTCAGCCCGGGTCTGACGACAGATTCCACCGATTAGCAAATTCAGAGGTAAAAATATAAATTGTTTCTATTAGATTTTCTATCTGTTTTGTATTGCAGATATACACGGGGATACGTGATAGACCTTTTTTGGTTCTGTCATGTTTTTTTATTCCAGCGGTGATTTATACCGATGATGTATCTCCCGCTACTAGAAGACCTTGAAAATTCGTCGCCATACAACTAGGGTGGGGCTGTCCTAGCCCATCTATACTCCCACCTTGCCGTGGTTGTGAGGTAAGTCACTAACTCTTTTCTTACTTAATTATTTAATCAATCAATCTAAGTACCCTGACGGCTAAAATTCTTGAAAATACAGAAGAAGGCGAAGCAGATGTATGTGCCAGTACTCTTACTTCAGTATTGGTCGTGGTCACGGCTACCGGTGGGCCGACCTATCCCGAATGAGGCTCCGGCATGGGAAGCGCCTAATACTTGGAGATGCCCGGTATATGAGAAGAAGGGGTGCGGTTATCACAACTACATAGATCGGACCCATGGTGGTACCATTGGGATCAGGCCAATCCGTTTAGAGCTGTAGAGTTTGGCTGCGGATCTTGTTCAGTGGACACTGTACGAGCAGTTGTACGAGAAGGAGCAGTTGCCGCGGAGTTGTCTGCAGGAGCGGGAAATGTGGTACTATAGAGGTCCACTCGTATACTTCTAGATAGTGGAGCACCACTATCCAGATCGGGTACTCCGTCAGTTTGGCATGCGCTGTTTCAGCCCGCAGACCCATCTTTGTCGAGGTCCACCATCAAAGACCTGCACAAGTAAGTCGTATCCTATTATCAACTATCTTATATTACTTGATAGCTTTGTATTGCAACTAACGTGTTCCATACAGGATGATCCACAAAAGGCGACTGGAGTGGGACTGGAGCAACCATTTGCAGGAGTACTACACTATAGCGGCGGATCCCCAGTATAGGGACTTTTATCATGAGCCATATGCGCTCCTTCAGACCCCGGAACATCCCATATTGAGGTACGAGACTTGGTACATACAGGTCTGCATGGCCACTGTATATCTGCAGGGCGATTCGGTGCCCATTTACGTGACAAGGTCAAAACCAACGATGGTTACACACCCAATGGCATCAAATAGGCTCGCCAGGTAATGCACCTAAAACTACATAGTTTTGCCCTAATTGAATAGTTTATCAAGGTTTGATCTGACAAAATAATTTTTTTTTTCGCTTTTGTCCTCGATCAAAGAGTGCGGGCATGAGATCACCATACTGGGAAAGAAGAACTGTAGACATCTTGGGTACCGCTACCTCAAGAAGAATGCGAATTATGTTGAGGATGCCGGGCACGGTGGGAAGCTCATTACTATGCTGGGAGACGCCGGAGAGAACATCAACTGGCTTCAGATAGATCTGACCGAGCCCCACGTGAGCCCATTATGCTACATGAGATGCCACCTTCTCCTGATGAGCATCCAGAGTGGGACTACCATCGTTGGATATTGTCTAATGCTGGGTGAAAGGCATTATTTGACAAGCATGGATGTCCGGTTCAGACTCAGGTATGTCATACTTGAGTAGTTGTCATGTTTGTACAAATTTTTTCATTCATATCAAATTTACTAAATTATGTGCATGATTGCAGGGTCCGGTCGAGATGCCACCACAGTCACCGCCTCATGAGTCCTTTACTACGGATATCGAGTCCCTATCGTGCAGTCTCAATGAGATTGGGGTATACGAGGAGGGTTTTATGTCGGCACCGCCAAGACCCCGATATGGGACAAAGATGCCACATGATGGAGAGGCTAGTGGTAGCGGATCTCATACTCAGCCTGACTTTGGGACTGGGCTCGCTGCATCCATCTTCGGTACACCCCCGCCAATCCCGACAGTCTTTAGGGGTGAGTACATATGGGATATTGCCGAGCGGATACGCAGCTACGCCGATGCTGGTATAGAGACACCAAGAGAGAAAGAGCCTAGCCGCGCAAATGCCGAACGAACGCCGAGTACCGCCTGAGCGATGGTCCCCCTCTTCGTTTTAGCAGTACCATGGCTAGTTTTGTACTATTTATATTTGGTATACTATGTTTGGTGCTTTATATTTGGATTATCTTACATTTTGGTTCTTTTGTATGTGTGCTTTTATGGTACTATTTTTATATTTTTCAGATAATAAATTATCATGATAATGCTAAACAGAAAATACTACAACAATAACAATAATAGTACAACATAAAATCTAAACAGAAAATATTAAAAAAAATTGAATAAGTGCTTTAAAGTTTTTCAATCACACCAAAAAAAATTATAATGAAATTATCATTTTGGGTAAGGAACCAAGTCACCAACTTCAACACAAGCTTCAATGTTTCATCAACTTCCAGCTACCCGCCTTCTACAACTTCAATGCGACGGTAGAGAGACAATTTTATCAGACAAAGATTAAAGGCACACCAATTGGCGCATCTCAAAATAAATTGAATCGGTGTGAGTGAAACAAGTACTCAGAAAAATAGTCAAGAAATAATATTACAATACAATGACAAAATAAAATTACGCTACATAATCACAAAACAAATCATGTACAAGAAGAAAATATTTGTGTGTAAAAAAAAAGAAATTGAGAAAACCGGTCAGATTCTAGCCCGCTTTTGGGAAAGAGGAAACCGGTCATAATCTGACCTGACCAGTTTGAATTTTTTTGAAAACAAATTTTTTTGGATATATTTATTAATTTGTAATTAACTTTGGATACTAATAAAATGTCGGCAAGGTAAGGCATATTTTTTAAAAGAAAGGGAGCGAGAGAGGATGTTTGGACGCATGCATGCATCCATGCACGTGTAGTACGTAAAGTTCGCATGAAGTACCGGTATGCATATATTGCTACGCATTAAAAATAATAGAGAGCAACAGTTGTTGGTTACAGTGGTGTTGGATTTCAATGCATATCTTTTTGTTGCTCATGAGCAATCATACTTCCCTATCAATCCTACTGCTAGACCTAATCATGAGCTACCGCGACCCAGGTTTTGGCGAATTCAAATCCTCTGAGATATCTCATATTTTGCTTGATTTTTTTTTAAATCTCAACCGCTCAAATACGTTGCACTAAGGACATCTACAATGGTAATTGTTTTTAAATTGCTAATCTGATGTGTCAATTGCTAATATAATTATTGGGTTGTAGGTCAGTTTCTAAAAAAACAAATTTGCTTATAAAATAAACAATTTTTTTTAACATGCTGATACTCTCTCTCTTTCCTATTAGCTCTAACTCCTTTGTTCTCTTTCCTATTGGCTCTGACCCAATTTCTGAGATGGATGGGTTAAGAAATTAAAAGGAACTTAATTTTTAAATAGTGCTTTATAGTTGTTTTTAATTTTTTACGGATTGCTGAGTTGTAGATGCTCTAAGCTCAAAGCTCAAATAACACTGCCCCGTGCCCCGAATAGGCACCGGAAACGTCGGTCACGCAAAATATGATATATCTCAGAGGATACGTACTCGTACGTTACTCAACAATTTCGGATGCCTAGCAAAAAAAAAATGAGAATTTTATTATTAATAGAACTTGCGTTAGAATTTTTCTTATGCCAAACAACGGGTCGCCGAAAATTTTATTCATACCTTTCAGAAAAAATATCAAATCTACTCTTGCATTGAACTTTTTTAGAATAACCTAACCGTTCACGTTGGAGCAGTTTGCTCTTTTTTTCTTACAAATGTTTAGCTGACTGTCTCACAATGGAGCGGTTTTGCTATAATATTTTTTTTTTTTGGAGATGTTAGTGTGTATAGAATTTGTCAATTTTTTTGGAGATATTTAGTGGAGTATTTGTTAATTTTACGTCTCCAATTGGTGCCTGGTGGCTGTTCAAGTATTTGCATAATCACCGTTGGATTTCTGCTGGATCCAATAAGGTGTGCCAATTGAAGTATCATTTGATTTATGATTATTTCTGGTAAACAATTTGTTCTAATATTTACAGTACTGTATATTCTCATCTCAAGTGAGTGCTCTTCTGATGTTGTTAATTAGCTTAGTACTAATATTTTATCTAATATTTATAGTAATTTTCTAGTCATACTATGGTATTCGACTTATTATGTCTTGATGTGTCCATTATTGATGAGACCTATAAATCAATAACAAGTTGAGATTGCAAATTAAAATGTCTCTTCGAAGTAATCTAATGTGACAAGATCTTGTGGGGCACCGCACATTCCATCACAAAATATGATCGATGTAACAGCACATAATTCGAGTCTTGTAAAGGATCAGACGATCATTATCAGTAACATTCATCTTAACTATTGTCAATCGTTTATATTTTTTTAAATTAATTTACGTATCATATATACTCATTTAGGATAGGTGTCATATAATATACAAATTATATGGAAATATTAAGATATTAAATATATATATATATATATATATATAGAGAGAGAGAGAGAGAGAGGTTGGCTAATATCAAAACGTTTGTTCCTAGGTCGTGGAACAAACGCTTCGATTTTTATACTTTCAAAGTTCAAACAGTCGATCTAAACCATTCAATATTAAATCTATATTAAAATGTGTTTGGAGACCAAATTTTACATTTTTTTGAATTTTCTCTTATTTATTAAGTCAGTTTTAAAATCATTATTTTCAATGATCTAGAAATATTTCTGTTATAATCTGTAAATGTTAAATTGATTAATTAGGCTAATCATTAATATTTACTACTAATTAACAATTTTAATTAGTTAGTTAAGGAAAATAAAAGTTAGTTAGTTAAAATGATAAATTAATTTATATGAGGTTGTTTATTAAATCAAAAATTTAAATTTACTAAAATTATAGATTAATGTTAGCAAATACAAATATTAATGACAATTGTAAATCTAAATAAGTGAGGTGGCAAATAAAATTATAAAATAAATCAAAAAAACATTCGAAAATTTCGTATTAATTTCTAAACGCGAGTTTCGTTAACTTCTTTGGTTAGATATAACTACATCACTTGCACATACCGTTTACGAAATCCTACTTAGATTTACAATTAGAAGTACTTTGACCGTAGAGGATAACTGAAGGGATAATTCTGGGTCACATACTAAGTGATTAGTCGCTCACCCACAAGTTGTTTCGTGGGTTTTTAGGTACAGAGACTGGTGATCAGTAGCAGGATTGGCTAGGAGCTGTTCCCGATGACCATGTAGATGATCTACGCTTTATAGGGATTTTGATTAGGTTATACGAAGTATGATACTTTTGTTTTGTATATCAAACTCGTTAGATCATGTACCCCCTCCCTTAGATTATGTTTTACGTTATTATGGAGTGGGTTGTATGGACACTATATGTGTATGTTTATTTATTGATACTATGACTTGTGCTTTTATGATTATTCACACTTCCGCATTTACTTTATTATATGTGTTTGTTTAGCTTTGCGTGTTTATTGAGTTAATGAACACGAGGTGAGGATATATACGCCTTAATCCGAGAATTCCGGTTTGGGGTGTGACAATTTCACTATTTATTAAATCAGCGATTTTAAAACTGACTTAATAGATAGTAAACAAATCCAAAAAATGTAAAATTTGGTCTCCAAACACATTTTAATATATATACACCACAGCTTCAGAACAAATGTTTTGGTATTAGCCAACCTCTCTCTCTCTATATATATATAGAGAGAGAGAGAGAGACTATGGTGAGTTGTGAAGTAAAATGTTGTTTTACTTCACGCTATATTTTCATTTTGAAAATTCAAACAACCGATCCGAATCGCTCAACATGTTCTAAATATTGAAATGTGCTTCGAGACTAAATTTTATATTTTTTTGGAATTCTTTTACTATTTATTAAGCCACTTTGAAATCGCTGATCCACTGTGAACTGTAAAAAACAATAAAAATTTCTAGACCACCGGATCAGCGATTTTCAAAGTGTCTTAATAAATACTAAACAAATTCCAAAAAATATATAATTTATTCTCCAAGCACATTTCAATATTTAGAACATGTTGAGCAGTTCGAATCGGTTGTTTAGATTTTCAAAATGAAAATATAAGCGTTAAGTAAAAATAAGCCTCTTACTTCACAACTCACTATAGCCCAGCTATATATATATTTATAACAAACCGCCCTACTCTGAAGCGGTTTGGTAAACATCTGTAAAAAAAATAAAAGAGCAATTTATTAATAAAAATTTCAAAATTTTTTCCCACTAAACATCTCTAAAATATATATATATATAGAGGTTGGCTATTCTACTTCCATAAGCATATGCCCACATATGCTTATAATTCATTTTTGTGTTTCCAATGTTCAAATGGTCGATCCGAACCGTTCATCTTGTTCTCCATATTAATATGTGCTTGGAGACCAAATTTTACATTTTTCGGAATTTTTTTACTACTTATTAAGCCACTTTGAAAATTGCTGATCCGGGTGAACAGTAAAAACAGTGCAACAAAATTCTGGACCATATGATTAGCAATTTTCAAAGTGGCTTAATAAATAGTAAAAAAATTCCGAAAAATGTAAAATTTAGTCTCCAAGCACATATTAATATGGAGAACAAGATGAACGGTCGGATCGACCATTTGAACATTGGAAACGCAAAAATGAGTTATAAGCATATGTGGGCTTTTGCTTATATAAGCATAGTAGCCAAGCTCTATATATATATATATAGCAAACTGCTCCACTGTAGAGGCGGTCAACTAAATATCTGTAAAAAAAAAAAGTAACATCAAATAACAAACTACACAAAAGTAAAAGCAAACTGTCCAATATGAAGTGGTTAGGTTATTTTAAAAAAAAAATTAATGCAAGAGATTTGCTATTTTTTTTTTTTGGAGGTTATTAATAAAAATTTCGGAACGGACCCGGCTAGATGAGTGAATAATACAGAGGTGCACATAATTTTTTTATGGTAACTATATAAAAATAATATATGCTTGCTACATGTTGCTTGCGTAGCACAGAAAAATCGAGAATACAAGTTTGTAATTATCCAAAAAAAAAAAGTTTCTAAGCCTCGGTCCCAGTAAGTGAGATATTGCCACATTACTCCTTTCATGCAATATCTATTCTCATAAGATATTAATTAATTAAATTAATTTACATATAAATAGGAAATCCATATCCTCTCGCGTAACAAAATATTTCTGTTTAGATCTGAATCGTCTGATTAGAATTCAGGTAAATCCATCCTTTGATGAAATTCATAGTCCCTTTAATATTCATACATATATATTTTGATCAGACAACTCGAATCTAAACAAAAATATTCTGTTACCTTAGATGATATGAATTCGTAGATTGGTACCTCAAATCTATCAATACTTGTTTAGTATTTACGATTGGAACTTAACTTTTTAAATTAATACTTTAATATGGAACTTGTTTGACATTAAATTTTGTAGGATATAATTTACACAGTACTTGTTAATGCTAAAAGAGAAGGGATAAAATGCCTCATATATATTTTTCGTACTCACATGATATATCTTTTTTTTTTTTTTGGGAAGTCCAAACAGTACGTCGACCCGAATCACTCAACATGATCTCCATATTAAAATATACTTGTAAATCAAATTTTATATTTTAAAAAAGATACTATCTTTTCATATAGATAAAAAATCACTATTTTCGGACCCATGATTTTGTATTTTGTATATATAAAAATAATAGTAAAAATATTAAAAAAATATAAAATTTGATCTCCAAGCATATTTTAATATGAATATTATGTTGAACGGTTTGAATCGACTATTTGAACTTTGAAAAGGATGTGAGGCATTGTATTCTCATACTAAAATTAGTACCATATTATACGCAAATATTTTATAAAAAATGAACATTTTGTATGACGGCAAATGAAAGTAAAATTGCTTGAAAGACCATTAACATTAAATCTATGAGATAATAAGTGAACGTTCTCTCCCTCAAAAAAACAATATTAAGCATTTAGTTATTTTTTATTCATATTTAAGTGAAAGCTAATTTAAAAATACGGAGCTAATCGGATGTATGATTTTGGAGGGTAAAATAATAGTGAATTGGATTTAAATAACTAATTGAATACTAGATAAAAAAAATAATACTTTAACTTATAATTTCAAATACTACAATTTATAATTTTCAATGTTCTAACTTGAAATTCTTATTATCAATCAGAATTTAAAAAATATTTTAATTTTAATTTTAAATTTAATTCAAATTACAAATCAGAATTTCAAAATAATTTTTTTTTTCAAAAAAGAGCAAAATTAGTCCGGACCTATATCGGCTCTCCCTTGAATTCATTTATGCTTTGAGCCTTTGAGGCTTTGACTACCAGCTAGCTACACAGAGGCACAGTTTATTTCATGTAGCATGATTTTAGACCAGCGGAGTATATGTTATATGAGGAGGGATCCACTTACAACAAATTTGAGTTACAACAAAGTTACAACATTCATTTTTTTCATTTTCAAAGTCCAAATCGTCGATCCAACCGTTCAACATGATCATCTAAATAAAATGTACTTGCAGATCAAATTTTATATTTTTTTGAATTTTTTTACTATTTATTAAGTATTTTACAAAAAATAGCCATACTTAGACCATTGAATTTTGTACCCACCTTAATAAATAGTTAAAAAATTCAAAAAAATATAAAATTTGATCTGTAAGTAAATTTTATTTAGATGATCATGTTGAACGGTTTGGATCGACGATTTGGACTTTGAAAATGAAAAAAATGGTTGTTGTAACTTTGTTGTAACTCAAATTTGTTGTAACTTGATCCCTCCTCATGTTATATACATTATATGAAACATGAAATGGATAGTGGCACAGACATCTGGGAGCAGGGAACGGGAGTAGGTCCGATGGGCATCGGACCTACCTCAGTTCGACGGGTTTAATCACCATCGATTTTCTTTTAGATTCGTGCGAAATGCTTTAAAGCCCGTGCGTTTATGTTTCAATTTTCGTGCGCACAAATCATTACGTTATCCTACGGTAGATCTGCCCATCGGAACCAAACTAGGTCCGATGGGCATCGGACCTACACCCATCCCCTGGGAGCAGGAACAAAACCGGTCATGTCCCATCAGTACTTTGTATTTAAGACATAAATTGCATAGGTAATGTAAGAGTGCCACTTTTTTACTTTTTTACTTGGACAAGGCAGACATTTATATGCATATATAACTTGTTTCAGTGCCTGCTAAGTTGCTAGCTGCCAGGCTGCTATAAAAATATTTTGACAGTTGGAGCTCTTGTTTCCGTGCATGCTTCTTTTGGTTTTTTCTGTTTGGATGCATTTCAGTTATGGAGTCTTGGCCGAGTTGCATGACACTGTCGTGTTTCACTGAATCAGGTTTACAGTGTACTATGACCATTGACACGTAAGTTGTAAATTGTTCTTACCAACTTGCCATTAATTGTGTACAAATCGTCGGAAATTTTTTATTGGTAGTAATTAATAGAAAAGAATAGAGACAAATGGTAAGATTACAGAAATATTTATATTAGTAGTAAATTCTACCGATCTTAACTTTTTTTTAATATGATGTATAGATGGAGAGAATTCTTATATTTGATTTCTAGTAAAATATGAAAAGTTTTTCAAAAAATAAATAGAATGTTTTGATATATCTAAATTGTAAGATACTTTATCTATTTTTGTAAAAAAAAATATTTTACTAGAAAAAATTAAGAAGAAAAAAAACAAACTGGTTTAGATCAGTATAAATTCTACCGATCTTACTACCAACATAAATATTACTGTAATCTTACCATTTGTCTCTCTTCTTTTCTATTAATTACTACCAATAAAAAATTTCCCAAATCGTCCATCAATATCAGAATGTACTTCTTTCACTAATTTATCTTTGTATTGTCTTTTCTATTAAAACTCATAAATTTATAAAATATTCAATTTACTCATCATCAAAAAATTAATAATACGTAGTCTGTTTCAGAAAAATATCATCTTTTAATTATTTCTGAAAATAAATGAGTCTCTACTTCTTATACTTGCACATGTATATACCTAAATATCACTGTTTAAACGTCAGAAATACAAAAATTACTATCTTGTCCTTGGAAACCAACTCATTAGAAGACTGACATTTTTCTATTTTGTGCACTTATTTTTTTTTCTTTTTTTTAATAAAGGATAAAATAAATATCTTATAAATTTAAAACGAGTTATAATAGAAAAGACAATAAAAAGGGTAATTTTGTGAGTTTTTTCAATTTAAAAGAATAAATATGATATTATGTACTTTAGAGGGAGAAAGACGTAATTTCAAAAATTTAAGAAGTATATATGAAATCGCGCCCTTTTTTTTTCCTATAAGAATGCATCTGCCATATATTTTTTTAATAAAGATTGGAAATCAAGTCATTTAACTATTTAATATTTATAAAAAATTGTCCGTTCCGAATTTCAAATCTGCGATCTCTCACACAAAGAGCATTGTCTTTGCCACTAGACCAAAGACTGATTCTCGAATGCATTTACTATATGTATAACCATATTTGCAACATCATTCGATTTCACAAAGTAATTACAATATACAAAGAGTCGGTCAATTCAAAATATCATTAAAATTTCGGTTAAATGTCCAAATAACAAAAGCTTAATACCCAAACAAAAATTTATAAAGTTTGAATTTATAGAGTTTGTGATGGTAAGAGTTTGAATGAATGAGCACTATGATCCTATGAAGCAAATTACATAGTATGTCAAAAGTAATCGATTAATTAAATTTTTACGATCACAAACAAATTAATCAGTAACTATTTAACATTCATAGAGATCCTCTTTCTGCATTTCGAATATGTTGGTGCTTAAATAGAGAAAAATCAGATTATCACTGGATCAAAAATTAGTTCTTTAATCGATTAATTAATTGAATTTGTAATTGATTAATCGATTTGACATTCAGTTAATTCATTTAGACGACTAATTATTAATCAGATTCTTTCGAAAATTGATTTTGTATATATATATATGAGGAGGAATCTAGTTACCACAATTTTGAGTTACAACAAAATTACCACAACTATTTTTTACATTTTCAAAGTCCAAATCGTTCAACACGATCTCCACAATAAAATGTGCTTCCATATCAAAATTTACATTTTTTTGAATTTTTTTACTATTTATTAAGATGGGTACAAAATTCAATGGTCTAAATTTGACTAGTTTTTCTAAAATACTTAATAAATAGTAAAAGAATTAAAAAAAAATGTAAAATTTGATCTGCAAGCACATTTTATTGTGGAGATTATGGTGAATGGTTTGGATCGACGATTTGGACTTTGAAAATGTAGAAAATTATTGTGGTAACTCAAAATTGTTGTAACTAGATCCCTCCTCTGTATATATATATATATATATATTTTCTCTTTTTGATACGAATGCATGTACTATATATAACCAAATTCGCAACTTGTACATGTGCGTGCTGAATCAGCAACACAGTGATTTGGAACGTCGTATATTCCATTATCAGAACAATCAGTGAATGAGAACAAGTAGCATTTAATAAAATTGAATGAATGAACCATCGTTCACATCATTTAATGTTCTCGAAAAGAGAGCATTCAGTACTCTGTTTTTTTTAGTATATATGTTCAATTGCTACAGTTAGTCTAGTCAACCTCTATTTTGGTTTTTAATTTTAGGATGAAATATTTGGTAAGAACTCCGATTCACGTCGAGATTCGTATAAATATTTTAGATTTATGAAATTGTTGTGATTGTCTAAATTTGTTTGTACGAATTTTAATACGGATCAGTTATATTGATCTTATATTACCAAATTATATAATGCATATTTTGGCGTAACATAGTTTTTTCTACTTCTGCTTTCTAAAAGTTGTAAATTTACAATAATTTATTAGTTGATGGTCACCGTCCAATCTTCGAAATTAAAAAAAAATCGGCCTGTCACAGTCAGATCACAAATTAAACGAACCATTCTCATATCTGTATCTTACTGTCAATATTCTTTAATGGTTTATCAGGCTATGTACAGAACAAGTTCAGAACAAAAATAAAACTTTCAAAGTCGCAGAGAGCAACATCTAAAATCAACCACCACTAGGAAAATGGCTCGCTCTGCTTCGGCAGTGATAATTATCCATGTTATATGAGTTATTATTCATGTTATATGAGTTGTTGATGAACAAAAGCACTTTATGCATATCATATTCACACTAAAGTAATTCATAGAACATTTATCATGTTCTAATTGATAATAGATTATACATGTTTTAAGAGAAATAAATGAAATTGTATATTGTTAACTAAACTATACTCTAATAAAAGAAAAGAGATTGTTCAGAGAAGAGGAAAAAAATTTTAACTGCTACAAAAGAAAAATACAAGTATTCATTCTCATTATTAGTTTTGTATGTGGAGCGAATTAAAATATGACTTGAAAGTAGCCTTTCACTACCAGCTTGACTTTGTATGTCATTTTTATTTTTGACGCCTCATCATTTAAACCTACAGTTCATATTAAGCATCCAATAATTAAAAAGTTATAAAAAGAGTTGACTGCTGAATATATAACTAAGCAATTAATTGTAAAATTTGACAGAAAGTTTCCTGAAAGACTTAATTAACCATAATAACAACAAATCCATTTCATCCCAACTAACATGTTCCCTAAAATGTTGTCTTGTACATGAGGCCTAACATAAGTGTAATTCAATGGTATACCATTGAATGTATAAAAGTCCTTTTATGCACTTTGATGAAGCAGATTTTAATCATAATAATTTTTAAGCAACTATTTATGGATCAAATCGAGGCAGTGTGTAATCATTATGAAAATCTAAAATGCACTTGTTTTCGGTCGGTATAGAGCTCATTGTACTAAGGATGTAGCAGAATATGTTATTAACACTTATATCATCAAAAAAAGAGTCTTCTTCAATGATAAATTCCTTTGTATAATGACATTTGGGTATACAGCTTTAGCAATAAAATCTTAATCTATATGTCAATTAAAAAATGGCAGTCTTTAAAAAAAAAATAGGAGTAAATATAAAACACATTAAATCAACTAAAAATAGTACCTCTTCTTCAGATCTTGAAGAGGCACTGAGCTGCTGTTTTCCGTACAAATTTATATTGAACAGTCCGAATCTAACTGGACAGGATAAGAATTAAAAATTAAGCGCCAGTGCCAGCGGCTCTGATCAGATATGCATGCATGCAGTGTGAAGGTGACTATTGGGCCGTAAAAAAGTTGGGCTACAGATGATGATATAGATAAATTAATGTCCTGTGTTCTGACCAATTATCTTCTCCTAGTACCAGTTTAATAATTAATTGTCCAGCGAATGATTTTAGTGCAATTGCTTTGACAGGAGCTTTATGAGTAGACAGACAACTGCACTTGCATTAGATAATTATTGCAATCTGTACCACTTATTTTTGAAAATAAAGTTTTTTTTAGAAAAATAATGCTTCTAACTATTTTTACCGCTTTATCTGATGCCAAATAAGTTTGAAATTTTTAAAATATTATATATAAATAAAGCTCTTAGATCGGTTTGAACGGCTTGAATTTTTTATTTGAAAATTTAAAGCGTTTATATAACTTATAAACATATATCATGAATCCATGATATACTTATATAAATACTCTAAATTTGATTCCTATAATTTTGAAAAAAAGAGTTTTATAAGCGACCTCTCTATTTTAAACAACTAAAAGTTTTTTTTTCATATTGACCTTCATATTTTAAAAATCTACCTTGGTTCCTATCCGTATATCTTATAAATTCTCAATAAAGATGTCATGTCATGTCATGTTCATGGAACGTGAGGTATCTAAGTATCTAACAACATATCATATGGGGAATGTCGTGTATCTGTGCGACTGTGCCTCATTTGCCTGATAAAATGGTTGTACTTGGTTGTTTGTAAATGATACTACATGAGGGATTTTTTTTAAAAACAGTAATTAAAATAATTAATGTTAAAGAACCAACATGATTACCGAAGATTGTAGAAAAACAGCAAAAACCGAATAGCCTATTCGGTTTAAGGGTTTTGTTTTTTTGCTTCACCGAATAGCCTATTCGGTTTACCCTATTTTCACACAAAAACCCGCCCAAACTGTGTAACATTTCGTGTAAATCCCCCTAAACCGAGATGGCAATTCGGTTTAGGAGTTTTTTTAGCCTAAACCGAATTGCCATTTCGGTTTAGGTTTTTTTTTTTTTTTTAGACACCAAGAAGAGCAAAATAAAGAAATCTAACACTGAAACTTTAAATTTTTTGTTTAAATTATTTGTTAGATTACTTCTTTTGATTTATAATTAGCAAAAGAATAAAAAAATACACTAAATACTTGAAATTATGTTGAATTACACTATATTACAATAAATTATGTTGAATTACACTAAATTACGCTAAATTACAATAACTTCGCTAATCACGCTAAACTACACAAAATTAAGCTAAAGTAGACCGATTCTGTGCCATCTTTCATGAATCATAAAAAATAGTAAAAATTGGTATTCTACAAGTTCATTATGTAACTAATTTACTGAGCTACTTAGATTGAATAACATAAATGAAAATCTTAATCGGAAACTTCAACTCAAGTTTTGAGGCTCTTCTCTTAGTTTTTTGACAATTCTGAATTTTGAAATCCAACATAGAGGGCACGGACACATGCGCATTTTCGCAAGCTTTTCGAAAAGTGGTCATTTGCTGAAATCGAACACTCGAGCATCGTTTTATGACCGTTTGAAGTTTCGCCGTTGTTTTCGCCTTTTCAGTGAAGATATCGTCCATATTCATATGTAATTTACCGTAATTAACCATATTTTAGCATAATGTAATGTAATTTAGTGTAATTTAACTTAATACAGTGTAATTCAACATAATTTCAAGTAATTTAGCGTATTTTAGTATAAATATGTTAATTATATATCAAAAGAAGTCAAATAATTTAAACAAAAAATTCAAATTTTCAGTATTAGATTTCTTTATTTTGCTCTTCTTAGTCTCTAAAAAAAAAAAACCTAAACCGAATTGGCAATTTGGTTTGCTCATTTTTCAGAATTTATGTGGCGTGGTGACGGAAACGCTGTGAAAAAAGGGTAAACCAAATAGGCTATTCGGTGAAGCAAAAAAAAAAACCCTTAAACCGAATAAGCTATTCGGTTTTTACTGTTTTTCTAAAATTCTCGGTAATCATGCTGGTTCTTTAACATTAATTATTTTAATTACTGTTTTAAAAAAAAATCCCTACATGAGAATATGAGATGATTGGTTAAACTATGGGCTATATAGCTTGAAAATTTAAATCTATGTTCCCCTACAAAGTAGTACCAGAACAACCCTTTGGCATTTTTTGTTTGACCAGGGTAAATTGAACTACGACTCGGATATTTTGCGGGTGGAAATACACAAATTCGTACCCTTCCCATGCACGCGCTAAAGATTCTCTGCTTTTGGAAATGCAACCTCGATCTAAATTCGGAAACGGAGTGGATATAAATCGGAATATTGGAAAGCGGTTAAGGACATCAATATTATTTTTTATTTAAAGATGAATTTCATAGATCTCCCTAAAAAGATTTCAATATTACTTATTTTTCTCTTCAAAATTAATAATTACATATTTATTCTTTAATTGTAGTAACTTACATATTTGCCCTGTATAAATCTATAATATATCAAATATATTCAAAAAAGTAAAATAATGATATTTAAAACTCATAATTCACTTATAAACCATTAAACCCTTTCTTTTTTCTCCTTTCCTTTCTTTCTTTCTTTCTCTGTCTAAGTATCTATTCAGATCCGTTTCGTAAATTTTTTCTCTTGACATCAAACACTCCAAAAGACCTGCCATAAATTTCTTCTAAACACCGTCCATGTTACCAAAAACCTTTCGCTCCAGCGTTGACAAATAAATTCTGAGTTAACTAGCTACCACGTCTTTGTATTATAATTATGCATATCTATTCGAATTTTGGAACTCAACCTAATTATTATGGTAAAAATTAAATACAGATCAAAGAACTAGCCTTTGATCTAGTGGCAAAAGGCAACACTCTCCATGTGGGAGGTCGTGAGTTCTAAATCTGAATGGGGATTCTTTATGGACAATTAAAAGGAAGTTGGTAGGCTAAAGCTCCATCTTTTTATCTAAAAAAAAATTAAATACATTTCTGAATTTTGATATTGCATCAAAAAAGTGTTGTCCCTAACGACATTTAGAAGGTGGCGTGAATATGGGGTTGTATAAACATTTAAACCCTTTCGGTTAAGTACTGACGTATAAAATTAAATCTATGTGCAAGTGTGTGTTAATGTGTAGTTTTTGACGGAATCAAGAACTTGTATAGTAAAAATAAATAAAGTGCAGTAAAGTAAATAGATAGAGTTAGATAAGGTGATACAGGAGTTGTTAACGGAGTTCGACCAACTAAAGGACCTACGTCTCCGGGGCATCGCCGGCCTAAATTGGGCGCGCCTTTCTATTACACAAGAAGAAAAATATACAAGTTGGACCGGTGAGACAACACTCCAACGGTCCAAAGAACATAGAAGTGAGCACTAAAGGCTTAAATAGAGAAAAGAGCACACACAGCTCAAGAGCAAGCACAACAGCTTGGAGTAGGCGAGCAATAAAGGCTCTAAGTCCAGACACTCACTGACTATCACTCTAATCTCACAATGATCAATTTAGGTGAAGTGTATTTGATGTTGCTGGAAGATATAGATGGTTTAAATACAAGCAACAATGGACTGGCTAAACCTCTCAAAGGATTTCAAAAGTAAAGGCACAAAGGCTATTGATTAATGAGACAATGAATGAACCCTCTATTTATAATGAGATTACAGAATCTCATTAATAGTGAAACAAATATAGGATTTTTATTCACATCCGCAGTGATAGTGTTAATCTTCACTACGGCTAACACAAATCTCAAGATCTGCAGGATTAGGATTTGTCATATTTACTTGTGCTTAGTTCCACTATTGACTTGCCTGGTAAATTTGAATTTTGAATTTGATTTTCTGCCTTACAATGGTTAGACTCAGGTAGTCACAACATCAGATCTACTTTACCATATTTTAGGACATAAATTAAAAATAATAAAATGGAAATGGTAAAGTATGATCTTCATATATTCATAATCTTGATCTCCATGATCTTCATAATTCAACATCCAATCAATATCCGACCATTTCAAATTGCTCGTGTGAATCATCATGTATCAAATTATTCTTTTTAATTCGCGTAAATCATGTATCTGATTATCTTGTACAACTTGTTACATCAATTTGTCATGATATGTATTTTTGACTTGCTTTGACAATTAAACCTACATACATCTTAAACAAAGAAACTATAAAATTCAATGTTTATATGTTTTGCAAATTAGTCAAACATCGTAGAAGATTGCTTACAATAACAATCTCCCTCTTTTGATGATTTGCAAAACATATACCATTAACAAATGCATAGTTTTTATTTCCTATAGATATAATTTTTTTGTTTTCTCGTGTTTGTCTGTGTTTTTCTTTTCAATAGTTTTTATACCAATGCATCTTGTGTCTTCTCCCCCTTGCGTCTTCTCAACTTATGCACTCTCCCTTAATTTGATAATATATGTAAATTATGGTATACAAAATAAATCAATAACTCTAAATTTTACAGTTTTAAATATGCAAAGAGAAGTTTTATCACAACAATATAACAATTAAAGCACTAACTTTATGAATAACTTTAATGCAATTAGTTATGAATAACAACAATTGTAACGTTTCAACTATCGATTTCGATCTGGATATGACTAAACTATTTTCAATTGTATTTCGTGGAGAATTTTTCTTAATTGATTGCTACGCTATTTAGCTAACATCCTTAATATTAAGTCTATTATTACAATCATTAAATCAACCGACGAAATAATAATTTAAGTTATCACAGTTCATATCCAAATTATCATATATAACCAATGTGATCAAGTTTTTTCTTTAACAACAATTTGAACAATTTGAACATGACCTCTTTAATTATATCCCCCTTTAATTATTTGTCAAATCGAGATATAAGGGAAGCATATTATCATGGCTCTGGTTTAGTTGAGATTTAGGAACCCAAATAAACCTTAATTTGTTATTTCCCTTTCTAAATCTACAATTCAATGTGGCCAGTTTTACAACAGTAATGGCAAAAGGTTGTAGAATTTATGTAAGGAATTGTATCAATAGTGCAATTGTTTTGCAAATGATCTATTGATCCTTGAGCATGAGACCTTGGTTTCTACACCGACTGGTTATTATTTTTATATGTAACACTTTTATTTCTATAATTGTAGAACTCAATTCTTGAGATGTCAGGGAACATCTCTGGGTGACCCATTTATTTGGGTACCTGTTTGATAAATAGTTTTATTTTTGTAGGACTTATTTTTATAAATATTATTGTTATAAGACTTGTAATACCATACACCATTCCTAAAACAATTTTTATTTGACCCTTTTTGATTAAAAGTTGTAATTTTTCTAGACTCAAAAAATGTGTATTGTTTGTTATCAAAACCTATTCCTAAACAATTTTGTTTATTAAAAATTTGAGTATGTTTTCCTTTTTATGTTGGGCTTTGTGAGGCACTGAATTCAAATAAGAATTTACCCTTCTCGCATCCAATACCAATTTGATCCCTCACATAATTACAAGGATCTATCCTAATGACATATTGAAAATCATTGGGTGATCTTAAGGCCCTTTTTTCGGTCTCTAAAGTTAAAAAAAAATTTACTCTTGATTTTCTCTAAATGTGATGTGCATTTTTCACTTTTAGTAGGACTTTTAATTTGGACTCACAATCATTAAGTTTAAATTCTAAAACTTTATTAAGAACTTTTATCCCTTTTAGATTTTTATTTTCATTTTGTAATTTATCAATTTTCAACCTTAATAATTCATTGCAACGGCTAGACTCAGACGGTCACATCCTCAGATCTACTTTAGCATATTTTTGGACATAAATTAGAAAATTGATAAAACAAAATTGTAAAGTGTGATCTTCATAATCTTCATGATCATTCGTAATTTTCATGATTCAGCATCCAATCGATATCCGACATTCAAAATGGTTTATGTGCACGTCTATCAGATCATCATGTTGTTGTAAACAATCTTCTGTTTTGTTTGACTAATTTGTAAAACATATAATCATTGAATTTTACAGCTTCTCTGTTTGAGATATGTATAGGTTTAATAATTATGGCCAAAGGTCAACGCAAGTCAATGATTCATATCATGACAAGTTGGCGTAACAAGTCACGTCCGAAGGTCAAAGTGCATGTTGTGACAAGTCAGAACGTGACAAGCTGCACGAGATAATCTATTGCATGATCTCCTCACACTATAAAGAATGATTTGATACATATGATCTGATGGAAGATTTCCACGAGCCATTTGGAATATCAGATATTGATGGGATGCTGAATCATGAAGATTACGGAAGATCATATGAAGATCAAGATCATGAAGATTATGAAGATAATACTTTACCTTTTGCGTTGTTATTTTTATTTATGTCTAAAGGTATGGTAAAGTAGATCTAAGGTTGAGATCACCCGAGTCTAGCTGTTGCTTGGCTAGATATCAAATTCAAAATTCAAATTACCGGGTATGATCAATACTGAAAACTTGGGCACAAACAAAATAGGCTAAACCATTATGTTGTAGATCTTGTGATCTACAAAGAGCCGTTGGCTCTCCTTTGAATTCCACTATAAATAGTGGGCTATGTCTCATGTCTCATTGACGAGAGTATACCCTCACAAATCTTACACTTTAGAATCATTTTGAGAGGTTTAGCCTAGCCAATTGTTGCTTGTGCTCAAACTTCAATTATCACTCTAGCAACCTCAAATATACTTCACCTAACTTGATCCATTGTGAAATTAGAGTGAAGCCAGTGATTGTCTGGACTTAGAGCCTGCGAGCTCGCTTATACCAGAGCCTGTATGCTCACCTTTCTTTCCTTTGAGCTGTTATGCTCAATCTGTCGTGTGTGTGAACTACAAGAGTGTTGTCAAATACCGGTCACAACTTGCATTCTTTTCTTCATTGGGTAATAGCAAGGCGTACCTTTTAAGGTTGCGTTGCCCAAGAGACGTAGGTCCTACGGTGACCGAACTTTGTTAACAACTTATGTGTCACTTTCTCCAACTCTATCTATTTAAGAACTACTTTAGAACTTGTCTATCCAACCGATAGTCACAAGTTGTAGGGGTTAAATTTTAAACATACCGATTCAAACCCCCCCCTCTAGGTGCCGTTAGGACAATAACATGTTTTCGAAATTAGTCAAACAAGACAGAAGATTGCTTACAACATGTTTTGGAAATTAGTCAAACAAACAATAGTACATGAAAGACAAAAAGACAACCACTAAAAAATGAAAAACAACCAGTAAAAGATGAAAGATAAATATAAGAAAATGAAAGAGAACTAGTAGAACATGAAAGACATCTAGTAGAATATGAAATATGAAAAACAGCCAGTACAATGAAAGACAATCAGTAGAACATGAAAAACAGCCAGTACAAGATAAAAGACAACAAGAAGAAGATATATAACAACTAATAGAATATGAAATGTTACCAGTACAAGATGAAATACAATTAGAAGAAGATGAAAAACAACTACTAGAAGATAAAATACAACTAGAAGAAGATGAAATACAACCATTAGTAAATGAAAGACAACCAGTAGAATATGAAAGAAAACCAGTACAAAATAAAAGACAAGAAGAAGAAGATGAAATACAACCAGTAGTAGTTGAAAACAAACAGTAAAACTTGAAAGGCAACCAGTAGAAAATTAAAAACAACTATTAGAAGATGAAAGACAACTAGAAGAAGATGAAATACAACTACAAGGAGATAAAATACTACCAGTAGTAGATGAAAAACAACTAGTCGAATGTGAAAGACAACGAGTACACAATGTAAGACAAATAGAAGAAGATGAAAAATAACTTGCATTAGATGAATGACAACTAGAAGAAATGAAAAACAACCAGAAGAACATCAAAGATAATCAGTACAATATGAAAGACAACTAGAAGGAGATGAAATTCATCTAGTAGAACATGAAAGACAACCAGTACAACATGAAAAACAAATAGTAGAAGATGAAAAATAACCAATACATGATAAAAGGCAACTATAATAACATGAGAAAAGAGGAGTAGAAGATGAAAACTTGTAGTAGATAAATGGCAACAAGTAAAATGTGAAAACAACCAGTACAAGATGAAAAAAACTAGATGAAGATGAAGTACAACTAGAAGAAAAATGAATACAACTGGTAGTAGATGAAAAACAACTAGTAGAACATGAAAGACAATGAGTACACAATGTAAGACAACTCGTACAAGATGAAAGACATTTAGTAGAAGATGAAAAATAACTAGTAGTGATGAAAGACAATTAAAAGAAATGAAAGTCAACCAGTAGAGCATGAAAGATAACCAGTACAAGATGAAAAACAATTAGAAAAATATAAATGACAACTACAAGAAAATGAAAGAGAAATAGAAGAACATGAAAAACAACTAGTAGAATATGAAAACTAGTAGTTGATGAATGACAACCAGCAGATCGTGAAAGACAACTTGTAAAACATAAGAGACAACCAGTACAAGAGTTTCACAATTAGAAGAAGATATAAAAAACTACTAGAGGTAGAAGAACTAAAATCAGTACTAGAAGAAAGACAAATAGTAGAACACGAAAGACAACTAGTAGAAAATGAAAAACAACCAGTAGAAGATGAAAAATAACTAGAAGAAAATGAAAGACAACTAGTATGACATGAAAAACATCTAGTAGAAGATGAAATACAACCAGTAGAAAATGAAAGACAACCAGTAGAACATGAAATACAACAAGTACAAGATGAAAGACAATAAGAAGAAGATGTATAACAACTACTAAAATATGAAAGACTACCAGTACAAGTTGAAAGACAACTAGAAGAAAATGAAAAAGAACTAGTAGAAGATGAAATACAACTAGAAGAAGATGAATTACTACCATTAATAAATGAAAGCCAACCAGTCAAACATGAAAGACAACCAGTAGAACACGAAAGTTTAACCAGTACAACTTGAAAGACTACCATTAGAACGTGAAGGACAACTAAAAGAAAATGAAAAACATCCTGTAGAACATGAAAGACAACTAGAAGAAAATGAAATACAACCAGAAGTAGATGAAATACAACTAGCAGAATGTGAAATACAAACAATACAAGAAGAAAGACAACTAGAAAAAGATGGAATACAACCAACAGTAGAAGAAAAACTACTAGTAGAATGTGAAAGACACTGAGTAGACAATGTAAGACAACAAAAAAGAGGTGAAAAACATCTAGTAGAAGATGAAAAATAACTAGCAGTAGATGAAAGACAACTAGAAGCAGTTGAAAAACATCTAGTAGAAGATGAAAAATAACTAGCATTAGATGAAAAACAACTAGAAGAAATGAAAGAATACTAGTAGAACATGAAAGATAACTTGAAGAAGACGAAATACATCCAACAGAACAAAAAAGACAACCAAGACAAGATGAAAATCAACTAGTAGAAGATGAAAAACAACTAGTAGAATATGAATGACAACAAAATGAAGATGAAAGACAACTAGTACAGGATGAAAGACAACTAGAAGAACATGAAAAACAATCAATACATGATGAAAGACAATTAGAAGAACTCGTAAAACAACTAGTAGAAGATGAAATATATCCATTAGTAAATGAAAAACAACCATCAGAACATGAAAGACAACCAGTAAAAGATGAAAGACAACTAGAAGAAGGTGAAATTCATCCAGTAGAACATGAAACACAACCAGTACAAGATGAATAACAAATAATAGAAGATGAAAGGCAACTAGTAGAATATGAATGACAACTAGAAGAAGATGAAAAAAGACAACTAGAGGAACATGAAAAATAACTAGTAGAATATGAAAACTAGTAGTTGATGAATGAGAACCAGTAGAACGTGAAAGACAACCTATAGAGGAAATAAATCTGCTGCGATTCCAAAGAATCACAGGGACCCTGCTTTTCCAAATCCAACCATTTATCTATTTTGAGATTTGTGCATAACAACCAACTGATTTTGAGATTCGTGTATTTCAAAATATCAATGGTTGGATTTGGAAAAGCAGGATCCCTGCGATTCTTTGGAATCGCAGTAGATTTATTTCCACCTATAGAACATTAGAGACAACCATTACAAGATTTAAAGACAACTAGAAGAAGATGAAAAACTAGTAGAGGTAGAAGAAAGACAAACACTAGAACACGAAAGACAACCAGTAGAAAATGGAAAAAACAACAAGTAAAAGATGAAAGATAAATAGAAGAAAATGAAAGACAACTAGTAGAACATGAAAGACATCTAGTAGAAGATGAAATATCAGTAGTCAAGAAAAGACAACCAGTACAAGATGAAAGACAACAAGAACAAGATGTATAACAACAAATAGAATATGAAAGACTACCATTACAAGATGAAATACAATTAGAAGAAGATGAAAAACAACGAGTATAAGATGACCATTAGTAAATAAATGACAACCAGTAGAAAATGAAAGACAACCAGTACTAAATAAAAGATAACGAGAAGAAAATGAAATTCAACCACTAGTAGATGAAAAACAAACAGTAAAACTTGAAAGACAACCAGTAGAAAATTAAAAACAATTAGTAGAAGATGAAAGACAACTAGAAGAAGATGAAATACAACTAGAAAAAAATGGAATGCTCTTAGTAGTAGATTAAAAATAACTAGTGGAATGTGAAAGGCAACGAGTACACAATGTAAGACAAATAGAAGAAGATGAAAAATATCTAGTAATAGATGAAAAATAACTTGCAGTAGATGAAAGACAACTAGAAGAAATAAAAAACAACCAGAAGAAAATTAAAGATAACCAGTACAACATGAAAAACAACCAATACATGATATAAAAAATAACTAGAAGAATATGAAAAACAAGGAGTAGAAGATGAAAACTTGTAGTATATGAATGACAACAAGTAGAATGTGAGAAACAACCAGTACAAGACTAAAGACAACAAAAAGAAGATGAAATACAACTAGAACAAAGATGGAATACAACTAGTAGTAGATGACAAACAACTAGTAGAACATGAAAGACAATGAGTACACGATGTAAGACAACTAGAAGAAGATGAAAAACATCTAGTAGAAGATGAAAGACAACTAGAAGAACATGAAAAACATCCAATACATGATGAAAGACAACTAGAATAACATGAAAAAGAACTAGTAGAAGATAAAAACTGGTAGTTGATGAAGTACAACCAGTAGAACGTGAAAGACAACCTGTAGAAACAACTAGTATAAGATAAAAGACAATAAGAAGAAGATGAAAAACTACTAGATGTAGAAGAAATATAACAAGTAGTAGAAGAAAGACAAATGGTAGAACATGAAAGACAACCAATTAAAAATTAAAAACAACTAGTAGAAGATTAAAGATAACTAGAAGAAAATGAAAGACAACTAGTAGAACTTGAAAGACATCTAGTAGAAAATGAAATACAACCGGTTAAGAATGAAATACAACCAGTACAAGTTGAAAGATAATTTGAAGAAAATGAATAACATCTAGAGGATGAAAAAATACAACCAAAAGTAGAGGAAAGACAACCAGTAGAACACGAAAGATAAGTAGTACAACATTAAAGACAATTATTAGAACGTGAAAGACAACAAGTACGAGATGAAAGACAACTAGAACAAGATGAAAGGCAACCAGTAGAACAAGAAAGACAGTAAGAAGAAGATGAAATACAACTAGAATAAAATGAAATATAACTAGAATAAAATGAAATACAACCCGTAGTAGATTAATGACAACCAATAGAATGTGAAAGATAACTAAAAGAACACGAAAAACAACCAGTACAACATGAGAGACAACTAGAAGAATATGAGAAACAACTAGTAGAAGAAGAAATATAACTGGTAGTAGATGAAAGACAACTAGAGCATCGTGAAAGACAACCAGTAGATCGTGAAAGACAACCGATGGAACATGAAAGACAACTAGAAGAAGATGAAAAACAACTAATCGAGGATGAAATACAACCAGTACGAGATGAAAGATAATTAGAAGAAGATGAAATACATATAGAGGATGAAAAAATAAAGCAAGTAGTAGTAGATGAAAGACAACCAGTTGAACATGAAAGATAACCAGTACAACATGAAAGACTACCAGTAGAACGTGAAAGAGAACCGGTGCAAGATGAAAGACAACTAGAAGAAGATTAAAGACAACCAGTAGAACATGAAAGACAACTAGAAGAAAATGAAATACAACCAGTAGTAGATGAAATACAACCAGTAGAAATGTGAAAGACAACCAGTACAAGATCTAAGACAACTAGAACAAGATGAAATACAACCAGCAGTCGATGAAAAACTACCAGTAGAATATGAAAGACAATGAGTACACAATGTAAGACAACAAAAAGTAAGTGAGAAACATCTAGTAAAGGATGAAAAATAACCAGAAGTAGATGAAAGACAATTAGAAGCTGGTGAAAAACATCAAGTAGAAGATGAAAAATAACTAGTAGAACATGGGAGACAACTTCAAGAAGACGAAATACATCCAGAAGAACAAGAAAGACATCTAGTAGAAGATGAAAAACAACTAGTAGAATATGAATGACAACAAAATGAAAAAGAAAGACAACTAGTACATGATGAAAGACAACCAGTACAGGATGAAAGACAACTAGAAGAACATAAAAAACAGTCAATACATGATGAAAGACAAATAAAACAACATGAAAAAAAACTAGTAGAAGATGAAATACAATCATTAGTAAATGAAAAACAACAATACAAGATGAAAGACAACTAGAAGAAGATAAAATTCATCCAAGAGAACATGAAAGACAACCAGTACAAGATGAAAAATAACTATTAGAATAAGAATGACAACTAGTAGAATAAGAATGACAACTAGAAGAAGATGAAAGACAACTAGAAGAACATCAAAAACAACTAGTAGAATATGAAAACTAGTAGTTAATGAATGACAACCAGTAGAACGTCAACCAGTACAAGGTGACAGACAACTAGAAGAAGATTAAAAATTAATAGAGGTAGAAGAAATAAAATCAGTAGTAGAAGAAAGACAAACAGTAGAACATGAAAAACAACCAGTACAAAATGAAAAACAACCAGTACAGGATGAAATATAACTAGAAGAAAATGAAAGACAACTAGTAGAACATGAAAGACATCTAGTATAAGATGAAATACAACCAGTAGTCCACAAAAGACAACCAGTAGAACATGAAAGACAACCAGTACAAGATGAAAGACAACAAGAAGAAGATGTATAACAACTAATAGAATATGAAAGACTACCAGTACAAGATGAAATACAACTAGTAGAAGATGAAAAACAACTAGTAGAAGATGAAATACAACCATTAGTAAATGAAAGACAACCCGTACAAAATAAAAGACAACGAGAAGAAGATGAAATACAACCAGTAGTAGAAGAAAAACAAACGATAAAACTTGAAACACAACCAATAGAAAATTAAAAACAACTAGTAGAAGATGAATGACAACTAGAACAAGATGAAATACAACTAGAAGAAGATGGAATACTACCAGTAATAGATGAAAAACAACTAGTCGAATGTGAAAGGCAAATAGTACACAATGTAAGACAAATAGAAGAAGATGAAAAACATCTCGTAGAAGATGAAAAATAACATGCATTAGATGAAAGACAACCAGAAGAACATCAAAGATAACCGGTACATGATGAAAGACAACTAGAAGAAGAAGAAATTCATCTAGTAGAACATGAAAGACAACCAGTACAATATGAAAAATAAATAGTAGAAGATGAAAACAACTAGTAGAAGATGAAAACAACCAATACATGATAAAAGACAACTAGAATAACATGAAAAAAGAGGAGTAGAAGATGAAAACAACCAATACATGATAAAAGACAACTAGAATAACATGAAAAAAGAGGAGTAGAAGATGAAAGCTTGTAGTAAATGAATGACAACAAGTAAAATGTGAAAACAACCAGTACAAGATGAAAGAAACTTGAAGAAGATGAAATGCAACTAGAAGAAAATGGAATACAACTAGTAGTAGATGAAGCAATAAGTACATGATGTAAGACAACTAGTATAAGATGAAAGACATCTAGTATAAGATGAAAGACATCTAGTATAAGATGAAATATAACTAGTAGTAGATGAAAGACAACTAAAAGAAATGAAAGTCAACCAGTAGAGCATGAAAGACAACTAGAAAAATATAAATGACAAGTACAAGAACATGAAAGAGAACTAGAAGAACATGAAAAACAACTAGTAGAATATGAAAACTAGTAGTTGATTAATGACAACCAGTAGATCGTGAAAGACAACCTGTAGAACATAACAGACAACCAATACAAGATGAAGACAATTAGAAGAAGATATCAAAAACTACTAGAGGTAGAAGAAATAAAATTAGTAGTAGAGGAAAGACAAATAGTAGAACACGAAAGACAACCTGTAGAAAATGAAAAACAACCAGTAGAAGATGAAAGATAACTTGAAGAAAATGAAAGACAACTAGTAGAACATGAACGACATCAAGTAGAAAATGAAATACAACCAGTAGTAAATGAAAAACAACCAGTAGAACATGAAATACAACAAGTACAAGATGAAAGACAATAAGAAGAAGATGTATAACAACTACTAAAATATTAAAGACTACCACTACAAGTTGAAAGACAACTAAAAGAAAATAAAAAAGAACTAGTAGAAGATGAAATACAATCATTAATAAATGAAAGACAACCAGTAGAACACAAAAGATAACCATACAATATGAAAGACTACCATTAGAACGTGAAAGACAACCAGTACAAGATGAAAGACAACTAGAAAAAGATGAAAGACAACCAGTAGAACATGAAAGACAACTAGAAGAAAATAAAATACAACCAGAAGTAGATGAAATACAACTAGTAGAATGTGAAACACAAACAGTACAAGATGAAAGACAACTAGAAAAAGAGGGAATACAACCAGCAGTAGATGAAAAACTACCAGTAGAACGTGAAATACAATGAGTACACAATGTAATAAAAGGAGGTGAAAAACATCTAGTAGAAGATGAAAAATAATTAACAGTAGATGAAAGACAACTAGAAGCACGTGAAAAACATCTAGTAGAAGATGAAAAATAACTAGCAGTAGATGAAAGACAACTAGAAGAAATGAAAGAAGTATCACATGAAAGACAATTTCAAGAAGACGAAATACATCGAGTAGAACAAGAAAGACAACTAAGACAAGATGAAAATCAACTAGTAGAAGATGAAAATCAACTAGTACAACATGAGTGACAACTAGAAGAATATGATAAACATTTAGTAGAAGATGAAATATAACTGGTAGTAGATGAAAGACAACTAGAGCATCGTGAAAGACAACTAGAGCATCATTAAAGACAACCAGTATAACGTCAAAAAAATGATGGAACATGAAGGACAACTAGAAGAAGATGAAAAACAACTACTCGAGGATGAAATACAACCAGTACAAGATGAAAGATAATTAGAAGAAGATGAAATACATCTAGAGGATGAAAAAAATAAATCAAGTAGTAGATGAAAGACCACCAGTAGAACATGAAAAATAACTAGTACAACCAGTAAAATATTAAAGACTACTATTAGAATGCGAAAGACAACCGGTACAAAATGAAAGACAACTAGAAGAAGATGAAAAACAACCAGCAGAGCATGAATGATAACTAGAAGAAATTGAAATACAACCAGTAGTAGATGAAATACAACTAGTAGAATGTGAAAGACAACCAGTAGAAGATCTAAGACAACTAGAAGAAAAATGGAATACAACCAGCAGGTGAAAAACATCTAGTAAAAGATGAAAAATAACCAGAAGTAGATGAAAGACAACTAGAAGCTGGTGAAAAACATCTAGTAGAAGATGAAAAATAACTAGTAGAACATAAGAGACAACTTGAAGAAAACGAAATACATTTAATAGAACTACAAAGACAACCAATACAAGATGAAAAACAACTAGTAGAATATGAATGACAACAAAATAAAAATGAAAGACAACCAGTACATGATGAAAGACAACTAGAAGAACATGAAAAACAATCAATACATGATGAAAGACAATTAGAAGAACATGAAAAACAACTAGTAGAATATGAAATACAACCATTAGTAAATGAAAAACAACAGCAGAACATGAAAGACAACCAGTACAAGATGAAACACAACTAGAAGAAGTTGAAATTCATCCAGTAGAACATGAAAGACAACCAGTACAAGTTGAAAAATAGAAGATGAAAAACAACTACTAGAATATGAGTGACAACTAGAAGAAGATGAAAGACAACTAGAAAGACATGAAAAACAACTAGTAGAATATGAAAACTAGTAGTTGATGAATGACAACCAGTAGAACGTGAACCTGTACAAGGTGAAAGACAACTAGAAGAAGATGAAAAACTTCTAGAGGTAGAAGAAATAAAATCAGTAGTAGAAGAAAGATAAACAGTAGAACATGAAATACAACCAGTAGAAAATGAAAAATAACAAGTAAAAGATGAAAGATAAATAGAAGAAAACTAAAGACAACTAGTAGAACATGAAAGACATCTAGTAGAAGATGAAATACCAGTAGTTAATGAAAGACAACTAGTAAAACGTGAAAGACAATGAGTACACAATGTAAGACAACAAAAAGGAGGTTGAAAACATCTAGTAGAAGATGAAAAATAACTAGCAATAGATGAAAGATAACTAGAGGAAAGGAAGCACAACCAGTATAACATGAAAGACCACCACTACAAGATGAAAGACATGTAAAAGAAGATGAAATACAACTAGAAGAAGATTGAATACAACTAATGTTGATGAAAAACAACTAGTAGAACGTGAAAGACAATGAGTACACGATGTAATACAACTAGAAGAAGATGAAAAAAATCTAGCAGAAGATGAAAAATAATTAGTAGTAGATGAAAGACAACTAAAAGATATGAAAGTCAACCAGCAGAACATGAAAGACAACCAGTATAAGATTAAAGACAACTAGAAAAATATGAATGACAACTAGAAGAAGATGAAAGAGAACTAGAAGAAGATGAAATATAACTAGAAGAACATGAAAAACAACTAGTAGAATACGAAAACTAGTAGTTGATGATTGACAACCAGTGGAACGTGAAAGACAACCTGTAGAACATTAGGGACAACTAGTACAATATAAAGGACATTAGAAGAACATATCACAAACTAGAGGTAGAAGAAATAAAATTAGTAATAGAAGAAAGACAAATAGTAGGACACGAAAAACAACCAGTAGAAAATGAAAAACAACTAGTAGAACATGAAAGACATCCAGTAGAAAATGAAATACAACCAGTAGTAAATGAAAGACAACCAGTAGAACATGAAAGACAACATGTACAAGATGATAGACAACTAGAAGAAAATGAAAAAGAACTAGTAGAAGATGAAATAAAACTAGAAGAAGGTGAAAGACCATTAATAAATGAAAGACAACTAGTGAAACATGAAAGCAACCAATACAAAATGAAAAATAACTAGAAGAAGATGAAATACAACCAGTAGTAGATGAAAAACAAGCAGTAAAACTTGAAAGACAACCAGTAGAAAATTAAAAACTAGTAGAAGATTAAAGACAACTAGAAGAAAATGAAAGAATCAGTACAAAATAAAATACAACTACAAAAAAATGGAAGTCAACCAATAGAAAGTGAAAGACAACTAAAAGAACATGAAAGACAACATGTACAAGATGATAGACAACTAGAAGAATATGAGAAACAACTAGTAGAAGATGAAATACAACTAGTACGAGATGAAAGACTAATAGTGGAACGTGAAAGATAACCAGTACAGCATGAAGACAACCATTAGAAAGTACAAGATAAAACACAACTAGAGAAACAAATGAAAGACAACCAGCAGAACACAAAAGACAACGAGAAGAAGATTAAATACACCTAGAAGAAAATGAAATATAACCGGTAGTAGATGAAAGACAACCAGTAGCAAATGAAAAACAACCAGTACAAGATGAAAGACAACTAGAACAAGATGAAACTCAATTAGAAGAAGATGAAATACAACTAGAAGAAGATGAAATACAACCAGTAGTAGATGAAAAACAACTAGTAGAACGTGGAAAATAATGAGTACACAATGTAAGACAACTAAGAGAAGATGAAGAACATCTAGTAGAAGATGAAAAATAATTAGCAGTAGATGAAAGACAACTAGAAGAAATGAAAAACAACCAGTAGAACATGAAAGACAACCAGTACAGGATGAAAGACAACTAGAGAAAGATGAAATTCATCTCGTAGAACATGAAAGACAACCAGTACTAGATGAGAAACAAATAGTAGAAGATGAAAAACAACTAGTAGAATATGAATGTCAACTAGAAGAACATGAAAAACAGTATAATATGAAAACTAGTAGTTGATGAATGACAAGCATTAGAATGTGAAAAACAACCTATAGAACATTAAACAACCAGTAGAAGATGAAATACAATTAGAAGAAGATGGAAAACTACTAGAGATAGAAGAAATAAAATCAGTAGTAGGAGAACGACAAACAATAGAACATGACAGACAACCAGTATAAAATGAAAAACAACCAATAGAAGATGAAAGATAACTAGAAGAAAATGAAAGACAACTAGTAGAACATGAAAGACAACCAGTACAAGATCGAAGATAACAAGATGCATAACAACTACTAGAATATGAAAGACAGCAGTTGATGAAAGACAACCGGCAGAACACGAAAGACAATGAGAAGAAGATTAAATACAACTTGAAGAAAATGAAATACAACTAGTAGTAGATGAAAGAGAACCCGTAGAACATGAAAACTAACAAGTACAAGATTAAAGACAACTAGACGAAGATGAAATATGACTAGAAGAAGATGGAATACAACCAATAGTAAATGAAAAACAACTAAGAGAAGATGAAGAACATCTAGTAGAAGATGAAAAATAACTAGCAGTAGGTGGAAGACAACTAGAAGAAATGAAAAACAACCAGTAGAACATGATAGCCAACTAGTACAAGATGAAAGACAACTTGAAGAAGATGAAATTCACCTAGTTGAACATGAAAGACAACCCAGTACAAGATGAATAACAAATTGTAAAAGAAGAAAAACAACTAGTAGAATATGAATGTCAACTAGAAGAAGATGAAAGACAACTAAAAGAACATGAAAAAACAACTAGTATAATATGAAAACTAGTAGTTGATGAATGACAAGCAGTAGAACATGAAAGACAACCTATAGAACATTAGAGACAACAAGTACAAGATGAAAGACAACTAGAAGAAAATGAGAAACTACTAGATGGTAGAAGAAATCAAATTAGTAGTAGAATAAAGACAAATAGTAGAACATGAAAGACAACCAGTAGAAAATGAAAAACATGCAGTAAAAGATGAAAGATAAATAGAAGAAAATGAAAGACAACTAGTTAAACATGAAAGACATCTAGTAGAAGATGAAATACAACCAGTAGTAAACGAAAGATGACCAGTATAACATTAAAGACAACCAGTACAAGATGAAATTGAAGAAGATGAAAAACAACCAGCAGAGCACAAAAGACAATGAGAAGAAGATTAAATACAACTAGAAGAAGATGGAATACAACCAGTAGCAGATGAAACACAAACAGTAGAACGTGAAAAACAACCAGTACAAGTTGAAAAATAACTAGAACAAGATGAAATACAACTAGAAGAAAATGAAATACAACTTGAAGAAGATGGAATACAACTAGTAGTAGATGAAAAACAACTAGTATAACGTGAAAGACAATGAGTACACAATGTAAGATAACTAATAGAAGATGAAAAATAACTACCAGTAGATGAAAAACAACTAGAAGTAAGGAAAAACAACCAGTACAACATGAATGACAACCACTACAAGATGAAAGACATCTTGAAAAATATGAAATTCATCTAGTAGAACATGAAAGACAACATGTACAAGATGAAAAACAAATAGTAGAAGATGAAAAACAACTAGTAGAATATGAATGACAACTAGAAGAAGATGAAAGACAACTAGTAGAACCTGAAAAACAACTAGTAGAATTTGACAACTAGTAGTTAATGAATGACAACCAGTAGATGTGAAAGACAACCTGTAGAACATTAGAGGCAACGAAAAAGGGGAAAGACTGCAAAAGTCTATAGAGTCCCTAGAAAATTGAAATTCTCACAAGCAATATTACTTGCCATTCATTGGTTAATAGGAGGATCTCGAAAGCGTTCGGGTACAAGTATGATTTCAAAATGTGAAAGACAGTTAAGCTTCTTTTAAAAAAGCGTTGCAATTCCATACGCAAAAAGGAGGAGACTCTTAAAATGGTGGAGTCAAGTAGAACTTTTGCACATTCTCGAAGGAAAAAAAAGATAAAAAGAGAAATCATGATCAGCTAAGCCCTCTCGCTCGGGGCTTTGCTTAAGAATAGGAATCTTATATAAATATCATGGAATCAGGTTTGATCCTATGAAAAATAATTAGAAGAAGATATGAAAAACTACTAGAGGTAGTAGAAAGACAACCAATAGAACATGAAAGACAACTAGTTTAAAATGAAAAACAACCAGTAGAAAATGAAAGATAACAAGAAGAAATTGAAAGACAACTAGTAGAAGTTGAAATATAACTCGTAGTAGATGAAAGACAATAAGTGGAAAGTGAAAGATAACCAGTACAACATGAAAGACAACCATTAGAACGTGAAATACAACCAGTACAAGATGAAAGACAACTAGAAGAAGACGAACGACAACCAGCAGAACATGAAAGACAATGAGAAGATGATTAAATTCAACTAGAAGAAAATGAAATACAAAGTTAAGATGAAACACAACCGGTAGAACGTGAAAACAACAAGTACAAGATGAAAGACAACTAGAAGAAGATGAAATAAAACTAGAAGAGATGGAAATACAACCAGTAGTAGATGAAAAACAACTAGTAGAATGTGAAAATCAACCAATACAAGATGAAAGACAACTAGAGCAAGATGAAATATAACTAGAAGAAGATGAAATACAACTAGAAGAAGATGTAATACAACCAGTAGTAGATGAAAGACAACCAGTAGAACATGAAAAACTACAAGTACAACATGAAAGACAACTAGAAGAAGGTGAAATACAAATAAAAGAAGATGGAATACAGCCAGAAGTAGATGAAAAGCAAACAGTAAAACATTTAAAGACAACCAGTAGAAAATTAAAAACAATAAGTAGAATATTAGAGACAACTAAAATAAAATGAGACAATCACAGTACAAGATAAAATACAACTAGAAACAAGATGAAAGACAACTAGAACAAGATGAAATACAACTAGTAGTAGATGAAAAACATCTTGTAGAACGTGAAAAACTACCAGTACAAGATGAAAGACAACTAGAACAAGATGAAATACAACTAGAAGAAGATGAAAACTAGAAGAAGATGGAATACAACCAGTAGTAGATGAAAGACAACCAGTAGAAATGAAAAAAACAAGTACAAGATGAAAAACAACTAGAAGAATCTGAAATACAACTAGAAGAAGATGGAATACAACCAGTAATAAATGAAAAACAACTAGTATAATGTGAAAAACAATGAGTACACAATGTAAATACAACCAGTAATAAATGAAAAACAACTAGTATAACGTGAAAAACAATGAGTACACAATGTAAGACAACTAAGAGAAGATGAAGAACATCTAGTAGAAGATGAAAAATAACTAGAAGTAGATGAAAGACAACTAGAAGAAGAAATGAAATACTACTAGTAGAACATGAAAGACAAACCAGTACAAGATGAAAGACAACTTGAAGAAGATGAAATTCATCCAGTAGAACATGAAAGCCATGTACAAGATGAAAAACAAATAGTAGAAGATGAAAAATAACTAGTAGAATATGAATGTCAACTAGAAGAACATGAAAGACAACTAGAAGAACATGAAAAAAAAACTAGTATAATATGAAAACTATTAGTTGATGAATCACAAGCAGTAGAACGTGAAAGACAACCTGTAGAACATTAGAGACAACCAGTACAAGATGAAAGACAACTACAAGAAAAATGAGAAACTACTAGACGTAGAAGAAATAAAATCAGTAGTAGAAGAAAGACAAACAGTAGAACATGAAAGACAAACAGTAGAAAATACAAAACAACCAGTAGAAGATGAAATACAACCAATAGTTAACGAAGACGACCAGTAGAACATGAAAGACAACCTGTACAAGATGAAAGACAACTAGCAGAATACAAAAGACAACAAGAAGAATATTAAATACAACTAGAAGAAGATGGAATACAATCAGTAGTAGATGAAACGCAACCAGAAGAACGTGAAAACCAACCAGCGCAAGATGAAAGACAACTAGAACAAGATGAAATACAACTAGAAGAAGATGAAATACAACTTGAAAAAGATGGAAAACAACCAGTAGTAGATGAAAAATAACTAGTAAAACGTGAAAGACATCTAGAAGAATATGAAATTCATCTAGTAGACAATGTATGATAACTTAGAGAAGATGAAAAACATCTAATAGAAGATGAAAAATAACTATCAGTAGATGAAAGACAATTAGAAGAAAGGAAAAACAACCAGTATAACATGAAAGACAACCAGTACAAGATGAAAGACATCTAGAAGAATATGAATTCATCTTGTAGCGCATGAAAGACAACCAGTACAAGTTGAAAAACAAATAGTAGAAGATGAAAAACAACTAATAGAATATGAATGACAACTAGAAGAATATGAAAGACAACTAGTAGAATTTGAAAACTAGTAGTTAATGAATGACAACCAGTAGAATGTGAAAGACAACCTATAAAACATTACAGACAACCTGTACAAAATGAAAGACAATTAGATGAAGATATGAAAAACTACTCTAAGTAGAAGAAATACTAGTATAAATTGAAAAACAACCATAAAGATAACTAGAAGATTAAATACAACTAGTAGTAGATGAATGACAATAAATTGAACGTTTTTCAATTTATACGAAAGATGAAAGATAACTAGAAGAAGACGAAAGACAACCAGCAGAACATGAAAGACAACAAGAAGAAGATTAAATACAACTAGAAGAAAATGAAATACAACCAGTAGTACATGAAAGACAATCAATAGAACGTGAAAACAATAAGTATAAGACGAAAGACAACTAGAAGAAGATGAAATACAACTAGAAAAAGACAAAATACAATAGTAGTAGATGAAAAACAACTAGTAGAACGTGAAAAACAACCAGTACAAGACGAAACAAGATGAAATACAACTAGAACAAAATGAAATACAACTAATAGAACATTAAAGACAACCAGCACAAGATCGAAGACAACAAGAAGAAGATGCATAACAACTACTTGAATATGAAAGACTACAGTACAAGATAGACAACAAGAAGAAAATAAAAACAACTAGTAGAAGATGAAATACAACTAGGAGAAGATGAAATACAAACATTAGTAAATGAAAGACAACCAGTACAGAATGAAAAACAAGTAACAGAAGATGAAAAACAACTAACAGAAGATGAGATACAACCAGTAGTAGAAGATGAAAGACAAACAGTAGAAAATTAAAAACAAGAAGTAGAAGATGAAAGACAACTAAAAGAAAATGACAGACAGTCAAGTATAAGATAAAAGACAACTAGGAGAATATGAGAAACAACTAGTAGAAGTTGAAATACAACTAGTAGTAGATGAAAGACAATCAGTGGAACGTGAAAGATAACTAGTACAACATGAAAGACTACCATTGAAATGTGAAATACAACCAGTACAAGATGAAAGACAACTAGAATAAGAGAAGATGAAGAACATGTAGTAGAAGATGAAAAATAACTAGCAGTATATGAATGACAACTAGAAGAAATGAAAAACAAATAGTAGAACATGAAAGACAACCAATACAAGATGAAAGACAACTTGAAGAAGATGAAATTCATCCAGTACAACGTGAAAGACAACCAGTACAAGATGAAAAACAAATAATAGAAGATGAAAAACAACTAATAGAATATGAATACTAGAAGAAGATGAAAGACAACTAGAAGAACGTGAAAAACCACTAGTATAATATGAAAACTAGTAGTGATGAATGACAAGCAGTAAAACGTGAAAAATAACATGTAGAATATTAGAGACAACCAGTACAAGATCAAAGACAACTAGAAGAAATGAGAAACTACTGTGGATGAAATAAAATCAGTAGTAGAAGAAAGACAAACATTAGAACATGAAATACAACCAGTAGAAAATGAAAAACAACCAGTAAAAGATGAAAGATAACTTGAAGAAAATAAAAACAACTAGTAAAACATGAAAGACATATAGTAGAAGATGAAATACAACTAGTAGTAAACGAAAGACGACCAGTAGAACATGTAAGACAACCAATACAAGATGAAAGACAACTAGAAGAAGATGAAAAACAACCAGCAGAACACAAAGACAACGAGAAGAAGATTAAATACAACTAGAAGAAGATGGAATACAACTCGTATTTTATCAACGTCAAAATGATAGTGAATTACGTACGGTTTTGGCTTAGGTTTTGCCTTATTATCTCACCATTATGTTTATTTAGTTAGAGAAAAAGTTTACTGTTGCTCTATTTTTTTTAGTACAGAAAACATGTTTTGGGGCTATTTTACATTATTTGGAGCAAAAATCAGGTCAATCAGATAAGCGCAGCTAATCAACTTAAGTCCCTCAGCGACGCAGTCCCAATACAGATGGCATCAGCCAATACGGTCCGTATCCGAGGTGCCCGTTGGTGAATAACTGCGCCAGCTGTATCCAGATCAGATTACTTGGACTCCAGTCATCTCCAGGCTCACTCCTATATAAGCCCTCTGGACTAAGAGGAAGACATCTTTGTATCATTTGGTGTTTTATTTTATTAAGTGAGAAGAGAGGAGTGTGTTGAGACTAGTTAGGAAGCACTACTTGTTTGTGTCTTCTTTGAGTCTCTTTGTAAACATGCCGTTACGCGGCTAAGTTTAAATTCTTAGGGCTTGGCAGTAAACTTTGTTACTCATGATGCTTTGATATAGTCTTTATTTATTTAATTGCTTTTGCATTTTATGTTCTTCTTACTTGGTTTCGATGCTTGTGTCTTCTTTGATGTCTTCTTTGATGCTTTTATGTTTGTGTAGTCTTTGTTGATTTAATTGCTTTTGCATTTTATGTTCTTCTTACTTGGTTTCGATGATCTAATTTAATATGTAATGGTAAGTGACAGTGCCTTGAAGGTAAGTAGAATTATGATGGACGAGTCAAGTAATAGTGCCTTAAGAGGGGAAACCAGTAGTTGGAACAACAAATTGCATGTGCGGGAGTTCTAGCGTTTGCGCATCTGTGGATGAAACATCGCAGTGCCTTCATAGTAACCTCCGCAGAAGTTCTGGCTTTTGCGTAAGAAACTCGCAGTGTCTTTATAGTAACCCCCTTACAACAATTAAAAACCAGCATTAAATAAAGTCGAGTATCAAAGTGGATTGAAGTAACAACGGTGTGCTGAAACCCTAGGAGTTCACATCTCTATCTTTATTTTACTAACTTTTAATTTCGCCAAATACACATTGATCACAACTTTCCTTGTGGATCGATCTCGATTATACTACTCGATAGATTGTGCACTTGCGATCCAACCCGATAGCATACCGAGTTATAAATATTAAAAATAACAGTCGCATTTTGCGCGATCAGTAGTAGATGAAACACAACCAGTAGAACATAAAAAACAACCAGTACAAGATGAAAGACAACTAGAATAAGATAAAATGCAACTAGAAGAAGATGAAATACAACTAGAAGAAGATGGAATACAACCAGTAGTAGATGAAAAATAACTAGTAGAACATAAATGACAATGAGTACACAATGTAAGATAACTAAGAGAAGGTGAAAAACATCTGGTAGAAGATGAAAAATAATTAGCAGTAGATGAAAGACAACTAGAAGAAAGGAAAAACAACCAGTATAACATGAAAGACAACCACTACAAGATGAAAGACATCTAGAAGAATATGAAATTCATTAGTAGAACATGAAAGACATCTAGAAGAATATGAAATTCATTAGTAGAACATGAAAGACAACCAGTATAAGATGAAAAACAACTAGTAAAATATGAATGACAGCTTGAAGAAGATGAAAGACAACTTGAAAAATATGAAAAACAACTAGTAGTTGATGAATGACAACCAGTAGAATTGTGAAAGATAACCAGTAGAATATTAGAGACAACCATTACTAGATGAAAGACAGTTAGAAGAAGATTTGAAAAACTACTAGAAGATGAAAGATAACTAGTAGAACAACCAGTATAAAATGAAAAAACAACCAGTAGAAGATGAAAGATAACTAGAAGAAAATGAAAGACAACTAGTAGAACATGAAAGACATCTAGTAGAAGATGAAATACAACCAGTGGTAAATTAAACACAACCAGTACAAGATGAAAGACAACAAGAAGAAGATGTATAAAAACTACTAGAATATGAAAGACTAGTACAAGATGAAATACAATTAGAAGAAGATGAAAAACAACTAGTAGAAGATGAAGATATGAAAAACTACTAGAAGATGAAAAATAACTAGTAAAACAACTAGTATAAAATGAAAAACAACCAGTAGAGGATGAAAGATAACTAGAAGAAAATGAAAGACAACTAGTAGAACATGAAAGACATCTAGTAGAAGATGAAATACAACCAGTGGTAAATGAAACACAACCAGTACAAGATGAAAGACAACAAGAAGAAGATGTATAAAAACTACTAGAATATGAAAGACTAGTACAAGATGAAATACAATTAAAAGAAGATGAAAAACAACTAGAAGAAGATAACCATTAGTAAATGAAAGACAACCAATAGAACATGAAAGACAACCAGTACAAAATAAAAGACAACTAAAAGAAGATGAAATACAACCAGAAGTTGATGAAAAATGAACAGTGAAACAAACAAAAAATCGAGTACTATTCCATGCATTTGTCCAACAACTCTATGAATGGTGTCTGTAATTGGCATTAGTTTTCCGAGATGTCACATATTAAGAATTCAATGTTTTAGTAAGTGATGTGATGGAATTGAATTCTTTAATATGTGACGTCTCGGAAAACTAATGCCAATAACAGACTCCATTCATAGAGTTGTTGGACAAATGCATGGAATAGTAGAAATTAAAAAATTCTCCATAAAGCAAACCAAATTCTCAAAAAAAGCAAACCAAATTCTCCATAAAGAAAAAAAAATTCTGATCATCATTTCAGTTCACTAGGAGTGCCAATTAACTAGCCTTTCGCTTTGGTGCAATCTCCTTCTTAGTTGAGATGCCCAACCTTTGATGACATTAATTTGTTATTACTAATTACTAATTTTCCAATCATTCCACCGTCTACTAGCTTTCCGCTCCGGCAAGAATGGAACTAGAATTTGAATATAGAGAACTAAACATTATTTTTTAAAATATTTCAATAAAAAAAAACTAATTTTAATAGCACAAACAAAATAATAAGATCCTTCACTATTTGATTTTATAAAAAAATACAACATACAAAAAACACAACATAATAAATTTTACAAGAATGTCATTTAAAATTGCGTATTATGTATTACTTACTTTAAAAGTTCCAAAATGGTACGTCATTAAACTAAATAGCAAGGTCTTTATTATTTTTTTTATTGTGGCGCACTAAAAAAGAATCCAAAGAATATATTTTTTTTAACCAAAAAGCGGACTAATACATGCAAAAATAAAAATTTGGGGCTAGAGCATGCCAAAAATGAAAGAGCCATTGAATTACCGAAATTTTTATTTATACCGTTTTAAAAAAAATAATAAATCAAATAACCACGGTTTTCTGACAATTCTAAAACTAGCACGGCCGCAGAATACCGATGCGGACCCATATGAGGGAGACCGCAGAACGCCGAAGCGGACCCCCATATGGATCCGCAATATGCCGCTGCGGCCCTGTTTAATTTTTTTTAATAGCAGAAGAGATAGAACCATTTGCGGTGGGTCCCGCATAAGACCAAATTGACGTTGGCATGTTTGTTCTTCTCTAATTTTTAAATGAACCCGGCTCACCGTTTTATCATCAAATAACATTACCTCTCTCCGGGCTCCACATTTCAGTTTGTTACTTCGCTTGAACATGTACAATTATAGCACAGATTCATTTGCCTCGTACTCAGAGACTCGCTGGACAAGCACCTATGATCTTCTGTAATTTGTTGCAAGTATATAAATATGTTACCATGATAATGAAATGGTGAAAGAAGCCTTTACACGGACTTACACTAAAATATGTGTACAGATAATCACATATATCAGGCTTAATAAAAAAAAGAGATTCTTGGCATGCGTGCCCAACAAACATAGATATCTCAATTTTGATTTGTTGGCATTCGTGCCTATTCGTGTCCGCAGATATATCAAGGTTCGACTAAATAAATATATATATATATATATATATTTGGGGCCGCACCGGCAAAATGCGGACCTTGGGTCCGCTCCGGCATAGTGCGGCCCATATGGGGTCCGCTCCGGCGTTCTGCGGTCTCCCTCATATGGGTCCGCTCCGGTATTCTGCGGCCGTGCTAGTTTTAGAATTGTCAGAAAACCGTTGTTATTTGGTTTACTATTTTTTTTTAAATGGTATAAATAAAAATTTCGGATTGAATTACACCAAAAAGGAATCCAAAGATATATTTTTTTTTTTCACCAAAAAGAGGACTAATACATGCAAAAATAAAATTTAGAGGCTAGAGCATGCCAAAAATGAAAGAGCCATTAAATTATAATATGCATGATTAAGATTTTATAAATTAAGATATATTTAGCTAGCAGCGGATCTAAACCTTAGTCAAGAATGGATATAAAATTTTCAAAATTCTGACTACGTCCCTATCTGAATGCATGTGTTTTGAGTTTTCTTTTTTTATCTAATATCTAGAAATTATTGTTCCATACATTCAGTTTTAGAAATAGTATTGTTAAACTTTTGGAATTCTAAATAGTAGTGTCTTTTTTATTAAATATGTTGGACAGAGAAATTACCATTTTTCTTTTGAATGAAAAATGCATTTCTTTTTGTTTTGATAAATTGGTGTTTTCATTTGTTATGATGAGCGAATGGCAGGATGCAGAGGATATTTGATGACGACTAAATTGCCTTTAATTTGTCATGACGACTCTATAGTGTTAAAGTCTGAACTTTCAGCGCTTAAATCGTGTCCATTCGTCAAAACAAAATAATGGATATATCCCCGTGAAGTGCATTAATTTTGGGTGCTCTCTTGTTCACACTTTACACCGACATTACTTAATATTTTTGTAAGATTTTACTATTTTCGTAGGTTTTTCATTTGACTTGGTATTGTAGAATTATATTTTTTATTCAAAAAAATGTGGAATTGGAGTTTGTTGTGGATCAAATTGAAGAAAAATCCCAACATTATGTTCGCCGTTGTTCTAATTAAATAATGAAGGTTGATTTTAAATTATTGGATCAGAAATAGAATTAGAAAACTGAGATGGAGGGCTAAATGAATATGTGTCATGTAATTTCATTTTACTAGAAAGGTTAATAGTAATATATTTTTTTGTAAAAATTACTAATTTTAAAGGACAAAAATGAAAATTTCAATAAAAAAGTAATAGAGTTTGTGGACTGAATAAAAAAAAGGTGCTGGTGATACATTTTTAGCTTTCATATAGGGTTCTCTGAGATAATTTGATGCTCTTGGGGCAGTATCCATTTATATTTCATGTTTTGGAGGATTATTGTACATATTTTGAGATATTAATTGTAGAGGATCAGCATCGCATCGAATTCTTCCTATTAATTATTTGGTTAAATTCTTGTTTAGAATATATACTACCTTAGAGTAATAAGTCGATTGATATATATTTTTATTAAATTAGTTAAAGAGAGATTATGAAACATGATCGAATTTTTGTAAAAGTAAAATGCTAAATCAAAATCAAATTATTCATATAAATAAATTAAATTAATCAAGTGCAAAAATAAATTTTAATTTTCAATATTTTGCGATCCTCTCACAACTATCCTAAAATAGTACATTTACATACAAAATTAATTAATTATTTTATCTTTCCGAAATATGCATTTTGAACAAACATCTTCTCCCCTCGTAAGTATCATCCAATTTAAAAGTAATCATAGTTTGGGGATAATTTTTTTAACTGTTTTCTTTTTCTATCGTACTAGATCGTCTAGATTCGGAGAGACGAGAGTGTGTGCTATTATCAAAAGGAAAAACATAATAATAAAGATATTGGACAGCACTATTTTGATTTTATGTAGAATACAAACAATAGAGAAATTAAAGAATAGACTGAGACTATAGTACAATGTATAGTACACTTTGATATATAATATGGATGTATATTCTTATTTTTAAAGTTGAAACGGTCGATCTGAATCATTCAACATGCTCTTCATTTGATAAAGTGCTTGCAGGCCAAATTTTAACTTTCTCATAACTTTTTTACTATGTTTTAGATAAATAAAGAAATCACTATTTTGGATATTTCATAATCTTTAGATCAAGCGATTTTGTAGCTATTTAAAAAAATAGTATTTTAAAAAATAAAATTTGGTCACCATTAGGGCGCACAAAAAATTCGTAGTTCGTACTTCGATTCGTGTTTGATTCGAAAAAGTTCGTAAAAAGTTTGATTCTAAATTGAGTTCGTTTGAAGTTAATTCAAACCAAACTTAGTTCGAGATTAATTCAAACCAAACTCAAACTGGAGTTAGTTCGTTCGAAATACGTTCGCAAACCAAACTTAGTTCGAAATTAACTCAAACGTGAACTGTTGATTTCCGCTGATAATGAACTTTAATATTTTATTTTGAATAATATTTGGATTTGTAACAATTCTAAGACTTTAGTGATTGTTTTGTTCTTCTATTGATATTTAAATTGTACTTTGAATATTTTGGATATTTGAAAACTTTGGTGATGTTGCTCTTGTTGGGTATTTGGAAAACTTTAGATTCTGTGATTGTACTAAACTTTAGTGTTTGATATAAATTTTGGTATTTGTAATGAACTTTGATATAAACTTTGGTGTACTGTGTAATTAGAATTCAAAATGCTTGAGTTTTTATTGAAGTGCTGTAATTCGAACTATGGTCCAGCCATAACTCGTAAGTCGTAACAATGTTCGTAAAAGTTCGAAATTGAGTTCGTAAAAAATTCGATTCGAAATTGAATTCGTTCGAAATTGAGTTCGTTCGAAATTAATTCAAACTAAACTCAAACTGGAGGTATGTTCAATTCGGTTCAGTTCGTTTGCAGCCCTAGTCACCATGTACATGTTCATATAAACATCATAATGAATAGACTATTTAGACTTTAAACATGAAGATAAACATTAATAGTACGAACCAAAGTGCGCTAAATAGGTACCATAGTCTTACTCAAAAAATATATAACTATCTGCACGAAGCTAAAATGATACTGTCGATATCTTTACCCTAAAAACAAGAGACGGAGAGAGAATATTACGGGATTATCGTTAATTATAACTCAACCACTGCATCAAACGGAACTGGATAAGATTTGGGCCGTTATTGATGCGATTGTTGGCATTATTGTTAAACTCTGCTCCTCAAATTACTTTATTTTGATTTCAATGTCACCGGGCCTTTTGGGCCTTTCGTTTTTCTTTAAATAAAAAATCTGATATTTTTTTCTTTCCAGGAACAATATCAACCGCTCAATAAAGCCACTTACTACCCGTCTTATCAGTTATAATCACCAATTGTGTACTAATTGAAACGGGCCTTTAATGTAGCAATTGTGTAGTAAGAAATGTTTACTGCTAATAAACTCGTTCTAAAAAATAAAGCAGAAACTAAGTGCGCAACAACAGGCATCTCTGTTTTAATATGTTGGTATATAATATAAAATAATAATACTAACAATAATATTAATAAATTCATAAAAGGACTGAGGTTCTTTACTTGGAACGATGTGGTCTAACCCGCATCAGATTGAATTCGGTTCAGTGTCTGGTTAGAGCCGTTTGATGGATGTTAAGATTTGTGTATACTTAATTTGCATGAATTTTAAAACTATCCGTATAAATCTTGATTCGGCTTTCGAACGGTTTTAACCGGATATCAAATCAAAGTTGATCTGATGTTCATCCGATTGCTCTCATTCCGTCTTACTTTCCGACGACGTTACTCTCTCTCTCATATTTGTTGTCTGTCTCCTTGATCTTCTCGAGATCCTTCCTGTAGAGCTTGCACATCCAGCTTGTGCGTTTGATGTTCTTGGGTGGTCTGGCGAAGATGCAGATCGGATGAAATGACGTGTCACACTTGTAGCAGAAGAACCTGCCTAAAGGATCCCCCCTCTGACGACATTTCCCGCATGTTTCCCACTCATGGGGTGGTGAGTCGTGTTCGGATTTGCTGTCTAATTCACAACATGAGTTGTAGGATTTGCTGCCTAAAGGATCCCTTCAAAGGTTGTGAGACTTCATACAGCTTGAATCCCACCCACTGGTACAATAAAAAAAACAAGACTTATCAAACTATGAACATCTATTTCAATAAAAAAACAAGAAAATAATAATTTTATTTATGCACGTTACATGCTATCACATGATCCGCAAACCACAATATTGAACATTGATGGGAAGTAATATATAAATTAGAATCCTATCTTTTACAACATGAGTTTACAATAGTCCGACAATTTGAGAGTTGGGAGACTTCATACAGCTTGCTGAGACCACTGATGATGGCAATTTGTGACAAGAATCCCAGCTCAAAGTACCAACTTCTGACCAGTCCGATACGAGATAAAGAATCAGGAGAAATTATGAGACATATTGTTCAGTTCAGGGCCGTCGCCTGGGCTTTTGGTCCATGCATTGCAACATTTTCAGTACTTGAGACCAGTGATCAGCATAGATGCATGCTTCTTGTCTGAACTGTATGAGGGGAGGCTTTTGATAGCTTGCGACTATGATGCCGAGAACCAATTGTTGGCTATTGCATTTGCAATTGTGCATAAGGAGGATACTGAGAATTGGAGTTTTTTCTTGTGGTGGTTGAGGAATAAAGTGCTCGGATATGATAAATTTGTCTGTGTTATATCGGACCAGCACAAGGGGATCAAAGCTGCACTGGCAGCAGAATACAAATGGTCTCTAGAGCTTTTTGTGCACAGGTTTTGTATGCAGCATGTTGCTGACAACCTGGTCCAGAACTGTGGAAAGGAAAAGTGGTACGGATTGAGGTTCAGAGAAAGAGCGAAGAAGAAGAAGCCAAGAAGGTTGAAAGAGATGTTCGAAGAGTCTGCTCAGGTATGTCTAATTTATAATATTTCGTTTAATTATTTTATAAGACTATTCTGAAAATGAAATAACATCTCTTTGTTTTGTGCAGCTAAATCCAAGGTGTAATGCATTTTTAAGGAATGTGGGCAAAGCACGTCCTAATGATGCGATGGAGTCGTCTAATTATGAGAAGATTTTCCAAACCTGTGATGGAGGATACCAGTTTGGTATCATGACAACAAACGGCTTTGAGTCGCTCAACAATGTCTGAACTGTTGGATTTTGCTGTACCCTTTGATTAGGTTAAGTATGCGGAAAGTTTGTAAAACAAAAATTTTACTTTTAACTTACCCCTAGGATTAAAAGAGTTACGTCGGAAAGCCAAACGAAAGTTCATTTTTCAGTCTTTCTCTTGACATAATCTTTTAATCCTACTTAGGATCTACTCCCCGATTGATTTCTAAAATAATATTTATTTAACATTTAAATAAATATAAATAACATTTATACCTTGTATACAAATTCCAATTGGATTGAAGTTGCGTCTCGTAGCACCAGACGTCTAATGCCTCTATCGGTTATCCACCAGGAAATAACCAGAGAATCGATATTTCTTTTGCCAGAAATACTATACCGACTTTTGCGCCAAAACACTATTCACGAAAATCGTAAAAACTGTTTTTCGCAACTTTTGCAAAAACAGATTCACAAAACTTCGCGAGAACACTATTCACCGTAAACACTATTCACAGGAACACTATTCACAACAAGCAATATATACGTAATCATATTACGTATTCTTTCTTTTCTTTTGAAAACACTATTTGGGAAAGAAAACGAGAACCGAACTGATTCGAATCGAACTCAGACTTTGTGAACTTATTTCAACTTCTAAGATATACGTAATCAGATTACGTATTCTTTCTTTTCTCACGAAAATACTATTTAGGAGAGAAAAATATTATAACCGAATCGAATCGAGTCGAATCAGATTTCTATATTTTTCTCTACCCCTACCCCTTTATTTATAGGGTTAGGGAGGTACTTGTAAGCTGCTTGCAGCAGAGGTGCTTGTAAGCTGCTTGCAGCAGAGGTGCTTGTAAGATGCTTGCAAGGACTTGCTTGTAAGCTGCTTGCAGCAGAGGTGCTTGCAAGGACATGCTTGTCGCGGTAAATTTATACAACGTGTCGAACACGCTTATAAATTTAATATGTTTAAGCTTGTCATCTCTATGACATTTATTTATTAATTATAACATTTATAATTAATCAAATAAATTAATTCTCTGATTACTTTCCTATTGGTGTGACCCGATAGGATCTATGTTATGTTGGTAAATAGACAGATGATTTTGTACAAATCATAATAGGCATCTGGCAAAACGCATTATGACCATCCAATTACACAGATGATTTTGTACTGTACAATATCACGATCCAGTAAACTATTTACTCGTGTTAATTATTTTGTCTCATAGCTGTCAGATTAATTTTAAGGTAGGTTTGTGTCATCCTTACAAATTAATCTTTTCTTGATCTTGAACAGATTATCAAATATGATTAACTCTTGTTAATCATACTGCATGCAAATAATCTTATTCTATCAAGGGGCCCAGTGACACTATAACTCGTATAATAAATACGAGGGACAATAGTACTTTTGGTAGACCATCACTTCCTCAGCATAAGTTATGTATACTGAAGAGCTACCGTTATAGTTATTTTTTACAGATAGCGTTAGGTAACAGTCATAGATACATTTCTTATGTAGGAACGATAAATACCTCATACTTTAGAATTTAACACTGAATGAAAGCATTACTGACACGAACACAATTCTGTATAATGTTTCATTCGGGGTCTGTCAAATACCATGTTCTCTAACATGTATCTATGTGATTAAATTGACAACTCCTTGTCTATGGTCAGTAAAACTTAACCATCATTTAATCCACATACTAACCTTTAATTGGTTAATTAGTGTTCTTTGCTAATTACCTCGATCAGTGACTATTAAGAGTATTTATCATCTATATTATGAAGTTCTACTCATTTCGAATCCGAATGCCGAAATGATCCATAATTAGATAAAACTCAAAGAACAAAATGATAATTTTATTAATCATTCAATTCATGAACAAAGCTTTATATAATTAAATTATCATATTATTGACTTCTAGATTATTACACTAACAATCTCCCACTTAAGCTAGAGTCAATCATATTGCCCTGCTATACAAGTCTCTATTTTCTCAAAAATCTCCTAGATCCCAAGAAAATCTCACAGCCAATTGCCTATGTGTCTCAGACCCATAGCATCATTATGCATCTCATGCTTGGCTTGAGGAAGAGACTTTGTAAGTGGATCAGCTGTGTTGCTGACGGTGTCAATCTTACAAATCTTTACATCACCTTTGTTTATGATATCTTATATCAGGTGATAACGTTTTATTTTTACTCGAGTCGTCACGGTTGGTTTGGAAACTTGCGTCGGTGTAACTATTTACAACGACTTCAGAATCACCGCCGAAGATAAGGATCATATTCTTATTTCTTCTCAAGTACTTCAGGATATCCTCTACAGCGTTCCAATATTCCAAGCCTAGATTAGCCTAATATCTACTCGTTACACTCAAAGCGTACGAGACATCAGGGCGAGTGCACAACATGGCGTACATGATAGACCCAATAGCCGAAGCATATGGTACTCTACTCATCATGCTTCGCTCATCAGTTGCCATAGACACTGAGTCTTGCTAAGCTGAACACCATGTGACATTGACAGGAATCCCTTCTTGGAATCCTATATGCTGAACCGATTCAGCACTTTGTCAATGTACGTGCTTTGACTCAATCCTATGAGTCTCTTTGATCTATCTCTATAGATCTTTATGCCTAGTATATAGACAACATCTCTAAATCTTTCATTAAGAACACTTTCTTTAATGAAGACTTGGTTAATTTGAGAAAAGGAATATCGTTCTTGATTAGGAGTATGTTGTCTACATATAAGATTTAGAAAAGCGATGTTACTCCCACTAGTCTTCCTGTACACACAAGGTTCTTCTTTGCGTCTGACGAAGTCAAACTTTTTGACTTCTTCATCAAATCGAAGATTCCAACTCCGTGATGCTTGCTTCAATCCATAAATGGATCTAAGAAGCTTGTACACTTTTCCAACATTCTTTGGATCTTCAAAACCTGAGGGCTGTATCATATACACGTCCTCTTCTAAGTTTCCGTTTAAGAAAGCAATTTTGACATCCATTTGCCATATTTCACAATCATGAAATACGGCAATTGCTAGGAGTATCCGTCTTGACTTGAACATAGCCACGGGCGAAAAATTTCATCATAATCAAATCCTTGAATTTGTTTGAAACCCTTCGCTACTAGCCGTGTTTTGTAAACAGTCAAATTACCATCAATGTCTGTTTTTCTTTTGAAAACTCACTTGTTCCCTATAGGTTTTACCCCATCAAGTGGTATGACTAGGTTCAAGACCTGATTGTCGTACATGGATTGTATTTCGGATTTCATGGCCTCCAGCCATTTATCGGAGTCGGACTTATCCATTGCTTCCACATAAGTCAGGGGATCTTCAGTGGAAGAGGTACATGGGACTTCGTGAAGTCCCATGTACCTCTCAGGTGCATATACTATCATTTCTAACCTACGTAGGACTCGTGCTTCCGGCTGTTGAACTTCATCCACAACTGTTTGCGGGTTCAGTTCTACGTCAACTTGCGTCAAAGTATCTGAGCTCGGGACTTGAACCTCTTCCACAATTGTTTGTGGATTTGATTCTTCCAAATGCTCATTGGCCGAAGCATCAAGTTGTGGGATTATATAATCCACTTTTGATATAATATCCTATGATGTATCTTGAACCTCTTCAAGTATTACATTACTCCCACTACTTTTCTTACAAGAAACTCTTTCTCCAAGAACACACCATGACGAGCAACAACTATTTTGTTGTCGGATTAGTGATAAAAGTAATATCCTTTCGTTTCCTTAAGATATCCTACAAAAAAGCATTTATTAGATTTGGGTTCAAGTTTGTCAGACATCATATGTTTGACAAAACTTCGCAACCCCAAATTTTAAGAAAAGATATATTTGGAACTGTTCCAAACCATAACTCGTACGGAGTCTTTTCTATTGATTTAGATGGAACCCTATTTGTCGTTAGTGCAGCAGTTTCTAGTGCGTGTCCCCAAAATAATTTTGGAAGGGTGGCTTTACTCATCATAGAACGAACTATGTCCAACAAAGTTCGATTTCTTCTCTCAGAAACACCGTTCCATTGCGGTTTCCTGGAGACGTGAGTTGTGAGACTATCCCACATTCTATCAAGTACGTTTTAAATTCCTGACTCAAATACTCGCCTCTACGATCTGATCATAAGGTTTGGATCTTTTTGTCGAGTTGGTTTTCTACTTCGGTCTTGAATTCCTTGAACTTTTCAAAGGATTCAAACTGATGTCTCATCAGGTAGACATAACCATATCTACTGAAGTCATCAGTAAACGTGATAAAGTAATAATAATCATTTCTTGCACAAGTACTCATTGGTCCACATACATCACTATGTATAAGACTTAATAAGTCACTTGCCCTTTCACCTTTCTTGGTGAAAGGAGCCTTGGTCATTTTTCAACGTAAACAAGATTCGCATGTGTCAATTGATTCAAAATCAAATTTACCAAAAAGTCTAACTTCTTGATGCGTTTCTCGTTTATATGACCTAGGCGACAATGCCACATGTAAGTCGTACTTTCATGAGACGTTTTGAGTCATTTATTGTTGATGCGAAACACGGGTTTATCCATTTTCAGTATATAAAGATCATTTATCATATAAGATGATCCATAATATAATTCATTTTTGTAAATAGAACAACGATTGTTCTTTTATAACAAATGAAAAATCATTCATCTCTAAACATGAGATTGATATGATATTTATGGAAATGCTAGGAACAAAATAGACATTTTCTAGTTCCATTACAAACTCGCTAGGCAAATACAACTTTATACTACCGACGGTCATGGCTGCAACACTTGCTCCATTTCCAACTCGGAGTTGTATTTCCTTGTTGCGTAACTTCATCTTATTTCTTAGTGACTGCATATTTGAATAAATATGAGTACATGATCCGGTATCTAATACCCAATCATTAAGAGAGGTTGTAACGTTTATTTCAACAATATATATACCTGAGACTGAAGCTTTTGAGACATTCCCAAACTTCAGATCTCCTACGTATTTTGGGCAGCTTCTCTTCCAGTGACCCTTGCCATTACAATAATAGCATGCGGTGTCATGAGAAACCTTTATATTGGGAGCGTTTGTTACCGGAACAAACTTCCCTTTGCTTTTGTACTTGGGAGCCTTTTTCCCTTTAGCCTTTTTAATCTTTCTCCCACCGTCTTGGATTATGAGGATATGAGAACTTTTCTTCATGTCGCCCTCAGCGATCCTCAACATCCCTTGGAGCTCCTGCAAACTCTTATCCATCCCATGCATATGAGGAAGAGAGTTCAGGATAATGTCCGTTGCCAACTCTTTGCTCAACGGACAGTTAAGCTTTCTCCAGTTGCTCCACATCGCTTGTCATACGAAGCATGTGAGAACTGATAGAGCTGCTCTCTGCCATTTTGTGACCCAACAGAGACTTAGTCACTTCATACCTCTCAACACGTGATTGCTCTTGAAACATTTTATTGAGCTGATCACACATGCCGTAGGATTTGGTATCCATGAATTGCCTCTGCAAATCAGGATCCATAATCCCTACAAGTAGGCTTTGCACATCAAGCTCATCTTCTATGTGCTTGATGCGCTAGTGACGTAATCTGCCGTGGAGTCAGGTTTAGGCAGTTCAGGGATTGGTGTGTTGAGAACGTAATCTTTCTTTTCACGTCTCAGAACAATAGTTAGATTATGGAACCAATCCGTAAAATTGGATCCGTCTGCGTTTAGCTTTACCTTATCGAATAAGGAACGTAATGAGAAAGACGTTTCTTTAGACATGTGTCTACAATGTTAAATGTAAAGTTTTCTTTTAGCTTTGTTCATGTAATGTTTTATTATAATAAAACTCCCACTACAAATTTGTTCTATACCCGTTTTGTAGTAGGATCCAAGATCCCTATTTTCACTAAAAACCAAGGCAGTGTATGCATATCATGGTCATAGTTATCTTAGGTAAGCAACTTTTTGCTAATCATATCTCTATATGACTCTTGGTTTCGTTAAACATCGTATGTTTAACCGAAACTTTGCCCCGAGCGTAAAACTCTTTTAGAAATCATCGGTAAGTAACCTCACTCTATTTTGTTTTGTTATGTCTCACATAACCCTTGACCACCAAAGGTAAAAGGCAATGCCTACTGAGTAGTGGACCCATCAACCAATGAACAATGATGTGAGGAGGATAGAGTAGGAAGGGCATACTACTTAATTCAGTGGGTTTGTGATTATGCTTAAATCAATAAGCTGTCAATTCTCTGCTGACCATAGCAACTATCCTATCATATACGAATAGTTATGCGGCTATGACAAGACGTTAAATCTAATTTATGCATTTCATATCAAAGCAGTAAATCCTATTTACTCAAAACTGTAAATCTAATTTACCAATTCAGATTACGTGAACAATTCACGTATATATCTACCAGTTACTAATTCTTTCTTTTGCAACAATTGATTGTGTACTGTTTTCGTGTTGTAAACCATATAAACAATTTATATGAATAATAAAAATAGTTAATCAGTTTAGAATACGTTAAGCAATTTGGTAATGTGACAAAGTCCCTTTTCGACCAGTCATCAGGCAAGTAAAGGGGCTCCCAGGAAAGATAGAGAGTCACAAGGACTGCTTAAATTCTTTCTTTCCTAGACAGAACCATCTCTTCACAAGGGAGATTGACAGCTCTTACTAAGGTACTTTATTGCTTCATCACATTCTTAGATGAACTTAACATATTGAAAACGAAAATGTAAAAGTAATTTGGTAACGTGACAAAGTTCCCTTCGGGCCAGTTATCAGGACACATAAAAGAAGGGGTTACGTCGGAAAGCCAAACGAAAGTTCCTTTTCCAGTCTTTCCCTTGACATAACCTTATCTTTTACGTGTGGAGATCAACAGTTCTTACTCGGGTACTTTATTGCTTCATCACATTCTTAGATATACTTTTACACAGTCAAAAGTAAAGAAAACATAAAGTCACTTTTATCTTTCTCGGTCGGAAAACCGAACCAAGAAAATCACATTTTATTTGGTTCAGATTTTAAGCTGCAAATCTAAGAATTAAAACTAATAATATATGTATGCATCCACCATGCATAAGGTATAATTATTTTAGAAAATCAATCAGCAGGAGAGACTGTGCTCTGATACCACTGTTGGGTTTTGCTGTACCCTTTGATTAGGTTAAGTATGCGGAAAGTTCGTAAAACAAAAATTTTACTTTTAACTTAACCCTAGGATTAAAAGAGTTACGTCGGAAAGCCAATCGAAAGTTTCTTTTCCAATCTTTCCCTTGACATAATCTTTTAATCATACTTAGGATCTACTCCCCGATTGATTTCTAAAATAATATTTATTTAACATTTAAATAAATATAAATAACATTTATACCTTGTATGCAAATTCCAATTGGATTGAAGTTGCGTCTCATTGCACCGACGTCTGATGCCTCTATCAGTTGTCCACCAGGAAATAATCAGAGAATCGGTATTTCTTTTGCCAGAAATACTATACCGACTTTTGCTCCAAACACTATTCACGAAAATCATAAAAACTATTTTTCGCAACTTTTGCAAAAACAGATTCACAAAACTTTGCGAGAACACTATTCACCGTAAACACTATTCACGGGAACACTATTCACAACAAGTAATATATACGTAATCATATTACATATTCTTTCTTTTCTTTTGAAAACACTATTTGGGAGAGAAAACGAGAAAGAGAACGATAACCGAACTGATTCGAATCGAACTCAGACTTTGTGAACTTATTTCAACTTCTAAGATATACGTAATCATATTACGTATTCTTTCTTTTCTCACGAAAACACTATTTGGGAGAGAAAAATATTATAACCGAATCGAATCGAGTCGAATCGGATTTCTATATTTTTCTCTAACCCTACCCCTCTATTTATAGGGTTAGGGAGGTACTTGTAAGCTGCTTGCAGCAGAGGTGCTTGCAAGGACGTGCTTGTTGCGATAAATTTATACAACGTGTCGAACACGCTTATAAATTTAATGTGTTTAAACTTGTCATCTCTATGACATTTATTTATTAATTATAACATTCATAATTAATCAAATAAATTAATTCTCTGATTACTTTTCTATTGGTGTGACCCGATAGGATCTGTGTTATGTTGATAAATAGAAATTAAAACTATTTTAACTTCTACAAATCATAAGAGGCATCTGGCAAAACGCATTATGACCATCCAATTACACAGATGATTTTGTACTGTACAATATCACGATCCAGTAAACTATTTACTCGTGTTAATTCTTTTGTCTCATAGCTGTCAGATTAATTTCAAGGTAGGTTTGTGTCATCCTTGCAAATTAATCTTTTCTTGATCTTGAACAGATTATCAAATATGATTAACTCTTGTTAATCATACCGCATGCAAATAATCTTATTCTATCAAGGGGCCCAGTGACGCTATAACTCGTATAATAAATACGAGGGACAATAGTAGTTTTGGTAGACCATCACTTCCTCAGCATAAGTTATGTATACCGAAGAGCTACCGTTATAGTTACTTTTTACAGATAGCGTTAGGTAACAGTCACAGATACATTTCTTATGTAGGAACGATAAATACCTCATACTTTAGAATTTAACACTGAATGAAAGCATTACTGACACGAACACAATTCCGTATAATGTTTCATTCGGGGTCTGTCAAATACCATGTTCTCTAACATGTATCTATGTGATTAAATTGACAACTCCTTGTCTATGGTCAGTAAAACTTAACCATCATTTAATCCACATACTAACCTTTAATTGGTTAATTAGTGTTCTTTGCTAATTACCTCGGTCAGTGACTATTAAGAGTATTCATCATCTATATTATGAAGTTCTACTCATTTCGAATCCAAATGCCGAAATGATCCATAATTCGATAAAACTCAAAGAACAAAATGATAATTTTATTAATCATTCAATTCATGAACAAAGCTTTATATAATTAAATTATCGTATTATTGACTTCTAGATTATTACACTAACACGAACGAGCCGTAGAATGCCCGTGGCTGCTATAGTAGAGGATATGTTCTACAAGTGCAACAAATAATTTGTTCAGCGGTGACAGCGAGTAATGGAATTAAAAGACAAGAAGCAGGTTTTTTCTGACCGGGTTTTGCAAAAGATCAGGAAACACTGGGAGAAAGCTGCAAGGTCAGTACCAACTTTCATCCCCAAAATGAGTACATTCCTTGCACCCGCAGTGACATAGGCAATATGGAACTTACTCACAGGGAGTTCGTGTACATTGTGACATGCGGTCCCGACAACCAAATAGAATGTACTTGCAGAGGGATTTAATTAACTTCTATTATGTGCGCTCATGTCTTCGCTGTTTGTCGTGACCGAAACTGGTGTGAGGACCAATTTGTTGCAGACTGGTATACTGTGAACTATCTTGAAAGTACTTTGAATGGGGTGTTTGTTCCCATTGGCAATATGCCAGAATGGCCTCCTAATACTGAAGCAAGAATTCTTCCGAACAAGGGTTGGATTAGGATTGGGAGGCGAAAACATATCTGTCATATAATGACGATGGATAAAATAGAAGGTAGACGAAGGGGGCATCAGTCTCGCCGTTCCACTACCGATAGGCAACAAAGAGGTATGTAACATTCATAAAAAATTATATTTATTTCCAATTATACCAACTTATTAAGTAACAAATGCAAATACAGAGGCAAGAAACGCAGCAAATGCAGCAGAAAATGAGCAAGTTATGGCAGAGGCAAGTGGGTCCGGAGGGTCACGGCGTAGCACAGCTACAAGCCGTTAGATGCATCTGCTATATTTGCAGAAGTAATGAAGAGGCAGTTCCCATAGGAGGAGAGGCGGTTGGGGTGTAAGGAGAGTCATGTGGAAGCCAACCGAGGAGGTAACTAGTAGGCGTACAACAAGGGCATCTGGAAGCCAAGCAGGGCCATCTGGGAGCCAAGCAGGGCCATCTGGAACCCAAGCAGAGCCATCTGGTAGGCCATCTTTTGGAACTGGTTTGTTTCGCGGATTTAGTTTTAGGCGTGGTAGTAATAGGTGATTATACATATTGTGAACTTGTTTATTTAGATGCTGTTTTCAGAATTTTTTTATTGGCAATTTGTGTGGACTTTATTTGCAAATTGTGTGGTCCATTTTATTTGTAATTTGGGTGTATTTTACGATTTTGTATGAGACTCTAAATTGGCTACGAATTTAATTGTGACTCTGAATTGACTACGAGACTCTTTTTTATTTGCAATTTGTGATGCAAGTCTGACTTGGCTGCGAATTTAATTGTGACTCTGAATTCTTTCTCACGCCTTCATCTTTAAAGGAAACAACACGTGACTACTAAATAAAATGTAATTCTAATTTAATTAATAAAGCACAAACATATTAAGTTTAAACAAACTCTGAATTGATAAAATAAAGTCTACAAAATAGACACTAAAAAAACTCAAAAATTTTACAACATAATTCATCAAACTTTAATAATACTACTTCTTAGAACCCAACTCAAATGCATCTGAATTTTAAACCATACTAATACTACTTCTTAGAACGAGCCGATTTTGCCGGATCTGGATCAGTCACAACAGACGAAATGGTAGCCTTACCAGTATAAGTACACGGAACAAACTCATCCTCCGATGTTGGAGGCTCTGGATCAACCTTCTTCTTTTTTCAAACCATAGCCGTAGGGGTTTTCCACAAAGTTATCGTCTGAAATTTCATAACTAAGAAATTTCGGCTGTATGAATGATTGACATGTCTTTTTATCAGGTCATACTGGACACTTGTACTTTTTCTCCTCATTTTTACCTCGATCACTAATTGACCCTCCTCTCGCTATACCACGATAGGACGACTTACCTCGGTTTCTATTGTTCATCCTTTTGGCCCCTTCAAATATCGGCCTTTTCGCCTCAAAAATCGCCTTCTCTTTCTCTCTGTCCCTTCCTCCCTTTCTCTTTTGTGATTGAGTGAGTTGTGAGGGGGAGAGAGACAGAAAGATGTGTATTTTATAGGATGTAAAACAGTAAAAAAAAATGAAAAAAAAAATTAAGGGTACCAGCCATTTAATGGCCCCGTAATTAGATAAATAGAGTACCAGCCAGAAAATGACCAGTATTTAAATAAATAGGGTACCGGTCAGAAAATGGCCGGTATGAATATTTTTATAAATACTCGGGATCTGAGTATATTAATTAATTTCTATTAAACTTTGGATATTAATAATAATGTCGGGGAAACAGGGTTGCAAACAGAGCCGACATTTTTATTAATACCCCAAAAAAAAACAAATTATCAAATCTGCCCTCACCCCAAACTTATTTTTAAATCTACCCCAACCGCCCAGCCACTGGGCGGTCCAGTTTCCTAGCTGACCGCCCAGCAGCTGGGCGGTCCACTAGTGAATTTTTTTTTTTAAGAGACAATATGAATATCAAGATGCTGAATTCTTAACGCTAAAAATTCGGATTTTTTTTTTAAATATTAGTTAGATTACTTCTTTTAAGCATATTTATACTAAAATACGCTAAATTACTTGAATTATGTTAAATTACGTTGAGTTACACTAAATTACTTTAAATTACACTAAATAACAATAACTTCGCTAATTATGCTGAAATACAGTAAATTATGGTAAACTACGGAAAATTACGCTAAAGTAGACCGATTATGTGCCATCTTTCATGAATCATAAAAAATAGTAAAAAAATTCTGAAAATAGTAAAAATTGGTATTCTACAAGTTCATTATGTAACTAATTTACTGAGCTACTTGGATTGAATAATAGAAATGAAAATCTTAATCAGAAACTTCAACTCAAGTTTTGAGGCTCTTCCCTTTGTTTTTTGGCGATTCTGAATTTTGGAATCCAACATAAGTGGCACGAACGCATGCGCATTTTCGCAAGCTTTCCGAAAAGTGGTCATTTGCTGAAATCGGACACTCGAGCGCCCGTTTTATGACCGTTTGAAGTTTCGTCGTCGTTTTTTGCCTTTTTAGTGAAGATATCGTCCCTATTCATATGTAATTTATTGTAATTTACCGTATTTTAGCGTAATGTAATGTAATTTAGTGTAATTTAACTTAATATAGTGTAACTCAACGTAATTTAACATAATTCCAAGTAATTTAGCGTATTTTAGTATAAATATGCTTAAAAGAAGTAATCTAACTAATATTTTGAAAAAAAATCCGATTTTTAGCGTTAAGAACTCAGCATCTTGATATTAATATTGTCTCTAAAAAAAAATAAAAAAGAAATTCACTAGCGGACCGCCCAGCTACTGGGCGGTCAGCTATAGAAACTGGACCGTCCAGTGGCTGGGCGGTCAGCTATGCACAGTGGACCGCCCAGCTACTGGGCGGTCAGCTAGGAAACTGGACCGCCCAGTGGCTGGGCGGTTGGGGTAGATTTAAAAATAAGTTTGGGGTGAGGGCAGATTTGATAATTTGTTTTTGTGGGGGGTATTAATAAAAATATCGGCAAACAGAGAGCCTCGGTTATTTATTTATTTTGTAACTGCCCGTAATCCACAAAGAATCTCAAATTCCAATGGAAAGGAAAGTTCTATAGTACATGATGTAATCATTATAAGATTCTTAGAGCATTACATACAGGGCCTCTCTAATCACCATTAAATGAGCTTTCTGTACGATCTTTTATTCTTTAATGGTACTGTAACAATTGGTTACATTTTAATATTTTATCAATCTATAAGGTTTAAATTATTTATTTATCAGAGAGTAGGTATCCAGCACATAGGGATCCGTGTCCACTAAACTTAATTTATTTAAAGTGCTGACATGGACCACTTTTTGGTTGACATGTAATATTTCTACAGAAAATGATGAGAAAATAAAACCTTCTTTTATTATTTAAGACAAGACCTAATTAATTGAAAAAATTGACAATATCCAATAATATTGCTACCTGAATTAATTCATAAATGAAATATCACTGGCATAGAATAGTGGGGAGATTAGTGGAGCTTAACCTAATCATACATGCTTAAAAAGTTTGTATTCAAAATGAGGGGAGAGAAAGAGAAAGAGAGAGATGGTACTGTATGTGATAATGATAGGGATAGGTGTGAGAAGATGCCTGAATTGTGGAGGTCCATATATATAAACAGATTTTGTGTTAGCATCACCGACATTTTTCCAAAACTTCCAAGCTAACTAAACATGTGTTTAACAAAGCTTTAAGCCAAGCTATACTGTTGCTGTCTATCAGCATAATTTAATTAAAAATAATATAGGGTTTAAGTTGTGCATGGGCAATTCATTCCCTGTTCCCTACGAAATAAAAGAGATAATAATGAGTAGAACTAGGGTGTTCCTAAGTGCACCAAGTTTCTTTGTGAACTCAACTCTAAAACCTATCGAATTGGCTTCAAACAATGAATTCAAACCGCTTAAATCTTTCTACCTTATAAGTGATATGTCTACATGCAAAAAAATTGAAATTTAAAATTAATTTTGTATAGAGTCAAGTGGTCAAAAGGCGTCCAAAAAATGAATGCATTAAAATTAATTTATAAACCTTCTAATTTTGACCCATTGACTTTATACTAAATTAATTTCAAAGTTTAAAATTTTCACATGTAGATACATCACTCGTAAAGTAAAAGAATTTTAACGGTTTAGATTCGTCGTTTGAAGCCAATCCGATAGGTTTTATGATTGAGTTCACAAAGGGACTTGGTGAACTTAGAAACACCCTAGTTCTACTCTAAACACTGCATATATAGAGCCCCACAGGCATGAAAGCCACTTTAATTTATTTTTTTAGAAGAAAACAAAAAATATGACATTTAATTGGCCTTTTCCGTTATCTTATAATACATAAAGAAGGAAACAGGGTAGGTGATTTAGATAATTAAAGACTGTGTAAGCAAAGTTTAAATGAACTAACTTAAGTTGAGCTAATTTCAAGTTTGGAATTGAATGTGTAGAGACCAATCTATATACAATTTCTTTAGGTAGCGTTTTCTGTTAGAATAAACTAAAATAATTCAGATAGCACCAAAATAAAAAGAAAATTCTGGATCGCAAGACTTTGCCTTTAATTTTGTATCATATAAGACTTGCAAAATCATCACTAAAATAATCCGAAATTATCGTTTTTTAGATATGACTATAAAAATTACTGACGATAACTCTACAATACTTAGCAAAATATACTATAATAATATTGAGACATGATAAATATAAAAATATATGCATGGAGAACAATTTTCAGTCAATTGAAAAATGAATTTTATGGTATGGAGGCATCAATAGGAATAGCCTGTCCTTTTTTTCTTCTTTATATATGTCACGTATATATAGAGCAATAAAAGGCGCATGCAACGGCTTAGTAAGGAAAAAATAAATAATGAATCATATTCTACAAAATTTCAATTGAATCATTAATCTATAAAACAATATTTTCAAAGACGAGAAAAACAGTTTTAAGAATCATATTTAGCAATATTTTTTCCCTACCAAGTTTTCAAAATGAAAAAGAATCATATTTAATATATATATATAGAGTGAGGCTATGGTGCTATGCATAACACGGATGGCTAGTGTACTACGGCTCAATATGGTACTTTTTAAGACCCTACCGGTCGATCTGAACCGTTCAATGTGATAACCATATGAATATGTACTTGCAAACTAAATTTTATATTTTTTCGAATTTTTTTACTATTTTTTTAGATAGGTAGAATTTTGATGGTCCAGAATTTTCAGAAAACATTAATTTTTCTACCTATCTAAAAAAATAGTAAAAAAATTCGAAAAAAATATAAAATTTAGTTTGCAAGTACATATTCATATGGATATCACATTGAACGGTTCGGATCGACCGTTAGAATTTTAAAAAGTACCATATTGAGCCGTAGTACACTAGCCATCCGTGCTATGCATAGCACCATAGCCTCACTCATATATATATATATGTGTGTGTGTGTGTGTGTGTGTGTGTTTCTGATTGATTTACCTTAGTGTTCTAAAAAATAAAGAATGAACTCAAATTAAAAAAATTTCATCATTATGAATTATAAAATTCATATTTATATATCCCTTATTAAGTTTATAATCTACATATTAGTCGAATAATACTCAAATTCAATTTTTGGTGCTGCCAATCAGTTTTACAGAGTTACACTTAATTGGGTCTAATAATTCTGATAATAGGTATATCAAGTTGTATGTAAGTCTAAAAATATCACTGGTAAAATCAACATTGCTCCCAATCGTGTTACATGATATGTATGCATTAACATTATTTATAAATTCTCTCCGTTTTGTAAGTATATTTTATATGAAATAAAGTTGAACAGTTCTCGATTGTTTGGACTTATAAATAAAGATATTGTTTCAAAGTACGGATCAATATTGATATGTTCGACTGTTTTTGTTTGGATTATAAACAGTTCAGATCGGGGTACAAATTAAAGTTTAGAAAAAACTAAAAAAGTACGGATTGAGAACTGATGTCTCCCCTTGATGTGTTTTTCTCGGCAAGAGAGAGGAACGGAGACGCATTGACAAAGAAAACAAGGATTGATGTTCCATTAAAATATCCAACATATCAGGTCTTCTTTGTAAAATCGTTTTTTTTTTTTTTTTTTTTGCATTTATTCTTTGTAAAATCGTGCAAACTCGAAATCAATTGTACCGAGACACGTGGCTTTTTGTGGTAAGTTACAGCCATATAACGCGACGCTCCGTCACTCTCTTCACTCAGTTCCTTTCTTCAGAATTTAGGTGGACCTGGTCCATATACTGAAAACCCTGGGAAATTTTGATTATTAATTAGGATTAGAATTATGATGTGGCCATCTTTTATTATTATTATTATTATTATTATTATTATCTTCATCATCATCATTTATTATCATTATTATCATTTTTAATTTTTAAATATCAGTGCCATTTTTGGGACTGAAATTGCAGAAATTCAAACACGTAATATTAAGTTATTATTTTTATCTCTTTATACAATAACTGTTGCAACACTTTTTATGAGAAAGTTAGTGTTATCGTTACTAACAAATTAATTCATATCAGGAAATTACAACATGTTCCAACTTGTTGTAAGTAAGTTGTGAAATAACATTATAGACAAAAAATGTAAAGTTGCTGCAGTGAATCAAAAGGATCAAATATATATTTAACTTTTCATTGTTTTCAGTAGAGAATGGATCTCCGGTACGGAATGAAATCTAACTCGTAGAAGTTTATTTGAATTTAAGATTTCATTATAAAAAAAAACATATTGAGAAGAATTCACTTAACATCAATTTCAAAAAACTTAGAGACTTGCAAATAAATGAACTGACAATAAAAGAAAGAAGAAAAATAAGGAATATGATCAAAAGAGGATGAAGAAGAAACATGCTACTTGATCAAATTAAGCCATTGTTGATTGCAACCCGTGCCCAATAACTTTTTTCGTTCGGTTAAAACCCTCTTCACATAATTCAACAATATCGAGAAGTGAATTCTCATTAAATAACTTCATTTAAGCGAGAATTTTCGGATACATTTATCTTTTTTTGTATAAAGATTAAAAGTCAAGTCACTAATTTAGTCCTCCGAATCTCGCCATACTAAATCACATTGATTAGCGAAATTCAAATTTCTTCAAACTGCTTTCTTATTTTATCCTTCAAGACTTTGCTCCAATTAGTTATAATTGTTAGCACTTATGCAAGTAGATCTCTATTTAAAACACATAATCTACATTTCGTTCTGTACAATATAGAGTCTTTAAAATGTTCTAGTCAAATTAATTAATAAAAATGTCGAATCCATATAATTCTGAAGGATAATGAATTAAACATTATTTAACTACGTGCATAAAATTATATTTTTTCTTAAGATCCGAAACATAATTTTTTTATTATATATTATAGGTCTAAACATGTAGCTTAAAAATTAATTAACACCTCACAATTCAATTAATTTATGGGTTCTAATATTCTCTATTGGGTGCACAACTGCACATCCTCTATCAATTGAGCTATATGCAACTCAATTGAATTCATTTTTTATTAAAAAGCTTTTCCAAAAGTCTGAAAGAAGATTTAGAAAAAAAAATGATGAGAGAAAAAAAAATAATTACACATCGAACTGTGACTACTCACCCTCTCTCTCTCTCTCTCTCTCTCTCCTCCTGTCGGTTCTGAAACTATTTCTAATCTTCAGACCCCTCCAAACATCCCCATTAATAAAACCCTCGCTCTCTCTTCTCCTTATTAATTTCTCTCTCTCTAAAAAGAGAGCTGAGCTAGCTAGCTATAATTCCCCATCTACTACTATCTCACCTTCCAAATTTCTATTCTTCAATTAATCAATCTGCTCGGCTTAATTGTTTACAAACGCTGAGTATAGCGCTAGCTGCATCATATATAGCAGCTGAAAGAAATCTAAGAAAACCAAGATCGGACTGTGGAGGAGGAGGCCAAGACAGGACCATGGTATCATGGTAAAATACCATGGTCCAACCCCCAAGCCTCCTTCCATTTCTCCACCAACACCATTGCTACACCTCTTATGGGGCCCCTCCCCCTTTTACACAAAAACCCATCATTTCTTTAAAATCCCTTTCTTCAATGGCCCAGGATCCCTCTCACCCCTCACACCAAGAAAAAAAAGACAAAGAACAACAAAAAAGAGAAGAAAATAATCCTGGCACTAGTAGTAGCAGTAGTAATAACAACCATGAAGCTAAGTCATGGCTACAATTGGGTCTCGGTACACCTTCCAGTTCTGCGCAAGATCAACCCGAGAGACAAGAAATTACCGAGCTGCAGCTCTTTTCCAATCCCGTCTCCGTTGCCGGACAGGAAACACCCGGTCCAGCCACCCACATTGCCTCGACAGTACTGCAAGTGCCGGTATTGGAGCATCCCACCCGACCGTTTCCCTTTTTCTCATCAGGAAGAATTAGACCGTCTACTGAAGCGGGCCCGTCAGCAAGTGAGGCAGGCCCGTCAACTGGTAATGCAACGACGAGGGTCGTCATATTGCCACCACGACCTCAGACCGGCCTTTGGTTTGTGCTGCGGGCTTCACAAAACCAGTGAGTTTAACATTCATTTGTTCGATTCTACATTCGCGTGTGTTAATTAATATCTGTGGTTTTAAGTAGTATACTTACTCTTTCGTTTTTCTTTTTGAATTACACTCTCCATTTCAAGAACTTTGTACCATGAGATGTATCCGGTCAACTGTAATTAATGTCACATTCGTTATATATATTGAGTTTAGTTTTGGTGCATGAGTTGCATTGGTGGTTGAATATTCCTGGAGTATGTATTTTCCGTTTTTTTTTTATAGAGTTAATTCGTTTCTTTTTTTGCTTACATCAAGCTTACAGTATATTCTTTTATGGTGTTTGATCAATGTAGGAGGAGAGAACCTTGGTTACCTCAAATATCAAGGAGCTTCATGAGGATTAGGTAATTTTGGCAGATATATATATTAATAAATTTCAAATATATTTCATGATATATATTTATTTCCTTGTTTAATTACATGTGACGCATATATATATATATATATATATATTAATATATTAATATATTTTTTTGTAGGGATGGAAGGATGACTGTAAGCATGGTAATGAAGTATTTGGTTAACAGGCTTGGGCTTGAGCATGAATCACAGGTACACAACTTAATTTTTCTCACCCAATCCATAGTAAAATTAACTTTTGAATGGTAAAAGAATTTTGTACAGAGCTTCAATAGTTGCTATATAGTGCATTTCTTGGTATTTGTTATGGTGGTTAATGAAAGGAACTTTGGAGCTAAAGGAATTTATTTTTTTCTATTCCAAAATTGTTTTGAAGTAGAGAGGATTTCTTATTTCTAGCTTTATATATATAGTAGCATTTGTCGTAGGTAGGATGTGAATGTCTAAGTGGCGCATCATTACTTTCCTTTGATAAAGGATTCCTTCAAGTTAAACAAGGGTTAAGTTGTTGGTTAAGCCTTTGCGTTTTATTAGTTGTTCGTTTCTAAGTAGTCAAAGGGTCTTTTGTTCCTTTGTTTGAAAATTACTCCTTCGGTTGATCTCCAATTCTCCATATTCGATCGTTTCTACTTTTTCTTTAATCGCTCTTGAAAACCAAATATCAATTATTTTTACTATCATTATAAATAATAATAATAATAATAATAATAACCACCAAACAGTTAACGCCGCTGTCATAAGCGAGCAAAGTAGCACGCGTAAAAGTTTGTGCAGATGAACAGTCTTGTATAGTCAGTACGGTACGTAGGATCTATTCGTTTGTTCTATTTATGACTTTTCTAAGGACGAAGAAGCAAAACAGTGTAGGTCATGATTAGATAGTAATCTCTTGATGTGTTCTCTCTCTCTCTTCTCTCTGTCTCAAACAGAAAAACAACAAGGCAGGGATGAATATTCATGGCCCATGATTGCAAAATGAACTTTATTTCTCATCTATGCTAAATCATTACCATAAATGGATAGAAAGGAAAGTAGGAACACATAGTAAAAGATGTACAAAGACTTTCCTCAGAACAAGCACATGAACAACCTTTAGCGTTCTTCACTTTATTTATTGCATTAAATACACATAATAAAAAACTCTCTTTCTTTTCAAAGCATCTTGCATTAATACGGTTATACAGTTTGAACAACAACAACAAAAATAATAATATTGTTGTAGCCTGTTATATAGGCTGCAGCTAGCATGCTTGCATGCACCAATTAGGCGCATCCATTGGATCTCCTCGAGATGCGTGTCTCGATGCAACACATGCAATGCAGCGGTGCAGAGGTGAAGGGTGCCTTTGCAAGATTTGTAACATACTAGATTTCTCAGCGGTGCAGATATTTTTCCAGTTCACAGTAGAAATCGAACTTTCCCTAATTACAACTTAAAACAAGATAAAAGATATTTTATTGACGAGATTACTTTTGAATTGTCATTATTGGAAGTACAAAAAGTTACAACAACTAATTAACTATTATTCCAATAATAATCCATGTTGCCAGTGGATCGATCCATGCCTTTTTGAGGTTCTTCATCCAAAATATTAATTACCATAAAGAACCATGACATGATAATAAAACAAATTATCAAACTAAATAAAATAGGCCTAGGGGCAAAAGAGTAAATAGACATGATAGGGGTACCTGTGAATGCTTCTATAAAGGCATTACTCACCTACCATGAATGAAAGTTATGCACCATCTATTAAGCCACTTGTCCGGGTTGGGATTAATTGTTCTATTGAAAGGCGACTACCCCCTCTATCTCTCTCTCTCTAAAAATTTAGTGGAAAAGATCACATAATAATGACACGTAGATTTTGTTCTCCGGTCTTTTTTTTCTTGAGTGAATTGTCTCCAGTCTGAAACTCAAGTGGACCTTATTTTGCGCTATATTGCATGCGCCTCTGTATATATCAAACTATGTATAATTATGACAGCAGGTCCCATTATTTTTTATTAAAACTAATAAATATGCATTAATTATTTCTATTGTACTATATTTTTGACTTGAGTACATGTTTGTTTGTGGTACCTGAAAGTTAGACTACTCCTTTACTAACCCAATAGTTATTTAAATTCATAAAAACAGCTTCTTGATCTTTTTCCTTCTTCTTATCAATATTTTTTTATGAAAATTTTATAAGCCTTTCAAATTTTGCACCCATATAGATTAAAAATTCATAGTTATTCAAACTTCTCCTATGTAATGAGGAAAGGAAAGAAAAAGAAGAGCTAGAATTTAAAGGGAGGTCCTTTAATTCCTAGCTAGACACAGTTTAATTTATTTAAAGGGAGGTCCTTTCATATGAAAAGAGTGTCTCAAAAACAAAATTTCATAATAGTCTAGTGCATACATCAATTTAAGATGGGTCTATGAGATAAAACAAAGGACAAAACTAAATTTTAGAATTTAGTTAAAAGTTCTGCATCATCTTGTAAACTTCCAATTTAAAGGTCAACTCTCAGACTGTTATATAAATGCCTACCAACAAACTTAATCATTATGTAGCACGTTTCTTTTGCAAGTGGAAAGCCGTTTTGCAAAAAATAAATAAATGTTTGCTAAACATGTAAAGTAAAGGAAATATAATAATGTATAAGAAAAAGGCTTGAAATTGGTAAATGTTATAGACATTATGCATGAAAATAGCATACCCTCATTTCTCAACAGAGTAATTAAAGTAACGTTGTTTTCTTCATGGATTAGCTAGGATATTACAAATTAAATAATTCCTGAGGTGGTGCTCTGACACATTCCATTATTTTAGCAAAAAAAAAAAATAACTAGATGAGATTCCAAACATATATTACCCAAAAAAAACCGTAGGATGAGGTGACGATTGACATTAGTCTCCTATTGAGTACAATTAGAACAACAAAAATTTATAACTATACTATATATTATGAGAGAAGCATTATACGGTTGTTCGTGGAATTAAAACACGTGTTTCATGAAAAGATATATATATATCTATTGATTGGAGAACATTTTTTAAGATATTTTTTAAACTCATTTGGCAGCTTGCTAGTATTATGAACTAATATGTTTTACACAAGTACATGACCGCCTAAAATTACCAATCCACTAGTTAGAGATTAAATATTTTTTCATTTGATTTTTATCCTTTAGTTTTATCCTTTTGAGGAATAATATTTACCTCTCTTTTTCCATACATATGTAGTAGCTAATCTTAATTAAGTGCAAATTTAGGTTTCTAATTAAATTCGCCTATTCTCTTTATGCATATATATGTAGTAACTAACCTTAATTAAGTGCAAATTTAGTTTTCTAATTGATTATAGCATTTTCTTTGACGTATTTCAATCCCTAATATTTAAGTGGAGGGTTCAAATGTCTTAATTTTTTGTGTCTTCATCATACTTTTAGAATTATTAACATAAAGCCGTTAGATGTGATCTATATTAACTATATATCCTCATAAAAATTATGACCTTTTGATTTTGGTTTAGAATCAATAAATACAAAAATCAACATTCAGAATTTATCCACATCGGTATATTTTTGTAAGTTTTTGATACTAGTCAAAACAAAATCGAAATGACATGATCTATTATTGTGAATAGAAAATGAAATAGATCGTAGCTAATAGTTTTATTCTGACAGTTAAGTTTTAAATTTAATGTTGTTATAGTTCTAAAAATAAAAACATAATGAAAGCACAAAAATGAAAAATATTTGTACCCTCGTCAATAATTAATTAAATTTACCTATTTTGCATACATTATACATATGTTGAAAAAGGAAGTTTTATTTCTTTTTCCCTTTTTGTATGGTGCATGGGTTGGTAGGTTACGTGCACCTCATGCAGTTTTCTCTTGAGGTCTCTCTTTGATTGAATTGAATGTATGATCAATAAAACGTCATGCTTTCAATTTGCTTAGCTCACCTCAAACTTAATTTCCCTTCTTGAAAGGCAAACTAGGCCCCACATTTTCATTTTCATGGTGGGCCCTACACATGTACATATATAATATTGCTCTTTCTTAGGTTATATTTATATAGCTTTTAGTTTAGTGTAGAGTAGTTCTTAGGACCCATCAAAAGAATTAAGTGGGTGCAACTTATAGGAGATGTTTAACGGGCCCAGTAGCTTACTAGCAACTCTTTTTTGAAGATTAGGTCTACACATATATATACCCCTCATTGCCTATGTCTTCTTAATTCTTAACAAAATATAGATATTTCTGACTTATTTGGTTCTTGCTTGACAAGCATGAAGAAACCAAACTCAGGTACAAATTAATGTACATCATATATAAAGCTTAATTAATTAATTAGAGTCTAATTATTAACATTAAAAGTGTGGCTACATGTTTATAATATACTTATAATGACTAAGTATATTATAAATTGGGCTTTCTTCACCGTATACTGGTACCTTCTTTTTTCCTTTTGATTACAAATATTTTTCTCTAAAAATTATAATAGTATATTTTAATCTCCATTTTGTTACTTTGAAATAAATAATTTAGATACAACTTTCAAATGACCGATATTTTGAACCCTTTCTTGTTCTACGTCATTAGTGATACATGTATCAAAAACTTTTTACAAAATTGAGAGGTCAAAAAACCAAAGCACCAAACTGACAATGAAATATATGACTTTCTTTCCACCTTATCAATATTGTACAAGCACACTTTGGATTTACCATTTTGACAGTATTAATTACTCGTAACATGGAACAATATGAACGGTTAAGATTTGTTGTACTTTTTTTTTTGAAAACTTGACAGCGACTATCAAGGTGGTTAAGATTTGTTGTAACTTGAGTCAAATAAAAAAAATAAGTAGTTGCAACATCAGACGCCTAAGGGAATATATGTATTTAAATTAACATCATAGAGTGAGGCTACGGTGCTATGCATAGCACCAATTGGGTCTGTACTACGGCTCAAAATTTGACTTTTCAAAATTCTAACGGTCGATCCGAACCGTTCAACATGATTATAAAATGAATATGTACTTGCAAACCAAATTTTACATTTTTTCGAATTATTTAACTATTTTTCGAAAATCACTTGATCTGAACATTCTGGACCATCCAAAAACAGCCTATCTAAAAAAATAGTAAAAAAATTCAAAAAAATGTAAAATTTGGTTTGCAAGTACATATTCATTTTATAATCATGTTGAACGGTTCAGATCGACCGTTAGGATTTTAAAAAGTCAAATTTTGAGCCGTAGCACGGACCCAATCCGTGCTATGCATAGCACCATAGCCTCACTCAACATCATATATTGGTAAAGTCAACATCATTTTTTCGACTTGAGATATACCCCATAATTAATTTGGCAAAAAAAAAAAAAAGGATGCTTACGTGACGTATGAAATTTATACAGTATTTACAGTGACCCAATCAGAAAAATTTGAAAGAATCAATTAGCTAGTTAGGCATAGCTCACATCAAATAATTTAATAGATTGGGAAGCTGTAAATAAAATAAAATAAAAAGCAAAGAAAATGAGACCTAACTTAATTTACTTTCCTCTCCGGTTATAGTTAGTAATTATCGAGCATAAATAGTCAACCTATGTATTAGCTCATGATATATATATAGGTCATCTAAGACGAGGCAATTTGTAAATTTGCATATGCTTTAGAGGAGAGTAGGAGACATGGTGCATAATCATTCGGTGGTTGGGGTCCACGCAAACAACAGAATAATATATCAATCCCGTCTTTTAGTCCCTTTTCTCTTTAAGGCATCCACATAGGAATCTGAAACAATTATATATCGCACTAGAACCCTACAACAACTCGTTCAGTGCCTCCTATTATTGTGCTTAATTTGAATAACAATATTTAGTTAACAATGCCATTGGAATTTAAAATCATCATATATAATGTTTGGGACAGCTTGTCAGATTTTTTTTAAGAGCAATCGCACTACGTACATTATACTAAAATAAACCAATATATAAAGATTTAATTAACTCATGAAGTGTTTTGTTGATTTAATCCATTCAGATTCTTTGTTAAGATACGAAATACCAACGGCTAAATAGTGTCTGCACACATCACATTGATTCTGGCTCTGTAATAACAACCAGAATCAAATGTGTCGAATCAATGACTAAAGTTTGTCAAATTTTAATTTGAATAATTGCAGATTAGATCTTTCAAATTAGCTAGAATATATTGCATATTTTGCATGTTTTACATATGGTTCAAAACTTAGAGAGAAAAAAGAAGGTCGGTAGAATTTGTTTTTTTTTAATTGATGTTTATTCTATTGATATTGTAATTAATATTGTGATTTTAAGATCAAGATGAAACATTTATGTTGAACTATCTATAACTTTATTTTGCTATTGATTCCCAATCAATATCATCTTAAGTAGATCATATAAATGTTGGGGACAGACACAAAAGATTTGCTTTTAATTATTAGCCAATAAATAAAACATATAAAAAAAATATTAGCCAATAAAATTGAACTGTCAGCATACACAAGAGGAGCTACATGAGCTAGTGCCACAGTAGATCAGCATAAATAAATAAAATAAGTAATACTGTAGGGAGGCTTAAATGTGTGTGCTTACAAATGGGGACAAAAACTAACAGCGGACGTGCATGCATTTCTTTGTTTTCATGTGTTAGTGTTAGGTGGTCTAGATGTTGTAAAATAACAATAAAGTAAAGGGGCAACTGTGCAATAATTAACTATTATTGGAAAAAGAAAAATAGGCCAAGGTTTAGGTCTGGTTGGAAATTATCACACATTTCCAAATTAACGTGCATGCTTTTTGTCTCCACCTAATTCAGTCATTAGCCTCTAGAGAATTATTAAAAAAAAAAAAAACAGATTAATTTTCGTGTATATATAGTTCTGTAGTTATAAAATAATATATTTTGTATGCCTTCTAAAGTTACCTACGAAAGCTTTCATTTTTTTTGGAATAATACATTTCTTCTATTTAATTTCATTAATTAAAGGCTTTTGCGGTCATAGATAATTCTAATACATGTTAAGTAACTTTTTGCAACAATAACTGAACAATAATTATGTGTTTCTCTCTCTCTCTCTCTCTCTTTCTTAAACTGTGTGTCGTCTAACAACCCTGCATTAAATAAGCAATCAAGTCGATTATTTCAGGTAATTTCTTATTAGCAGCACTTGAGAAAAGAATAGGACATTTGAGCTTAATTAATTGTTCGCTTTTTCATTTGAATTTTTTTTTTTCCATGTCTAAACGTCTAACCACCTGCATTAAATAAAGAGTCAATTAAATTATTTCAGGTATTCTGTATATTTTTTAAGCAATCAAAACGATATATACTTATATATATTGTTTATGAGAGATTATTATATTATAATAATTAATCTTACCTAACTAGAACATGCTATCTATATTTCTTAGTCTTAGCCTCTTAGGTATATACCTATTATACATTTATGCGGTAGGTACACGGTAGTATAAATATCAGGTACTATTCTTATTGTATTCTATCATGAGATTATAGTATCATCAATGGTAGGGAAATCTTAGCTACCTTTTCTAATCTTGCTTTCAATTTTTGTTGCAACATCAAATCAACATTGACATGCATGCACTTCAACTCCATACGCGTATTATAAAAAAACATGTACTTACACATCACTGCTCAAAAGCCAATAACCAAATGGCACGTGTAGTGCTATCAGTAGACATCCATTATAATCTATAAAAAAAATATATACATAATACATCCATCATATAAAAAATATATGACCGCATATAAATTTTAAAAATATATCGGATTCCCATATGAATTTTAAAAATATATCTAATAACTTATTAGTTTCATCTGGATTTTGAAAGAGTTCCATATATATATATATATATATATATATATATATATATATATTGTTGAATTGGCAATTCGACTACCATGATGGAAATTCATCATCAATTATAAGCTTGATAAATAGTGTTAGTCTAATATAATAAATAGTGTTGGTAATTAATTTTGTTAAGAATGCTTGTGTGGCACATTGTTTCAGGTTTAAGGTACTAAATTTGTTTTCTTAAATTGTACATTTTATATTTAGAAAAACTTGCGTCGCTTTTTTAATTAGATTTAGAGTAATTTTCCAAAGAAGATGGACCGACATGTATTCTATATTCTATTCCTCTTGCATTGTATGATGTAACAACCGCATTAGGCGTTACTCCACCATCCCACTGTTGGACCACACTCCACATGAAAGGACCATTAAGCGTACTTTAACCCCAACTTAATTAACACCAAATAATCCGAATTGTCTCAATGATCTTCCCATTTAATTTAATTTAATCAGTACCTTAATTAATTGTAGCTAGATCTAATTGAGGTTCGAAATTCTAACTACTACTACTAATGAAACAACAATGACTAGCTATAGTACAATTAATATATCAGCTTAATTAGAGTACTCTATAGTCAAGTTTACAATCATGTTTAGGCCTTAATTAAGAGATTAAACATCGATATCAGTTTTCATATCAATTTCAATTTCAGACTACCATTTTATTGGTCCCTCCACTCCATGTTTGTATTTTGCAATTTTTCCAGCAACATCACTTTCCATACGTACCCATCTTAATTACCAGTAGCTAGCCACAACTGTAGTATTGGAAAAAACAGACCGGTAATTATTCAGAACCAGAAGTTCAAAACCATGAATATATATAGAACCGAGTCAGATATCATTGGAAAATAAATGTGATTAATATTATCATTTTGGTTGTTGAATATATATATAGTACTATCTCCTTTTTCTAAACTTGCTTCATAAGTGTTTCAATTTCCCTGAAGTATGTTGTAAAAACCATGAATATATATTTTTTTTGTATTGATATACAGGTAGAAATAACATGTAAAGGGCAAAGGCTTCATCCTGCCATGACACTAGAACATGTTCGAGATAACATATGGTGTTCGAGAGAGGCGGGCCCGTCAGTTCCCAGCCCATCGAGCATCATCACAAATATTCTGATGACACTGGAGTATGGTAGAAGTGCGTAGAATTCTACGTCCCGTGTATAACTAGTCAGTACACTGATTCTTTTTTTTTTCACTTTTTTGTTTTTTTTTTTTTTTTGTTTACTTTAACCCTACAAGATCATGTTTTCATGTTTCGTTTTTATTGTCTAATTCATTGAGGAAATAACTTGGAGGTACATTAACATGTCCAGAAGTAAGGGGTGAAAAGAAGATGTATTTCCAAGCCATTTTGGCTTAATACTTTTCTCATCTTACCTAAATTAGTAATAACAGTTTACATATTGGTACTCTCAATCCAAATCCAAAACTAGATCATAATTCAGGTGCTCTCTTTGAATTATATGTTCTACTCTTTGGACCACTTGTTATAAACAATAATGAACCAAGCAATTAGTCCTCTGAATACCTTTATAAATTTAACACATTCGCTGCAGCTTTGCATACCAATTATAGGTTAGCAATTCTACATGGAAAACCTACCTCTTAGGAACACATTTATTAACATATTTGCAAATTTTGCAACCAAACAAGAAGTCTATACCTTGTAAAAGTTTTGACACATTAATTTCTGTAGTTTTGCTTATTCTCCAACCAAAGAACTGTTTTTTTTTTTTTTGGGTAATATAAAGACAAGTTATGGCTAAACAGCACTAAGAAAGGCATCAAGAGCTTTTCAAAATGAAAATGGAACACTATGAACAATAAGGTGCTAGTAGAGGGTCTGCATCAGGAAAAGATTAGTGTTGATGTACATTGAAGTTGAAGTCTATGATCCCAACAAAGGGAAGTGCAGCCATTACATTACTCTCACTACATACTTCTGACAATGATATGCTAACAGTACCAACATACAACATAAAGCAAGTCCAATCGAGCTCTGGTTATGCAGTGGTAATTTATTAGCAACCAAAAGCGTTGGTAATTATAGGTTGCTAAACCTCTGTAATACTTCTTTTTTTATATAAGTTTAGATGTCATGATAACCCAAGGGGCCATTCGGCAACAAAGGATTAAGAGTGAAAGATTAAGAGCTTAAGGAGCACTAAGGAATCGATGTTCGGTTGTTTTAATCTGTGCGTGAAAGCTAAGGAAACTAAAGGAAGGGGTAGAGGTGCCTTAAGGTTCAGGCAAAGAATTAAGATCCAGGCAAAAGGAGGCTTAAGGAGGTGATCTTAAGAACCGGTGTTCGGCAGGATTAAGCGACTAAGAAAGCTAAAGGAAGCGGATTAAGTCTTAAGGAGGCTTAATCTCTTGCTGAACGGCCTCAAGAAGAATTGCAATTATGGAACCTAATTTTAATCAAAGGTAGAAACAATGATATTATCTGCTAAGTACAAAAAAATCCTAATCAATATTATTAATCACTCACCAATGGACAAAGTTTATTAATTGTTAAAACACAAAAAGAAAACAGTACAGAGTTGGCTTGCCATTGCAGTCATCCTGTCTCGTGAGAAGCTATGCTCAACAATACCTATGTTTAGATCTAGGTCTCTCAAAAAAACTCTTGGCTCTAGCTTTTGTTTTATTCCAAGGCAACAAACTAAAGTATATATTTAAATTGATAGTCAATTTCTTCAAATGCCCTATTGTAAAATTGAACCCCCGGCCTCCCTCGAATTTGCATCCTTGAGATATCTCAAATTTTTTAGTTGATATGTGAAAAATCCGAACCGTTTAAACCCTTCCTCCACAAATATCTCAAATTTGAGAGATCTCATAGGATACCGACTCGCCTCCCTTTCCCCGAGACAATAAAAAAGCTGGAAGAATGAAAGAAACAAACAAGAGATGCCTCCATTTGTAAAAACAATTAATAGTCGAAACCTAACAGTAGTTCTTTCTAAAATATTTCTCGCATATCAATCAACGTGTAGTATATTAACTGGCCCAAATCTGAAAAATGTTTTAGATAACCAAAGCCCAGAATTAAATGGGGGATCTTTTTAAGTCCTAATTTTAGTGACAGGTCTTAACTTAATGCAATTCAAAGAGTGCTTAGTCATTTATATGATTTTAATTTTTTAATTATATATATTGAAATTTAATTGAACTTTGTTTTCTTTAAGATTTTATATACTTCATCCCCTCAAAAAGCATTAAATGAGTGCTCGTAGTTTAGTGGCTAGAATCTCTCATTGGTTGTGCAGAGACTTGAGTTCAAATCTCATTTATCACACTACAATGATAGAAGTTCTTGACTGCTATCCATAGGTTAAAGCAAGTAATTGGTGAGTGGGTACAATTCGCAGCCCATAAAAGGGTTAAAAATAAATTCTAGCTCACATGGGACTATCTAGACTCAATTCTGATCATGTTTTAGATAAACAAAGTCCAAAATAAAAATGAGCCTTATTCTTATACAATCTTGATCCATAATAACCTTTCTGGAGCTTACAAAAGAAAAAGAAAAATCATGCCTATTCAGGAAACTAGTACTCTGGCAATATATCATGAAAAAGCATCACCAGCTATCTTGTTTTTCAATTAAATTCCCAACTTCTTGTATCATGCAATAATAAAATAAATAAATGTAATCCTAAAATGGACCATGCTCTCGTCACTAGGTCGCAACCAGAAACCAGAAGACATTACCGTAGTAAACACCAAATCTTTGCAGCCATAAAAAGTGAGAATCATAACACAAAACAGCCAATTAATGACTTCACAAAACAAACAAAATTTTATTATCTTGAACCCAAATTTCCTATAAAAACCCTTCCAAATCCCTATCTTGCATGACCAAAAATTTCCACAGAACACTTCTCATGAGAGCTAGTCTCAATATATATACCTCTACTTCACCAAAATATATTTATCCCTACTTAGCAAAAAGTATAGACAGTGCTAACCTAGTTCTTCACTTCTACTGCATCTACAGCCCTTTTTTCAGCTCTTGAATTGCACAATACAATTTCCTTCTGGACCCAACAGCAGTTATCCCCATATTTATTAAATCCTTTACCGTAAGCAAAGGCAGCGCTGTCTCATCCACCTCATGTGAGTCAAATGTCCGCTTGTACTTCGCTAGCCCAAGCCGTTCAAGCCAGCCGTGGACCCCACCCATCTCTGCCAATCGAGATCCTCCATTCTGACTGATGCAATCGTTAGCCTTGGCTGCCACATCATGAGCCCCTGTAGATACATTTATGTCAATAATTGAACCAGAAATCATAGCCCTAGCTGGGCCATTTGAGCTCTCCTGTTGATTCTTTGGAGCTGATTTCAAAAAAATCACAAAATTTTGTTAAATAATTTACAATTAATTAGCTAGCTAATCAAAATTACAATTTACTGATGATCTATCTTTATCTTGTCAATCGTCGTACACAACAGTACTTGAAATCAAGCCATGTTATTCCAAAATATATGTATAGAATGAAAGCAATTCACCACAGCTAATCCAGCTTGAGCAATTTTTAAAACAGGATTTGAATTCTTAAAAAGGATGGACATAAGAAATAAGAGCAAACAGTAAACAGATAACACAAAAATAAAGAACCTGAATTGTTGGCGGGGGACTTGTCACAGGGGGCGCTTCAACTCAGAAAGAGTTATCTCCATTCCATCTTCCGTCCCTGAATAAAATTACACCATAAGAAAAGAGGAAATCAGTGAGTTCTCACTGAAAAGAAACTAAAAGAAAAGGTTAAAACTGGACCGAAATCAGTGAGTTCTCACTGACTAAAATCAATTGCAATTTACTTAAGATCTATCTTTGTCTTGTCAAATCCTACACGACAGTACTTGAATAGCCGGTGGTAAATTTTCCAAAATAGTTTAAACTGGAATGAAAGCCATGTTATTCCAAAAATATATGTATAGAATGGAATCAATTCACCACAGCTAATCCAGTCTGATCGATTACTAAAACAGGATTGGATTCCGACCAAAAGGACTGACATAAGAAAGAAGCACAAACAGTAAACAGATAACACAAAAATAAAGAACCTAAATTATCAGCAGGGGGCTTGTCATGGGGGCGCTTGAAGACAGAATCAGGCGTCTTCAGTTGCTTACCTGAATAAAATTACACCAAAAGAAATGAGAAAACCAGTGAGTTCTCAATCGAAAGTAACAAAAAAAGGTGATGGAGAAGCAGAGGCGGATGTGAAGAAGTACCGGAATTGGGAGAGGGTTCAGTGGAAGGGCGATTGCGAGGGATTGATGGCTTGGGGCGCTTGGGCTTAGACTCGGGCGTCTCCTTTTGTTTTTCCGTCCCTGAATAAAATCACACCAAGAGAAAAGAGACAACCAGTGAGTTCTCACTCAAAAAGTAACAAAGGAAGGTGATGGAGAAGCGGATGTGAAGGTACCAGAACCGAGAGAGGGGTCAGCGGAGCGGGGGCTGGAGCGCTTGGAGCGCTTGGGCCCAGAACTAGGCGTCTCCGTTTGTTTCTTCGTCCCTGAAAAAAAAACACCAAAAGAAAAGAGAAAATCAGTGAGTTCTCACAAGTAACCAAAAAAAAGGCGATGGAGAAGCAGAGATGGATGAGAAGAAGTACCGGAATCGGGAGAGGGGTCAGTGGAGCGGGGGTTCCGGGCACGCAATTGCCTGGAGGAGGGTTTGCTCTCGCCGAGGTCACCGAGGCGAATGTTCGGCTTGCGCTCGCGCTTGGATGGTGGGGTTGACGAATCCTCGCCGGAGGTTCCCTGGGTGGCCATTGGGGGGCCCACTACGGGGATGAGAGAGAGAGGACAGTGGTACTTTGGGTTGGGACTGAACACTGGAGTAAAGATTAAAGAACCATGGGTAAAGATATTGAAAGCGCAATGTTTGCTTCGTGAAACGCGTGAGTCATATACAGTGCTATTTTAACTCTATTATCCGTGCGCTACAAGAGTAAAATATACTCTGTCAGTATTTTTATCCAAGACCATTTGGTCAATAGTCGAGAACTCAAAATTAATTCTTCCTCGACGCGCTGGGTTAAATCCTTTCTCTGATCGGTAGATTCGATTTAAAATAAAGGGTAATGATTTCGTCCCCCGCTTATTAGTCCTCTAATCGTCCTCCTAACGACCTAAGTACGGATCTCTACTTCTAAAAAAAGCAGATTCAATACCAAGACGCCCAGAATTCTCTTTTACATATGCTATGCTATTTCTAAATGAAAAAAAGGTGTCTGGTTAGCTGTTGACTTTACGAGTGAAACCAGTGGATGGACACGTCTCCCTCTTTCTTTCTTTTTCTGTCTCCAATTTTCATTTATTTAAAACTTTTCAGACAACGAGATCTCTCTTCCGTTCTCTCTCCTTCATCAAATTTCTCGATTTTCATCTCTTCTCTGAAGCTCTCTTCTCCAAATCTCTCCTGGTACCGAGATGAATCTTGGAAATGAGAACGATCTGACCTCCTCTCCGACGGCATCCCCCGACGGCCTTCTCTCCGGCTGCTGCGACGATCCCAGTTTTACTTACTAGAATCTATTGGTGCGATTTCTTTTGTATCGATTCAATATTCTTGTGCTTTTTCCTATTCACCACGATTTTTTCTGTCTAATTGTGGAATTGGATTGTGGAACGGCTCAAATGCAAGAAATTGTGGGTGAGCTATGCATCATCTTCGAAGAATTAGTGAGTTGTTAACCCTCTTATTTTGAAATTATCTGAAAGATCCTTGTAATTTTGATGAATTTGCAAAATAACTGCATAATTTAACAGCTTGTACTAGCAATCAGTAACTAAAAGTGCATAATAAATTCGCGGCCCCTTTGTCTACTTCGCTATTTGTAAGGGCTTTGGCGCTGATCAATCAGCCCGTCTCCAGATCCTCCTTAGCCTTCCAAAGAGGATCGAGTTCTGAAAGTAAGTTCAATTGTGATATTGTTATTAAGAAACCAAAAGTCGAAAGTTGTGGCCGGTAGCAAGGCTGTTTCAAAGGAAGTTTAATGTTCAAGTCGAAATTGTGATATTGAATTAGAATTTTAATGTTCAAGTCGAAATTGTGATATTGAATTAGAATTTTAATGTTCAAGTCTATGAATCTGATCATAATCACTGATTTTCTTGTTGTTTTGATTAGACATGCAGCAAAGTGTTTGACATAATTTTATTTAGAGCATAATGTGATATTTTGATCAGACTAAGATAGTATTGATATTGCACTTGTACGGACTGGTACATGCTAAATTTGTTAGTTTACTGGCATGTTTTTTGGTACGGACAATATTTAGGTCTAAGTTTGAAATTTTAGAATGGGACTTGACAAGTAGACAAATTTATATGCTACAATTAGGGGAGTTAGAGGAACTTTCATCTTGAATTAATTTCAGGCACAATCAAAAAGAAATTTTGCTTTCAAGTATAATTGGGGAAGGAGTGGTGGTCTGGTCATGAGATGTGGCGAAAGAAGTGAAGGTTGTTCCGAGATCCTTCCTTACATAACAAAGGAGTGACAATTGAGATATGGTGAAAGGAGTGACGCTGTTTACAAGTTTTTAAAAGAGGTAAGTTGGTGCTATCGTCTGGATCAAGATCTGCTGACAGGCAGCTGCCACGTCAGATCAATTTATTGAAAGAGGAAAGGTGGTCGACTCTACCGCAGCTGCTTCAGACCCTGAATTGCTACAATATCTCCGCCTGGTGCTTTAGATCAATAGGTTGAAGTTGTGAAACTTTCTTTCTTAATAATTGTATTTCTTAAGGATCAATGGCTAATTTGTTATTTTTACATGTTGATATAGTTTTCTATGTTGATATAGTTTTCTGGCTTTATATTATTTTTAATTTTATGAACTTGATAATATTAGTATTTGTATAAAAATTTCAATTTGTTAAATATTAGTATTACTTGATAACATATTTTATAATATAAATATTCCTATATCAACTTATAGGTATGAATACTTCCAAAATTACATGCTAATACCATCAATCTTCAAACAAATTAGTTATAAGTATGAATATTTTTCTTGGTACCTATCAATACATTCACCAAACAAATTAATTGATTTAAGTTACTTTGCCATATAACAATTCACACTTTACACTTCAATGCGTAAGTATGAATACTTAAAATTTTAGATATTAATATTTTTTTAGAAATATTTGATATCTTAGGTATGAATATTTGATATGTTATATATTTTTTAGAAATACAAGTGTCATATGTAAACAATTCATACTTCAGTTATAAGTATGAATATTTTCTTCAGTACCTATCAATATATTCAAGCACCAAATAGATTAACTGATTTAATTTATTTTACCCAATAACAATTCACAATGCGTAAGTATGAATACTTAATAATTTAGATATTAATATTTTTACTAAAACTACCATACTGATGATTGTGCGGTGGTGGTTCCCCCAAGGAGTAAATGCACGGAGCACATTTAGAGATTTTTCAAGAATATTTTACAACATAAAAATTCACACTTCAGTACGTAAGTATGAATACTTAATATTTTAAAAATAAACGTTTACAATAATTACAGCAGGGACACTTGAGATGGTCATTACGCATCCGCTTGTCCTTGGTTTTCTGTGTGTGGTTCCTATCGTGGTCGCTTTCAAGTGACGTTTGCTATCCACCAGGTAGTTAATGCCTAAGGCACGTCTGTGAGTTTTTCATAAATACTTAACAACATAAATATTCACACTTTACTGAGTGAGTATGAATACTCGGCATTTTAGAGAATAATACTTGACATACTAGAGATGAATACTTGACAAGTTATGAATACTTGCACATCGAGGTATGAATACTTGAACGACGAAGAACCCGAAAGTACTTCATCATGGATCTTATTTGAAAGAGAAAATTATGTAGAAGATGTCCGTAGTTTTAGATTTGCAAAATTCCTCACAGGTCGTCAGAAATATTAACAAGATTAAACGGAGAAAAAAAACCACTTATAAAAACGTGTAAAAGATAAGTGTGTAATTAAAGAGAAAAGAAAGTTGATGTCCAGTTTTTTTTTTAATACTTAATGTCTTAGGTATGAATACTTAATATATTATATGGTAATACTTGCACACATAAGTATCCATACATACGCGCGCCAGTTGTAATTTTTTTCAATCATAAGTGGTCCCCCTAAGTTGTTAATGTAGTTAGTGGTCCCCATTGTACTTTATACATCAATTAATCAGGGGAGACGTTTAGGGGACAGAATGAGGGGGACTGTTAGTCGATCCCTAAAATAAAAATTTGTCGTAGCCCGACAAAACTCAATTCCTAAATCCTTATCCTATTCCAGTGAGCCCATCTTTTCAATCCGTTGGCGGTTGCCAACTTGCCGTTATGAAACTAGTCCAGATTCCGTACATGAGGGAGTAGTATACTTTTAGTCAAGTTAAAATTAATTTAATGTCCATCTAAAATATAGGAAGATCCATTTTGAGATTTATGTCATGAAATAGACGATCCAAATTTGATTCTATTTGGTTAGCTATTGCACTGAATCTGAATTCATAAACTATAGAACTGATAAATATAACCAGGGGCGGAACCAAGGCCTAGGCCAGCCTAGGCCCTGGCCCCCCCTTGGCCCAGAAAAATATACATTGTGGTAAGTTTTTGTGGCCCAGAAATATATACATAGTGGTAAGTTTTTGTGGCCCTGGCCCCCCCGGCCCCTTTGGCCCAGAAAAATAGCATAGTTGTCCAGAAAAATCGACTGGGCCCCCCTACCGATCATTTCTGGTTCTGCCACTGAATATAACAGTGACGGTCAAAATGTATGATAAAAAAAAATAATAGTTGAAATAGGATGTGGTAATGACGTAATGTTATTTAAAATATTTTTAGCTTGGCAGTAAAAAAGTAACATAATAGGTCAATACTGGTCTGATTTGAACCCGACCCAATCCGAGACGGATTAAAAAATTTGTGAACATACCCAATCCATTTAGTCATTTAGTCAAGTCGGATCGAGTGAATGGCACCCTTACCCTTCATAAACTAGTGTCTACTATCTAGCCAACATTTTTATTAATATCCAAAGTTAATTAGAAATTAATAAATTTACCCATGATTTCGGACTTTTGCCAAAAATGTCCAAACATGCCATAAAATGACCAGTTTTCTCTTCTTCTTTTTTAAAGAGAAACTATGAAGAGTAAGATAATGAAATCTAACACTGATAATTTGACTTTTTTGTTTAAATTATTTGTTAGATTACTTCTTTTGATTTATAATTAGCATATTTATACTAAAATACACTAGATTACTTAAAATTATGTTGAATTACACTATATTACAATAAATTATGTTGAATTACACTAAATTACGTTAAATAACGCTAAATTCGCTAATTGATAAAAATGCGGTAAATTTCACTAAACTACGCAAAATTACGCTAAAGTAGACCTATTTTGTGCCATTTTTTATGAATCATAAAAATTAGTAAAAAAATTCCGAAAATAGTAAAAATTGGTATTCTACAAGTTCATTATGTAACTAATTTACTGAGCTACTTAGATTGAATAATAGAGATGAAAATTTTAATCGGAAACTTCAACTCAAGTTTTGAGGCTCTTCTCTTAGTTTTTTGGCAATTCTGAATTTTGAAATCCGACATAACCAGCACTAACGCATGCGTCTTTTTGCAAGCTCTCCAAAAAGTGGTCATTTGCTGAAATTGGACACTAGAGGGCCGTTTGAAGTTTTATCATCTTTTTTTGCCTTTTCAGTGAAGATATCGTCCCTATTCATATATAATTTAGCGTAATGTAATGTAATTTAGTGTAATTTAACTTAATATAGTGTAATTCAACATAATTCAAGTAATTTAGCTTATTTTAGTATAAATATGCTAATTATACATTAAAAGAAGTAATCTAACAAATAATTTAAACAAAAAATTCGAATTTTCGGTGTTAGATTTCATTATCTTGCTCTTCATAGTGTCTAAAAAAAGAAACCAACCATTTTGGGAGAGAAAACCGGCCATTTTGTGGCCGATTTAGACATTTTTGACAAAAGTCGGGAATCGTGAGTATAATAATTAACTTTGTATATTAATAAAAATGTCGGACTGTCTAGTGGTGTTATCTATTTTATTTATATATATTATTCTGGTTGAATTTTGCACTAACTGGAGTGCCACCTTACCTCCAATACGTTCGATTCTAATCTGACGGTCCTCAGCGGTCCTTAGCGATGATACATCGCCTTCTCTTCGCTCTCTCGACAGGCTGTCTCTGACCTTTCTCCATCTCAATCATTTTTCTTAGTTTAAAATAATGCTAGAACATATAGTAAAATGACACAAGTTATATGATTTCAAAATTGTATAATCAGAATCCGAAGAACTAAATTGTTACAAACTGTTTTTGACAAGTCGTACGCGAAATTTCTCAGCAATAAAATCATGCATCCTTCCAAAAATGCATTGTTGGAGGTAAATTAAATATAACTTTGTCAGTGACGTAAGTTGATTCGTGAATTGTGTAATAGGTTCATTCGCATGATTTATTTTTCTCGATCGAAACTTGCATAGTATGTCACTGATCTAGTCATATTTTAATTTATCTTGCAATTTTTTTCATATTTTTTCATTTTATTCAAGAGAAAAGGTATTGTTCCCTTCGTTCTGTCTCCGTAAAATCCCCGCCAATAGAACATTCCATGTTTACCACTCTGCCGACGAGTTTTCAACCGTCTCCGAGACGCGTTTTCAACTGTCACTAACGACAACGATCCCCACTTTCTTGATTTCAACTGTCTCCGCTGACGCATTTCCTATTTAAACTTCTATTTTTACCGCTTTTTATTTTTTGAAATTTGAATATTTCCTCTTCTCGTTTTTTTCTTTTCTGAATCAATTTATTTCTCTTTTCAATTTATGTTTTTTTTTTCAGTAGAACGAAGAAGGACATCACCTTTTCTCCTATTTTGATCCCCATGGTTCTAATTTCGACGATCGAGTAGCAGCATCGAAGATCTTGATCCGAGTGGTTTTAATTTTGCGTTGTTTCTCCATTGAAGAGAAGCATCGAAGCTTCACATTGAAGAGCAGCATAAAGGCTATTGAGTGAGTTTCTGATTATATACTGGTATCGAATTTCGCATTATATCAGAATTTTTTCAATTTTTCATGTAGATTTTGAATTTCGTATTAAAAGTTACATAGATTGTTTTTATTTACATATTTTCAACTACAGTTTACAGGATTGAATTATGATGTTTACATGTACATTGTGATCCCCGTGGTTCTAATTTCAATGATCAAGTAGCAGCATCAAGGGGGCAGCATCGAAGCTCTTGATCCGAGTGGTTTTAATTTTGCGGCGTTTCTCCACTGAAGAGCAACATCGAAGCTTCACATTGAAGAGCAATATAAAAGCTATTGAGTGAGTTTATGATTATATACTGGTATCGAATTTCGCTTTATATTAGGTTTTTTCAATTTTTCATGTAGATTTTGAATTTCGTATTAAAAGTTACATGTTTTCAACTGCAGTTTACATGATTGAATTATGATGTTTACAGGATACATTGCTTTACTTTTTCATGTTTATCTTATAGATTTACATTTTGATCTTATTTTTGTTGCATGCTTAACATTGGAATATATCATGTATACAGAATTTGTGGATTAATTTATAGAATTTGTAATTTTGTTTACATACTTTATATGTTAATTCTTTGTTAAGTAATATGCTTAATTCTCATTGCCAGAATTTTAGCTCAGGTGATAAATTCTGGAAGACTATTCTATTTGACTTCTAGCAATGCCCAAAATAGTATGATTCACGAGATTGCGCAATATTTGTGTTGCGATTTGTGTACAACTTAATTACTGAGAGTCAATGGATTTCTCTCGGATTACTTTTTTCTATTGTTCTTATTTTATAATTAAATTTTTTTATTTATATATTATTGATAATATTGTGGATTTTTTTGCATGAGGACATCACTAGAGAAAGAATTATTCTGACAATGAGACTTCTGTCTCATCCACAAAATATTTTACAAAGGGTGTGCAAGTAGATTTGTTGTCTCCAAATTCAATTTGTTTTTCTTTTTTTTTGTTCTATTTTCTTTATTGTAATGTTCTTATATGAATATGGTTATATTTTTACAGAATGATTGTTATGTGTTTACAGAATTCACTGTATATATTCACAGGTTTACAGGATTCAATTTGTTTCTTTTTTTTTGTTATGTTTCCTGGATGATGGTAATATGTGCACAGAATGATTGTAATGTGTTTACAGGAATATGGTTATGTTATGATTGTTATGTGTTTACAGGATTATGGTGATGTGTTGATAGTGATGTGTTTACAGAATGGTGATGTGTTTACAAGGGCGATGTGCTTATAGTATATAATGACAGGATTATGGTAATGTGTTTACAGAATTATACTGTTGATCACCCAAAAGTGAGCGATGTTATCTTTTAAAATTTATAAACTCAAAAATGCTATCAGTTCGAATCACAAGCGCACAATCCTATCAAGTAGTATAATTGAGGTCGATCTACATGAAATATTGGTTTAGAGTCTTGAGCGATCAAATCAAATCTTTCGAAAGGCTAGACAAAATTTGAAAATTTGAGAGTTGAAGTTGTGATCAATGTAAATTTGGCACAATTAAAAGTAATTAAAATAAAGATAGAGATGAGAACTCCTAGGGTTTCAGCACACCATTGCTACTAAATTCTCTTTGATATTCTACTTCTGTCGGGTCTGATTTTCTGTTGTTGTTTATGGAAGACACTACATGGACACTGCGAGTTACTTACGCAAATGACGGGACTTTCATCGAGATACTACATAGGACACTGCGAGTTACGCAAATGACAGATTTTTAAAATACACAAGTTACTACATATGACATTACGAGTTACTTACGCAAATGACATAACTTGGTTCGCGTTTTGTTGTTCCGATTTATGATTTTCCCTCTAAAGTTTTTTTCACATAAATCTAATGGCTCCAAACGAGACTGACTCGTCCATCGTAGTTTCTCTTACCATTAAAGTACTGTCACTACACTAACGGATTAAACTAGATCATCGAAATCAGGTGAAGGGAGAATAAATCACAAAAGCATTTCAATCAACAACAAGAAATCATAATCAACAGAAAATATATATATCAAAGCATTATGAGTAACAAGGTTTACTGCCTAGCCCCTAAGAAAAGAACTTAGCCGCGGAACGGCATGGTTACAACACTCCTCTCTTTCTCACTTAATCAAATTTAACCAAAATTACAAAGATGTCTTCTTCTTCTGTCCAGAGTGCTTATATAGGAGTGAGGGGATGTCTGGAGATGAGTGAAGGCCAAGAAATCTGATCTGGATACAGCTAGAGCAGTTATTCTCCAAAGGGCGCCTTGGTTACGAACAGTACTGGCTGGTACGGTCCGTATCCAGACCATGTCGCTAAGGGGTTTAATATGTATCGCGCTATCTCCTGGTCCGTATCAGTCAGTGCGGGGCCGTAACAAAGACTTAGTCGATGAGCGTCGCTTGTCCGATTGACCTGATACTTGCTCCATTTGATGTGAAATAGTCTCAAAATATGTTTCCTGCGATAACATATAAAGAAGGGTGACAGTAGTCTTTTCATCTAATTAATTAAACATTAGTGTGAGATAATATGCAAAACCTAAGCCAAAATCCTACGTAATTCATCATCATTTTGACTCTGATCACGTGTAAATTGTTAAAAAATTATCATTGATAAAATTAATTAAAAAAATTATCTTCTTCAAAAACAAAAACAAAATTAAAGCGTAAAAAAATTTCTTAAGTTTACAAAATTATTCAAAACAGTTTTATAGTATAAAGTACATTTGTATACTGTATTTTCATACAATGTGTAAAGAATTACAAAGCTTTGAATATACCTTGGATATATAGAACAAAAAAAAATTTGAAAAAATATTTCTATAATTTTTTTCTGTTTACAGAACTTAAGACATATATATACAGAATTTAAAAATGGTCATTTGTATGAGATGGTTTTTATCCATCATTTTAATCATGTCATGTCACGTTATATAAAAGATATTTTTTGTCACGTAACACGACGTATCGTAATCAAGTTAATACGTGTTAATTAATCACTTTGTATAATCCCCCCATACTAGGTTCTCTTTGTCAAGTCAATATGTGTTAATTAATCTCATACTTCATATAATCCCTCCCATACGCATGATGCGACCAATTCGTCTTCCGTGTTATTTTAAAAAAGAAATCAAATTTAGTTGTCCGACCAAGAGATCTAACGAATATAATTATACATGTCTATTTGAGATATTTTATGATGTGTCCATGTGTTTCCACGTAAGTACGTGTCATGCCATGACGTGACAAAAATAATTTGTGTGAAATGACGTGTCATACTATTTTTGACCGAAAATAATCACGACATATTAAAGAACATATCAAGCAACATTGAGTCAAGTTACATAACTGTGATGCGACATGACGAATTTTTGCACAATGGACGTGCCTGATCGATCAGGCACTGTGGTTTTTTTCTTCTCAATTATGTAGTATTAAATTTAAAATTCAAAAATAATTGCTCGGAATATAGATTTGAATATAATTTGAAAATAACTTGTTATCTTGTACAAAAAATAAGTTCTATTTTTTCTTAAATATTTTTTTACAATAATTCTTAAAGCTTTTTGGTGTGTTTCCCAATAAAAGTACCGCTTGATTGCTTGATAATGGATCTCAGTAGAAAGATCTAGTCACGTGCTCAATTTTTAAGTTAGCATTTAAAAAAAAATCAGAATCTGATATTAGTACAATTTTATATCTTAGCCGGAACACAAATTAGGTATGCGCATTGGTTAAATGTTGATCATGTATGAAGACTTATAAAATATATTTTTTAGTTGTTATTGTTTGTAGATAAATTATATAAATTATTAATTTATTTGATAATTGTTCATTATTTATTTTGTTATCTATTATCTTAACGAATAAGAATATATGAGTAAGACCAAAACTAATGTTATCTATTATCTTAACGAATAAGAATATATGAGTAAGACAAAAACTAACGGGTGAAGCCATCTAATTATTTTAATTATTTATTAATATTTTACAGAGAATCTTACATTGAAACTTTAAACTTACAACTTTTCATATAAATTACAGTTTTCATCAAAGATTTTTTTCTAACATCAAAACATTACTATATTAACATTTTTTTTCTTTTACAATACAAGTTTATCATAAGTACCATGAGTTTGAAAGGAATATTAAAGATATTAGGTACGATATATATCATTGTAGATATCAGTAAAGAAAATAAGAGTAAAGCTAGCAGTATGTGTTTGGCAATGAGGCTTTAGCCTCTTTAGATAGGCTTTAGTCTCCTTAGCTGCTTAAGATGGCCGAACAGCTGTGCCTTAGACATGCTTAGAACATCTTTCTTAAGCTTTCTTAGAGCAAATTCTTAAGCTGGTAAAAACCTAGACTTACAGCACAATGCCTCCTTAGAGCTCCTTCTTAGCACCTTTATACACTCTAAGCTTCATTGCTCAAGTCTTTGTCAGTTGATCAACTCCTCCTTAGCACAGCTTAAACTATTAAGTATCATTGCTCTAAGCCTCATTGCCGAACATGACCGTATAAACTTAAGTGTACCAAGGGTCTTGATACACTTAAATCTGAGGATTCAAATCTTCTGAAATCCAAAACCATGAACAATACCGTTGAAATTCCTGAAATCCTGAATCCAGCCATTGAACTGTTTCAAGATACGTGCACAGAAAAAGTTGAACGGCTGGATTCAGAATTTCAGAGATACTGTTCATGTATTTCGGATTTCAACTGATTTGATTCCTAAATCTGACACCGTCAAATTTCGTTAAAAATCGTACTATTACAGATCGCTCACATATCGATCTGAAGAGAGAGAAAAGGGAATTTCTAAAAATTTCACTCCGTTATCAGACATGTCTTTCTCTCCCCGTAACCCTTGGTATCCCTCTTCCTCTCTGCTTCGCTTCTCTCTCCATCTTCGATCACCTCATAACTTGCAAGAGGGAGGCCAGAGAGACAACTTTTCTTTTCTCAACCTCGTCTTGCTCCACTACAACTTCTCTCCATCTAGCTCGTGCCTCACCTCCAGGTCGCTCCCCATTTTCTCGAGCAACGCAAGGTAAGATTCATGCTTCACCAATTTGTGATTTTTTTTCTATGGCAAGTATTTGATATTCCTTCTGATATAGAGGTAAATTACTTTTTCCATTAAAACAAAATAAATATAGAACTCAAATACTTAGCAAAGTTTGGATCTATAAAACACAATAAGTCCACAATTTCTGGTCCTATATGCCCTTCTTCTGTTTAGAAAATTGGAGAACACAAAAGATTACTTGATATTAATAGAGAACAAAATTGGCCTGCTAACGATTGGGAACTTCAAAAACCAGAATGTTGTTACTAAAAAATACGGTGTCATTTGACATATATTGGAAAAAGCTAAATTATTTTTTCCGTGATGTACCCTCAAGTAGTATGAATATTGCACGTAGGGGTATTCAAAAGGTTCGGTTTGTTCGGTTTTCAACCGAACTGAAAAATTTTGGTTTAAACGGTTCAGTTTTTTGGTTAAAATGGATCGGTTCGGTTGAAATTTTGAATAATTTCGGTTTGAATGGATCGGTTCAGTTTACAGTTTTCAAAACCCGACTAAACCGAACCGACCAAATTATATTAGTTCAAGTATGATTTTTATTTTGTTTGGTTCAATCAATGCTTCCTTTCTTTCATTTTAGTTTAAATATTTTAGAACATCTACATATTTTGTATGAAATTGAACGACTTGTGTATGAACATGTGTAATTTTTGTTAAAAATGGCACCAATAGGTTTACTTCGATTTGAACCGAACAAATCGAAATATTTTGGTTTGTTCGGTTCGGTTCTTAATCAGTTTATAAGTTTAATCGGTTCGGTTCGGTTCAATTTTTGAAAACCAAAGAAAAGTTTAGTTTGGTTATTTTAGTTCGGTTCCAACCGAACCGACCGTTTAAACACCCCTAGTTGCACGAGCATTGTCTTTTGATGTGCCCTAAAGTAGCATGGTCCCTCAAGAAGAGTCATTGTTCCCTGCCGGAGATGTAGTCGTAGATAAAGAAATAGAGATCATGGTAAAATGTTCTTTGGTATTGAATTTGAAATTATAAATGTTATTTAATTTAGATTGTTTAAAAAATCTAATTTGCAGCCATAGACATGCATAATTGGACTGTATTTGGGTAGCCCTAAATAGAAATTTAATTTGTGATACCACACCTATTTTTTATTTTTACAATTACTCTCCAGATGCACTAACCCATCTTTATCTTTTTGAGGGTTCCTTCAAGGAAGAACTGTAATTGTAGTCGGTATGAGAGTGACACATTGTTAATTAGATCATTTTGTTAAGCTAATTGTGAGGTTATATTTTGGTATAGTTAAAATGTGAGTTAAATTTTGGTATTTGTACAATGTTTGTGCTAAATTTGCTAAACAGTTTTTTGTTTTATGTTCACTGTATTAATTTTGTGCTACATATGCATCCATTGGAAGCTTACTGGTATGTGGATAGAAATCGAATATAAAAAAACTGTGCTTACTGGCATCATTTTATAACCATCAAACAAGCCATAGTTTTAGGTGGATTGAAAAAAAAAACAGGTGAGCACTAGTTTCTAAAAAAAAAAATAGTTGTTATAAAAAAAACATTATCCATAGTTTCGTTAGTATATTTTAAAATGCAATTTAATGGTTGGAATACAACCACTTAGAATGAATTGACCTTGAAAAACTTAGCCAGAATAACAATTTTAATTATTCCGTTGCAACGGTTAAATTAACTGTTGTAACGGATTAAATCAACACACTCCTTGGCAGATTATTCAATTTCTCCAGAGACAACCGTTACCGAAACCGTTGCAATGCTTAAAACCGTTGTCATATTCCTTGAGCATTACATACAATTTAATTTTGACATGTGTAATTCTTGTATTCTGTTGCAACGGTTATCCAACCGTTGTAACGGTTTCTCAGCGGCAGTACCAATTATGTCTGATTTTTTGCCTTATTTCTTGTTTCCATATTTCAAATATTCTGAAATTTATCAAATTGGTTCAAAATGTGATTTATTTTCATATTCTTAACCTTCCATATTGCTCTCCAAGTAGTTTCCATATTTCAAGAAAATAAAATTTATTGTTAAATGTCAAAAGATGTGATCTCTTTCTCTCAAACAAGTATGTCTTCCACTTGGTCACAAGATTCTTAAAACGCATACTCTCAAGACTCTATACGCTATAAGGCGCGCTACTCTGACTTTGAGTCCGACGCCGACTCTCCTATCGAATACTACATTTGTCTTGCATGCAAGCGGGGATGACATAGCCACCAAGATGTTTACTTGCAATGAATGCAAAGAGACATTTCATCCCAAATGTGTTATCATCAAACCATCAAATGACGATAGAGACCCAAGGTTTCTCTCTTGGGTATGTGTGGATTGCAAATACTTCATTGAGACAAGCAAGAAGAGAAGAGGGAGCCTCGTGAAGAACCTACCGAGGAAGTGGCAAGCAAGCCACTTGAAGAAATTGAAGCCCGAGCTAAAGTCCAAGAAGAACTAGTTTTTTAGGCTTTATTGTTGATTGCTATGTGTTTGTCTTGTTTCTAGATCGTTTACTTTAATTTTTTTCTTTTCGCATGATGTATCTTAGGTCTAATATAATTTCTATCTTAATGTTTTCCTAAGAAAATCATGCGTCTACTTCTATACGTCATTTTCTTATCTCATGAACATATAAATTGTAATAACTTTATTCATGAGAATAATTCAATTAAATTGCAAACTCTTATGCATATAATATAAAATTTTAAATAATTAAATTTACCGTCAAATTGAAAATATTATAATTGCAATAGTTTCTTCTTAAGAGAATAATTCAATTTAATTACACCATGACCTTTAATTTCAATGAAATTTGAGTATATGACTCCATTTAACATATTATGCACCATATTAAATTTCTATATTCTTGAGTAGTGCATATACATATGCTTTAATTGCCATATTTTTTTAATTATGTTTTAATTGCCATATTTTTTAATTACCAAATGTTATGCCTTAATTTACAATTTTATAAAATTAAGAGGGAGTGCATGAATTGAGGGGAGCGCTCTCATATTTTTATTGTAATAATTCTTCCCTTTTGACCATTTCCTAAAAGGAGAGAGATATTACAAGTTCGTTAAAATTGGTATTCGCTAAACACCACACGGGAAAACAAAAACAAAAATTCAAAAATTTCGAATTTGTGGAAATATCCAATTTATGCACTCACTTGAGATAATGTTTTGCAAATCGTCAAAAAGGAAGATTGTTGAATTGTGTCATAATCTACTTGTCTGTTTGACTAGATTTGTAAAACATATATTTGTTGAATTTTACAGTTTCTTGTCTTGAGATATTGTGCAGGTTCATGACGATATAAATTGTTAAATATACATCAAGGATGCATGATAAATTGCAATACTAATCAAGGATGAGTCATGAAGAATCAAGCATTGGACTTAGAAGCATCACCTCAAGATTAGGTCTAGAAATCTGTAAAATTGGTAAAGTAAGCTTGAGATTGAGGTATTTTGCACAAACCGTTACAACGGTTAAATAGCCGTTACAACGGAATAATTCATAATTCAAAATGCACAGCGGAATCGATTTAATCCGTTGTGACAACTGTTGCAACGGAACCTTGAAATTTCCAGAGAGCTTCCGTTGTAGCAACCGTTGTAACGCTTATAAGCGTTAGGGTTTTCCAGCGCAGCCAAACCTGCTATCTGGGGTTAACCGTTGTAACGCCTAATCGTCCGTTGCAACGGTTGATGCCAGATACCTTATTTTGTTTCTCTCTCTATAAATAGAAGCAAAATCTAGGTTTGGATAAATCTCTCTAGCCGCCACAAATTGCAATATTCTGAATTCCTTTGAGATATAGAAAAAGCCATTGTTGTTTGTGCACACAACTTCAATATTCATACAACAATCTCAAGCATACTCAACCACAATCAATCTTGTAGGATGATCCTTAAGTGATCATCTTGTTTGTTTCATACTTTTGAGCCTTTAGTGCTCATGAGGCATTTCCGTGCTCGGGCCAAGTGATTTCCTCAAGCTTTGTAAGGGCTCACTGGTTCCATCTTGTACTCCTTTCTCATTGGGTAAAGAAAGACGCGCTATCTCGAAGGTCGTGAGCCCCAGAGATGTAGGCGTTAGTGCCGAACTCCGTAAACAACTCTAGTGTCAAGTGTCTCTTAACTCTTATATTTATTTTACTCACACTTGCTTAGTTTAAAGTTATTATAGTTTCCGCCAAAGAATAACTCATACACACGTTAGTTAAAAGAACTTAGTTTTAATTTTAAAAGGCCCCATATTCATCCCCCTCTAACAATTTCATTATATGCCTGCGAGTGAACACAGTGGGGTTTTAGTATTGAATTCTCTTAAAGCTATTTTTGTTATTGCTTGATCAATTGTATATTCTACCTTGATTCATATGGACCAATAGGGTTGTAAAGAATGGGTACATCAATTGACCATTAAAAACTTTGAAATTGAATTGATACCGGAATTTGTTAACTGCTTGAGGGCATCGGCCACGAAAGGGGGAGCGACCAGAAGGTGACCATGAACCGTCATCTTACGCAGCTCAAGAGAAGGAGCGACCTAGAAGATGTGAAGCATATATCTTACCTTCTCCCTCGCGAGTTGGGAGGTGAGCGAAGAGGGAGAGGTTTTGGGTTTATGAGGCAAGACGGAGAGGGAGAGGGAGAGGGAGACGAAGAGGGAGACCAGGTATAACAGAGTGAAAGTTTTACAATTTTCCGTTTTCGGTTCGTTAGATCGATATGGGAGCCCTCCGTGATAGCACGAATTTTAGAGAAATCCAACAATATCAGATTTAAGTGTACCAAGTCTATGCTAGCTTTACTCATAAAATAATATTGTACTAAATTATTATTTGGAGATGGTTAACATCGGTATAGAGTTAAAACTTGTAAATACGCAGAAGTAGAGTATAAATGTCTTATCGGTGGCCCACAATTTTATTTTTATTTTTAAAGTTCAAACAGTCGATTTGAATCACTCAACATGATCTACATATTAAAACGTGTCTGGAGATCAAAAATTATATTTTTTGGAACTTTTATTATTATTTTTAATATAGATACAAAATCATTGTTTTTGGACGGTATAAAATCTTCTATAAATAATGATTTTGTATCTATCTAAAATACAGTAAGAAAATTTTCAAAAAATATAAAATTTGATCTTTAAGTACATTTCAATATGAAAATCATATTAATTAGTTAGGATCGGCTGGGTGGACTTTGAAGAATATAATGATATGAGACACAAATTTGACATAAAAAACATGAAACATGTGAACCCTACTCTAAATATAGTCCAATTATTCTTGTAATTACTCACCATAAATAATATAAGATCTGTTCACTTTCTCTCTAACAACTGTTATCTTTTTCTCCTGAATATAATGGACTCAAAAATTTATTAACTACGCGGATGCATTAGCATTATTGCTCGTGCAAAATAAATAATAATAAAGTTCGAGTTTGTTATATAATTTAAAATTAATATGCTTTAAATTTTTAATCAAGGAGAGATTATCCTTCAATCAAAGAGATGCACATGATAAAATTTTAGCAGTTTGAACACGATATATTTGGAGCCTAGCCACATTTGACAATTGACAGTATGAACGGTTCAACCAAATCAAAGAAATGAAGCTGTAGTAAAGATAATAAGTCGTCAAATATTCCGCAAATTAATAACAGAAATTCAAAAGATGACAATTGTACATTTATCATTTATAGGTGATTTGTATTGCTCTCCATTTATCATTTTCTAGCGAGACCAAGTCCAACATTAGTAATTCAATCGAGGGAGAGCAGAGAGGAGACCAGGGTGCACTCCTGACAGGTCAAGTACGCTAAAATACAACCGAAACATGGATTCAATCCCCTCCAGTAATAATCACTGCACAATTCCAATAACAAATTCGATGCTGACACGTAGTAACAGTATTAGTTTGATAGCCATCTCGGCCGTTCATCATGTGATTCTCCCTTTCAGTTAGATTGTTAATTGATAAGGATCGCTGCCGCGTTGTCGAACTGGAGAGAAGATGAACGAGTCAAAATCCTCTGAAGTAACTTAAATTTTGAGTAAGGATACGGGCCGTCTGATCAGAATCTGGACTAATCCGGCCCGAGGTGGAATGCACGGGGTACTTTAATATTCGTGCAAAATAGATCTGACAGTCCGGATCTAAAATAAAAAATGAGTTACTTTATGTATATTCAAGATCAACCCAACGAGTAGTTCAATCAAAGCTCTCCTCTCGATTCTCGAGACGCCATTAACGACCAATCCTGAGCTCTCTCCACCATTATTAAACCCCCCCCCCCCCCCTCTCTCTCTCCGCCTCACATCACCCCCTCACTGCCGTATTGCCTCTCGTGCACAATCAGAAGAGAGAGAGAGAGAGAGAGAGATGGTGAGGTTGCCATACACCACAGCTCTTACTACCTTGTTTAGCTATGGCCTCCTATTCGCATTCGGGCAGCTTCGCGATTTCTTCAGAAAGCTTTTTGATTGGATCCGAAAGCCTAAAGACTTACTTAAGGCATGTCATTGTGTTTCGTGTTTTCATAAATGCGAAATAGGTTGATTTCGATTTTAATTTTCAAATTGATGATACGATACTAATTTGGGAGAATCTTGTTTGCTTGGAATGCCATGGTAACAGGGTTACGCTCCGATTTGCCTGGGTTTAGAAGATTTCTATGTCCGTCGCCTCTACCTTCGCATTCAGGTACCAATTTACTGTCCTAGATGTTCATGCAAATTGGTCCCTAAAATTACCATTTAATAGATGTTCTAATTTACCATTCCTACGCATGGTAGAAGGGTTACAGTCCAAATCATGTATAGGTGTGTACACGCCATACAATAGTGCTGATCCACTACTCATGCTGAAATCAGAGTTAGCATTAGAAGAATTGATGCCTTAGAGCATAGCAGTGTTAACCAATTGTGCAAAACTGATGCTTTGTTTTGAGTTTTGGATAAAATCATATCACCACTTATCGACAACATCTGGTTAGTAAGATGTGTATAATATAATTTTTTTAGGATTGTTTTGGACGACCTATTGCTAGTTCCCCAGATGCTTGGTTTGATGTGGTAGAGCGCTACTCCAATGACTACAACAAGACACTTCAGTAAGAACATAAATCTATCTATTTTTTGTTATTTATTTTCATTTTGAATTGTAAAAACTGTATATGTTTGGTTTCTATGTGTGTGTGTAAATTAAGATTTGCATTATTCACAACTGTTACTCAACTACATGATATACAAAAGAAACTGTGTGTTTACTCAGTGCCTTGATTTATTGTGATGGAAATAACTAATTAAAAATCTCATGCAGCCGTACTGAGAAAACAACAAGGTGCTTGAATCTAGGTTCATATAACTACCTAGGATTTGCGGCAGCAGATGAATACTGCACACCTCGTGTCATTCAGTCCCTTAAAGAGTACTCTCCTAGTACATGCAGTGTTCGCGTAGATGGAGGTAAATTGGCTAAACATCTTAGTGTACTTCATTCATTTAAAATTGTTGCCTGTTTTTTAGCCTGGAACATCAAGATCAATGCATACAGATCGAACAAGTAGTTATAATTTTTGAGTTCTATTTTGGTTTGGAACAATTACATTTGTAATCTGAAAAATACAACTTGGTTAACTAGTCATGTAAATTGGATTTGTGTGTTTATCTTGGTATCAGGAACGACAAAGTTGCATGTTGAGCTAGAAGAGCTAGTGGCACGTTTTGTGGGAAAAGAAGCTGCAATACTATTTGGCATGGGCTATGTTACAAACTCGGCGCTAATTCCATGCCTTATTGGAAAGGTTTCTACTTAATACTTGATTTGCCACCATGTATTTTGGCTATTGATTATTGACTGTTAGTTCTGTTTTTTTTTTTGTTAATGATTTAGGGAGGGCTCATAATCAGTGATTCATTGAACCATAATTCCATTGTCAATGGTGCCAGGGGATCTGGTGCCACAGTACGGGTTTTCCAGCATAATAGTAAGTCTTTATTCTTACTTTCTGCATGAATTGATAGTTACTGCAAAAGTGTGAAAATGATGGATAGTCACTTTTGGCATAATGATCTGTATTGCTGCATTTACCATTTACAAATATCAGAACAGCAGGGAAACAATCCACTAAGCTCTGTTAAGCCTTAATTAAACCTGATATTACATCTATCAATTGTCGATAAAAAAAAAAAATATGCCAGAAACAAGAAATAGGGCTTTGAGAAAGTCACTGTGCTATGGACCTGACTTTAAATATTGTAGTCTAGAAGGTTATATCAGAATTGCAAGTTCTGATTGATTAACAAAAATAAAACAAAGAAAACATATTTTACATTGGCATTTTTCTTTTGTAAATTGTTTAGCACCTTCACATTTAGAGGAGGTGTTGAGAGAGCAAATAGCAGAGGGGCAGCCACGGACCCACCGACCATGGAAGAAAATAATAGTAATTGTGGAGGGCATCTACAGCATGGAAGGTGAACTGTGCAAACTCCCAGAAATAATTGCTGTTTGCAAGAAATATAAGGTTCTTTCCCATTCTCCTTTTAGTCCTTTGACTGTTCCTTTCTCCATTGCACTAATTTATTTTTGTTCTTTGGAATAGGCATATACATACTTGGATGAGGCGCACAGCATTGGTGCAGTGGGTCAATCGGGAAGGGGAGTATGTGAACTACTGGGCGTGGACCCTGCTGATGTGGACATCATGATGGGTACTTTTACCAAATCCTTTGGGTCTTGTGGTGGTTACATTGCTGCCTCTAAGGTGTGTGCTTCAGATTAATCCTTATTATTTATATCATGTTATTGTTAGATCAAGAGGCATCAAATTAAACCAAATACCTGTCACAAAAATAATTATTTATTCTTGTCAAATTTAATTATATTTTCATATTATGAAGCAATTTTCAAAAGTAAAGGCTTTATCCAGCTGTAAAGATATGATAAATATGTGCCACCATTAGATTAGTTAGATAACAATCACAACGTAAAGGATTAAAGGAAAGGATGTTTACAGATAAACCTTTTAATGTCAGGAGATAATTCAGTACCTGAAGTATTCATGTCCAGCACATCTGTATGCAACATCTATGTCACCGCCAGCTGTGCAACAAGTAATATCTGCAATTAAAGTCATCCTTGGAGAGGACGGTTCCAGCCGAGGTAAATTAACTAATTCCATATGTAAAAATTGTTTGTACTGATTTCATTACTGATTGCAAGTCAAACGAGACCCCAGTACTGTCTTTTCTGATATTATGAACATGTGTAATGAATAAAAATCAGGTGCACAAAAGCTTGCAAGAATAAGGGAAAATAGCAATTTCTTCAGGTCAGAGCTACATAAAATGGGATTTGAGGTGCTGGGCGATAATGACTCACCTGTCATGCCTATTATGCTGTACAACCCTGCGAAAATTCCTGCGTTTTCTCGCGAGTGCCTCCGGAAGAATGTTAGTTTCTTTAATTGACAAGTTTTGAATCAGTTTTGTTGCCATGCCAGTGAGGCCTTGTGCTGTTAATTTACTGCCTACTGGCAGGCGTTGATCCTTACTGGTCAAAGCTACAAATACCAATATCTACTATTAAGTAGTACACTGTTTCTTTTTCCTTTTTTGGTTGGACTATTATTTATTATCACCGGTGTCACTTGTTGTTTCAGGTGGCAGTGGTAACCGTTGCTTTTCCGGCTACTCCTCTTCTTTTGGCAAGGGCTAGAATATGCATCTCTGCTTCACACACCCGGGAAGACCTTATCAAAGCTCTTGAGGTTTGTTAGAGGAATTTCAGATTCTTGCAACTATTAATCTTTACGAGCTAACATTTAGAATATCACATTTGAATATGAATTTGGAAGACTTCACTTTTTAACCTTTGCCACCCACACGATGTCTCCAATTATCCCTCACCTTGAAATTTTGAAATGTCTTATTTTGATCAAAGAGATCCGAAGTAAACTTGGTTATTCTCATCTCCAATTGTACTGAATTCATTGGTTAGTTCCAGGTAGATCTGTCCATATAAGGTCCCAAAGTCCATATCAGGTGTGAGGATAACTTGCCTAGTATCTGTCTGTGCTGTCTGATTTGACTAGTAAGTATCAGAACCAATATATACTGTTGAATCCGAAATGGGGACCAAATCTGGCTATGGCTAACCAATTTGTTCTGTACAATTGATGAGGACCGTACCGAAATAAGCCTCCATAGTTTTTCTTCCCAATTAATCAACGCCAAAATGTCACTTACAATTGGGGTAAATTTTGAATTGATGAATTATTGCAACACAGCTTGTATATGTAGATTGTAGGATATTCTTTTCTTTAATTTTGGAAACAGAAATTCTTGTTATGCTATATCTCAAAGGAAAAATAATTAATCAACAGCCGAAATTTAACATGAATTCATCTCTTATTTCAGGTTATTAGCAAAGTTGGAGATCTTATAGGGGTCAAGTACTTCCCGGCTGAACCGCCTAAGCATTTGATTCAAAGCCACAACAAACTTGAGTAAATAAATTTAATTCATGCTGTCTTACAATTTTCTTGAAGATTCTGAGGCTTAGGAAGAGAAGGAGAGACCATCAAACAATAACCGGCTTATGTGCAAGTCAAATTCTCAACAACTTTGTTGTTCCATTTAAGAGTAGTTTGTTTTCATAATTGTATAGATGATGTTGTAATAATTAGAACATTTACCTCTTTGTCCTTGTTAGAGCATGTGTTGTAAGTTGTTTCGATTATTGAAACACTTGATATTTTTTCCATCTAGTCTGAATACTATTTTCACTGATTCCTTGTTTTCTGATATGAGAAACTTCAGAATGAGCATAAACTTCGGCGATAAAATATATGTAGTCATACACGCACGCGCGAGCGCCCGCGCGCCAAATCCAGCAATGAGAAACGAATGAATTAAGACTTGTTGTGTACTGTGGGCTTCGGGCTATAAAGAAGGATCATTTAGACTTCTAACATGGCCTATAATCTTAATTCTGTGGTTGCTCTCCACTATCTACTGAACTTCTAAAACAGGCCGAGGGCCCGAGGCTGTAAATTTAAGAAAAAAAGGAAAATATGACGGATCAGAGAAAGAAACATACGCTGTTGCCAGGATTGCCTTCCCTTTATGATGAATCGCCCACCACCAGAAGCACCGAACTGCGATAACACCAATATAAAGATAAAGAGAATCCATGTTCCGTGGAAGCCATCAAGGCGCCCACTCAACCATGACTCCATGAGTCTATGACCCGAGCATCTTCACTCAACCATGACTCCATGGTTTTCTTTGCAATGTATTTAGGATGGTTGCCCAATGCGAGACATGACACCTGGTATTTCTATTTTTTTATTATCATAACATCATGTACCAATATCAACGTGTCTTTTTCGACGCCCACCGACAGGTTCTGTACCGTCATCCGCTTTAAATTAGACGATATGTACGTGCTAGATCGGCACGGACGATAGAGAAATCCATCAAACTCAATTAGAGCAGGGGATGCAACCCTTGTTTGTTACGGGGCGAGTACTGGATGGAAATAACAGGGATCTACGGAGATGAGTATTTAATCATTTCTTTATCAACACAGGATACTGTAAATTGTATGGTATTCTTTATAGCATGCTTTAATTTGATAGCATGCTTTAATTTGGCAGTCACCAATCACCATGATCAGTACAAAAAGCAATGCTATCAGAACTGGACTGGACTGGTAAAGTTTTGAGTCAACGGTTTACTGGACGGGCCAGGGGATCAACCGGTTAAAGCGCTGGTTTTTTCGTAAAACATGACCATTGTTGTCTTTTTCATAGGCAAACGTATATTGCACACATGATAATTTTGACTATTGTTTCCATGTGTAATAAAACAACCAGTGCAATTTGCAAAAGAAAAATTACTTTTCCCTACTGTAATAAAAACACCAAGTGAAACAGCTTAGAACTTGTACGGTTGAAAAAAAAATTACTTTTCCCTACTGCAATAAAAATACAAAGTGAAACAGCTTGAAACCTGCACAGTTTTTTTTTTTTAAGAAGAGAAAAGCTCGTAGGAACTTGTCATTTAAATGGAGTACAAGATTACAAGTCTAGTTTAACAGAAAACATAAATGAAAACCTAGTGCTGTAAAAGTAAGAACTACCTTACTGGTAAGAAAGCCCCAATACATTGAAAGCAAATACCAGAGAACACTAAAAATCCTTTGCATGAAAACAGAAAACTAACTAAACTGCTAAGTTCCAGCTACATGAATATTACACACCTTTGTCTTTCAGTATGTTAATTGTGTACACCTTTGGAAGATTGAGTGATTTAACTGCGTCTGTCAATTCATGAGCTGAATTGTGCCTTCACTGGAGTAGCCGTCGTGACAGTTGCAGCTGTGACAGTGACTTGTATGGAGCTAGTATTGTAGCTATTTGATTTGAGCCTAATTCACCTTGATTTGACGTCAATTGTGCTCTCTAACTACGAATCAATTATGATAAAAATGCTCTTCGGGCATTTCATCAAACACATGGATCTATTCAATACAATTAACTCAGAACTTCCATAAAATTGCTTAAAGTACTTGATCTTAGTAGCTTCTTTTGTGATGATGTTTCAAACAAAATCTTGAGAACGAGATTTGAGTCAGAGTCTTGAGAATAGTTCAAGTCTGGAAGGAGAGAGCCACCACAGAGGAGGTTGAAGTAGGAGATTTCAAACAAACTACTATTGGAGGAGATTTGAAGTCGTTACTACTGAAGAAAAGGTAAGAAATTGAAGGAAAATGAGTTTTGAGAAACAAATCTGTTTTGAACCGGGATTTTTGTCGGTTTGATTCAACAATTTTTTAATAAAACCGACTGGTTGAACCGGATTTGACCGGTTCACTAACTTAGACGATCCTTCAGAAGAACCGAACCGGATAGAGATCGAGGATCGGTTTTTTCCGGTCGAACCAACTGGTCGGGTCCGATTCTGATAACACTGACAAGAAGTGAAAGAGAAGAAGGAACGAAGGATTTTGGCAATATTCGCAGAACTTCTGTCAAAGATTGTCGATGGTATTCTTCTCTCTGCTAATTTTCGTCCATGTTTATTTGGAAATCAACTTGATTTTCCGAAATTTTTATTAATATCAAAAAAAATATTAAATTTTAAAATCTACATCATGTTTGACAAGATTTCAAAAACTGCTCAAACCGTAAATTTATTTCCCGCCAAAACCGTAAAACCAGAAATTTATTCCTCTGTTTCCGAATTCCAGAACCGAGAAATAAATTTCCGGTTTTGATCTTGAAATTCCAAAACCGGAAATTATATTTCCGGTTCTATTTTTTTTAAAATAGAAAATGTTATAATTTATTTATTTTCTGTATTGAAATACTAGAAATATTTTATATATTTCTTTGAAAATAGATGGAATATTATATAATTTGATTTATTAGAAAGACTGCGACAAATAATCCGGATCAACATTTGTCAGGCCGGATTTTTCGCGGCCGTAAGAAAAATTAAAATATTTTTTTGTGTGTTACTGGAAAAAAATAAAAATATTTTGAATCTGAGTTATTGATCCCGGTTTAAAAGTCACTTCTACGTAAATACAGAAAATATTGTGATCCTTCTATTTAAAAAAAAAAGATATTATTTAATAACTTAAAGAAATATGAGAGTTTTTGTTTTTTTTAAATAGAAGGATTACAATATTTTCTGAATTTACTTAGAAGTGACTTTTGAACCGGGATCAATAACTCAGATTTAAAACATTTTTATTTTTTTTTCCAATGACACACAAAAAAATATTTTAAGTTTTCTTACAGCCGCGAAAAATCCGGCCTGAAAAATATTGATCCGGGTTATTTGTCACAATTTTTCTAATAAATCAAATTATATAGTGTTCCATCTATTTGCAAAGAAATATAAAAAATATTTCTAATATTTCAATAAAAAAATAAATAAATTATAACATTTTCTGTTTAAAAAAAAAAATATAGAACCGGGAATATAATTTCCGGTTCCTCAAACCGGAATTTTTTTTTCCGGTTTCGGAATGCTCGGAAACTTTTTTTTGCAGAAAGTTTGTATGAAATCGGGAAATTTAATCTCTGGTTTTGACAGATTTCGAAATTTCTCTGTATGGGAGTAGATTTTGAAATTATTTATTAATTTTGGATATTATAAAAATTTCGGGTTGATTTTTGTCCTTTTTATATGATCTCAGGCCAACTTATTGTTAACTCCAATTTCTTAACTTATATATCCTTTCGGCCCAATTGATTCAATCACGCCCAATTAGTCGGCCCAATTAATTTCAATTTAGTGTAACGCCGAACGCATCAACCAATCAATTTCTTAACTATGCAATTTATCCTTTTATCACTATCTTTCAGAAAAGAATTAGCAGGATAGAAATAGAAGGTTCTTGATTCTTGATAATTATAGCAGGTCGTTTTGAATTGGACACGTTATCTTCCAGTCGAAGTCTCCAGGCGCCACGTATCATGTCTCCTCTTTTTCTTTTTTGATTGTACCTGTGACCGAATTCACATCACCCCCGGTACCGTAATAGGGAATCTTTTACAATTACTTGATCTGGACCGTTCTTTTTAACTTGGCACGAATCTCAAAGCTCAATAATACTGCCCCCTCTGTCAGCCCGAATCCCAAATCGGAGAGGATATGGATCCACCTGTGACCTGTCACTAAAAATCGTAATTCTTGTTTTTTTAATAATGGGCCCCTAGGAAAATTCGTAATCTTATTTAGTTATTTTTTTGCTTTCAGAATTCGTAATCTTACTTGCTAAGGCTCATTAAAGACTTGGCGCACAGGCATTGTTGACCCAACTGGCCAACTCTGAACTAATATTAAATTACTTTGCCTCTGTATATAATAATACAAAAAATCTACTCAATTAAATTAAAGGAAATTGGTACGTGGATCTTTTTCTGCGTCATACATGATTACAAAAAAAAAAAAAAACTTGTTTATTAATTTTCAATTGAAGAATATCTCAACATTTTATCCAAGGATTACGTTGTAAATATCAAAAGTAAAACAAAAAAGCATTATACTATCATTTTATTGCAATTTAATGCTCTCAGTTGCCGACTGCAAAATATCAAAACAAATAAACAACAATTTTAATTAATTAATTAATACATAATCCAAAACGCGCTGGAATCTCTCTCTTTACCGTGCTGCATATAAATCGCCACTCCCCTGCCTTTCCTCTCTCAGAACCAGCACTGCAAATCCCTCTTCCTCAATTCGTTCAAGTCTTTAAGTCATTTGTTATTATCACTTCATCAAATGGAGGGCAAAGACGTAACGAAGAAAGAAGAAGCACAGAGCACCGAGACACAAAAATGGGGCACCAAGCTGATGGGTCCACCAGCCGCACCGACGACCCACCCGCAGAATCAGGCATTCTTCTAAACTACTCCTTTTTACTAATTTTGTTATTGATTTTTGAGGAAATTACGGTTTCCTTCTCAAGCAATTGAATATCTGATGAGTTATAAAAAGTTAATTAAATCATTTGGTTGATTATTTTAGAGAGAAATTAGTGTAGTTGTCAATTCTTTGAAGGTGTCAAGAGGGTTCGGCCAGGGGTAATTTATTTAATTTGATGAATATTAACTTAATTTAGAGTCTGTCTCACCTATTAGATGTGGTGCCAATCAGAAATGAAAGAGAAAGAATACAATTTCTGAATAACATAAAACAGGTCTATATACTTTAATGAATTTCACTCCAAATAAAATAGATTACAATGAATGTTTTACTAATAACACACAACATGCGGTCTCTCCTGTAAGTTGTGCAATCGCAAAATTACGAAAAGAGTGACTTATTATTAGTAACACAATGGTCTTCCTTTGAACATAAAAAACAGGAGGCGGCACAGTGGAAAGCGAGAGAGTCTGACGAGGAGCTCCCACCTTATGTATTGAGAGAACCATTGCAACAGAATAACAAGCCGAATGTAAGCCCGATGGAGCACATTTTAAACTATTTTAACACTTGGACGAAGAGTGCCGAAGAACTCGCCTCCAACATTTGGCGTAATTGTATGCACCTCTCTTCCCTTTTCTTATATGCAACATTGTTCTTTTGATTTATTTTCTTAGGTGCAGGCTTTTGGTGTAGGGGTGTAAATGGATCAGATATTATTTGTTTATATCCGTATTCGGGTATGTATCTGGATACGGATACAAATATGAGTTTAATGCGAAAAAGGATACAGATTTGGCTAGTTATCCATTCCGGAGGTCCATATATCATTTTGATTTGAAGCATAATATAAAATTTTATCACAAACCTCAGTGATTATCTACTTCAATCTTTTATTAAGATTTATAATTTCTTGATACATTTTGACTAACTATATAAATGATAATTAGTGATCAATTTTTGTTCATTTGCACCCCTATTATGGTGATATTCAATTGTTACTTTTGGTAAAATTTTGAAAATGATGAAATAAACAGGGTGTTACAGTGTAATGTATGACAGCAATTCTTTGAATGTACTATAATATGATCCAAACAAGTGGTTTATGCTATAATGTACTATAACATAACATTGCACTGTACAATTCATGTACAATACAATGTTTATACCTTTATTAATACAATGGATACCAAAAAAGTGGTCCAAACAAGTGATATTTGCATCTAATTTTAGTTTTCCTTTTTTTAGTACAAATGGCACCATCAGCCCCAGAGGCAGCAATGGGGAAACTCAGCTTGACTGCTAAGGCATTGAGTGGAGGTGGCTTTGAAGCCCTATACAAACAAACCTTCAATTCTGACCCGTCTGAGCACCTCAAAAAGACCTTCGCATGCTACCTGTCCACCGCCACTGGCCCCGTTGCTGGTACTCTCTACCTCACCAATGTCAATGTTGCCTTTTGTAGCGACCGCCCCCTCTCCTTCAACGCCCCTTCCGGCCAGGTCTCATGGAGCTATTACAAGGTATGTATGGCTGTGCATCTCCATTTCTAAGTTCAATTTCAAATGACTGTGTTTGTGACACATGTTCCATTGGTCAGGTAGTGGTGCCTCTTGGGAAAATAGCACATGTGAACCCGATAACGATGAAAGAGACGCCTCCAGAGAAATATATAAATATTGTGACGGTCGACGGGCATGAATTTTGGTTCATGGGTTTTGTCAGTTATGACAAAGCCATGAAGAATCTGCTTGATTCTGTTGCGAACTGCAGTGCTACAACCAAACATGTTGCTTAGGTATGCAGCATGGCGTTTTCATCTCGCTAGGCTAATACTGTAGTTTCTGTATATTTGGCTTGTTAGTGTTCCTGTTAGTGCTTGCTTTGTATGTTGCTTTGGATCTGTTTGCTGTCATCATGGGATTGTAATATATGTTTTGAGAATAAAATAGTAATTTTAACTTTGATATGAATATATATTATATTGGTTCTGAATGCGAGTTCAAACTAAGTTTTGGGGTCCTTTTCTCCCACTCCAAATGGTATATAGCAGCTTGCATTAAGCAATCACCAAGTAAACAATGCAAATGAAACTGCAGCAGTTTCTATTTCAGACATAAGATCCCGAACAGGCTATAATACCTACTGAAACCCACTTAATACATAGATTCCTTATAAGCTGTACAACCTTTTTTTTGACTTTACAAAACGCAAAACACTCTGAAATGGAAAACCAACTCCGGCGCATTTGCCTTCATTTGACACATTAAATTCTTTTGGGTTACCCCTCATTGGGAACCTACCGCTTCTAGCTATATCCAACATTAGACTTTTCATCAAATTAAGGGAATCAGGACCAACTTTCCTTGATTTCCCCATTTGGGCCTCAAAATATGTGGAGATGAGAGATGCATTTTGGCAATAAAGGACAGTGGCACGCCATGTAAGTTGTCCAATTTGACCCCACCCAAACCCACCGTCTTGGTGAGGTGGTGGGAACTTCTCACTCTTGCTTGTACCATTGACACGGAACATTTGTCTCCGCAAATGCAAAGGCAAATATAAAAACTAAGTTGAAGGCCCATTCCATTTGGGCATAATTTGAGTTCTTTGCCAGAGGAACTAATGTGGAGTTAAGTTCTGGATGCAAGTTGTCCAATATGACACTAGGCATGGAAGTTGAATTGCATAAGAAATTAGAAGTTTTGTGATCCGTACCAAAGAAAGACTATTTTATTGACAGGAAAAGATTTCCTTTCACAGTCTATGGTTAGTACCAATGCAAGATATTGTTGTATTTATAGGATAATCACAATCCTTGATACAGGAAGGACATGTATATAGCAATCCTACGACACAGCAAAAGCAAGTTGATCTATATACAAAATAATATTAAGAGGAATTAATAACGAAAAAATGTTTTCCCCTAACAGATACAATTGGTATCAATACAAAACATAATTACATTCGAGAGGATATCACAGTATATTTTGGTATCGGAGGGTGACTTACATGCAAGTTGACTTGTAGCTCGGCATTTGCCTCTGGGACAGGGACTGCCTTGCTTCGCCTGTAGCGGGGAGCTCTTTGCTTTCCAAAAGTTTCGCTATTGTTTCCTGATTTATCAAGCTCTCTTTGCCTACAAAATAAATGCATTATTCAACAGGGAAATTATACATTGCGTGTCACCATGATGAGTTAAATGTTAAATTTGTTGCTAAGACCTTCTAGATTTCTCCTCCCTCAGTTTGGCGTCCATCTCCTTGCTTGGCGGATACTTTGGCAAGCTTGACGGTTCACATGCATATGGCTTTGTTGTGAAAAACTGCAGTTTTTAAATGGCACCATTTAAGGTGAAATGAAACTTATTTTGGTTACATATTGGAAGTTGAAGGAAATTGCAGCTTTACTTCTGCATTTACTGATGTTTTCCTAAGACAACTGCACAATTGAGGCCTAAATATGGTATCTACATACCGAACAGATTGTTACCAAGATCATCTAACATTCTGATATAATCAGTGAATTTAAACCCGAGATGATTAATGATATAGAGAAGAGAGAGAGAGAGAGAGAGAGAGAGAGAGAACAAACTTGACATACATCACTACTTAGAGCATCGGTGACAGTCCCACGATCTGACGGATCGATGGAGAGGAGCTTATCTATGAGGGAGACAGAAGAAGGAAATTCTTTGAATATGTCGGATATACATCTCTTGTAAGGTTCTTGGGGCTTAACAATAGTTGCATGTGGCAGCTTCCATTTTTTCCAGTACTTCTCACAGGGGGACCCACATAGCTTGAATATTCTATGCAATTGCTCTACCTGTCATGGGTATGATTTTCAAATAATAGCCCTAATAAAGCATGATTTCTCTTTGATTGATCTTTTTTGTTGGAATATCAGTGAGATCCATGGTACTGGCTACATCTATTACCAATATATTGCATTTTGTTGGTGCCAATTAATTTGAATTCAGATATATCATCTAGAGAAGAAGAAACAGTGAAACCAGACACACAAACAAAAAGAAACAAGAGAAAAAAAAGAAAGAATAATGGAACCAAGGGAAGAATGGGGAAAAAATAATAGATATTGATTGAATTTTGGTACTGTACCAAACTACCATGTTGGTTCGGTGCTGCTTGAGTATGAATTTAGATTTGAAGGTCAAGACTCAAAGAGTAGATTTGAACTCTAAAAAGAAACAGGGGAAAATATTATTAGTGCCTACCAGATCAAAACTGTTCACTAATTAGGCCAGTATTGCCCATGCCTCCTGGTATGTTCTGGTACTAACCCCAACCAAGACTACAAAAAACTATTATGCATTTGTGCATGATAAATACCTCGGTTCGACCTGGTAAGATAGGTTTCCCTGTAAGCAACTCTGCTAAAATGCAGCCAGCACTCCACAAGTCGATCCCAACACCATAGCGGGTTGACCCGAGCAACAGTTCAGGTGCCCGATACCAAAGGGTCACAACCCGGCTAGTCATAGCTTGCTTCCCATCTGGCTCGAAGGTAACAGCCAACCCAAAGTCAGCAATTTTGAGGACCCCTTCATTGTTTATGAGCAAATTGGAGCCCTTTATGTCCCGATGTAGCACCCCATGTTTGTGGCAATGCTCTAGGCCACTAAATAGTTGTTTCATGTAGCATTTTATCTGTTAATAAGTTTTCATCATATAAAAAAATAAATAACCAAGTAAAATAAATGACAAAATTAACTGAAGCAAATACATGCTTGTTACTGGTCTTGGCCATTGATGATCATAAAAAACAGAAAAATCATGTAACTGAATGCTACAATGAAGAGTTATTTTAAAGGATTTGCAAAAAATTAGAGTTGTAACTGTAATAATGAAACTCTACCCGCATTGTTGTCATAATACAACAAACACCAGCAATCCTACATAAGCATGTAATATACCAAGTAGAATTATATACACAGCAGGATGCTCCAAAAGTTACCTGGGGTTCAGAGAAATTTGAACCTGGAGCGGCGGCTAAACCAGCAAGGTCATGCTCCATGTACTCAAAAACGAGATACAGTGATTGTGACACACGGGATACTACTACCCCTTCAAATTTTACAATATTAGGGTGGTCCCCTAATCGTCTCAGGACCTCTATCTCTCTCGCCATAAATCGAATACTCTCCTTCTCTCCCGCCTCGAACCGCACCTTCTTCATTGCCACAATCCGCCCCGTGTCCATCTCTATTGCTTTGTATACATTGCTATATGTACCAGAGCCAATCTGGCACAAGGACAAGAAAAATGTGATCAGAATTTAGTACTCGACCAACTGGTATAACACTGTACAAGCAAAAGGTTTTCAACAAACTAAAGCTAATAATCTAATTGTAAGTCTCTAGACAGTTACCGACTGGATTCGCATGCTTTGCTATAACAAAGATTGAGCATTTTGCATTATATTCCAATTTCCTTTATAAAAGAACAGTAGAATCATTTCCATAACCAGATCACTGAATTGTGGATCCACAAGTATAGAATTTTCCTCTGTGAACTTTTGGAAATATACAAGTACCTTAGAGAGCTTTTTAAATGAGTCGGCACGGCGAGGGGTGAGGCCAGCCAATGCCTCTCCAGCAAAGGTCAGAAGCCACGGAGGCCATCCGACAGGGTCTCCAGGTGACCGACGGATGGTCGTCAGGTCTGGAGTGACAACGGCGACAGTGGCGGCGGAGACGGTGGTGGGGCTGTGTTTGGTCGGATGGCGGTTAAATTTGGTGCTGAGAATACAACCCATGGTGAATTCTTTTGAGGGTTGAGGAGGAGGTTTTAGAAAAAGAGAATAGAGAGAAGTGATTCACATTCGTTTGTGGGTGTTGTAACTAGGTCCGTGCCGTAGTCTATGTTGCCAGTATCTCTACTCTATGTCACAGAGAGAGAATAGAGAGAGGAAGAGGCTGGTTCGTTTACTATGTTTTAGTTCAGTACGGCCTACCTCCGGTAGCGCATGCGTGACGAATAAAATGGAGATAATAGGAAAACCATGGACTAAGACATGGCAAAAAATTACATCTTTGCCATTGTATCATTGCATCCTTGATTCTTCTCGACTCGCTCAATTGTAAACTAAAATATAATTATTTCTATTACTTAGTTCAACATTATTGAATTTTCATCATATTTCTAGAATAATTTAATAAATCGCGTGATTTCATATTAACTCATGGATTAAATTTTGTCAAATATATTCATTGTGCTATCCTCCTTTTTTTTAATTTTACTTGCTTCGCGTACATAATATACAATTTGTATTTTTTTTACTAATAATTTATATTAACTGCCATGGGGCTTATATTTAAGTCGTAACATGATCTAATTTATATATTATTTTTCACCAGACAGTAATAAAATAAATACTGGAATTATTAAATTATAATTATTGTTTTCTTCATTCATCAAATATAATGCACCGCAGACTATTCTAATTATAGTAATATATGGTCATTTCGCCAGTAAACACATTTCACTCACTATATAAGCTGGGTTTATTTTTATCAAATAATTCGGATAGAAATGCCATTTCCAGCATATTGATCTAAAATTAATAAGTTTTTATTAAGAAAACTTATGAATACTCAAAATATATTATCAACAAAAGAAGTTGAACTGACCGTTAACATCACATTTAACCCTCACGAATAATCTTCCCTCGAACTAAACCGACTTTGATGGCAATTTTGTGAATTGTTATAAGAACAAGGGTAATAAGCTAGGGATGTTTAAACGCAACTGCTTTTGCCGGGAGAGACCGCAATCGTCGTGTTGGGAAACTGACACAACAATACAGCACTCCTCCTCTCTCGACCACTGTAATCATACCACGTATCGTGCTAATTAAATTCTACTGACCATATCATTTATTTCCCTCACCAGCCCGCTCCTGACAGGCATTTACTTCTCTGACTTTTTACATCCGCTACTGTGCTCCGAACAGCAAACTTTGATCTGCTCCAGATCAAAGAGAATCGACCAGAGACTCAGTGTTTCTTTCTTTTATTTTGAGAAATGTGGTGATCTGACTATTTAAATTTTTTAACAGGAACACATAAAATTTTAATTAGCTGTTTTTAATACATAATAAATAAATAATTATCGAATGAATGTATTTTCTGACATTAAATTAGTTAATTTTAATAAAAATATTATTCTTTAAATATTTAGTAACTTTATGTTAAAGTTGTTTATATCATGTAACATTTATAGCATTACATATTTTTTAAAATATTACATTTAGTAATATTAAATATTTTTATATTTATAATTTTCAAAACATATTTCGTGATGATACGGTGTACAAAGAGAATCCCTCCGTATCATATGTATCATAACTATACGTGTTAAAATGAATTATATAAATATTTTACAAAATACTTTCGTGAAAAGTAACTTATTGAGTACTTTTTAGATGTATAACCATACAATCATATTTTTTATAATCTTATAATTATAAATAACTTACTGACACAATCTCTCGTGACTTTTTTTTATATTATTTTTTAGTGAGCCGGTGATTTTAAAACAACTTGAATAAAGTTGTGATGTATTTAATGCGCGTCAGTGAAGATTCTTTCGTTTATATTATTTAAGGCTGCCTCAGTTTAACCGGAGTCCGCATCGTCTGCCGACATTTTTATAATATCCAAAGTTAATTACAAATTAATTATTATACTCACGTTTTCCGATTTTTGCTAAAAATGTCCAAACCGGTCACAAAATGGCCGGTTTTCTCTCCCTAGAAGCCGGCCATTTTATGGCCAGTTTCCTATATTTTTTTTAGAGACAATATGAAGAGCAAGATAATGAAATCTAACACTGAAAATTCGAATTTTTTGTTTAAATTTTTTGTTAGATTACTTCTTTTGATATACAATTAACATATTTATACTAAAATACGCTAAAATTACTTGAAATTATGTTGAATTACACTATATTAAGTTAAATTACACTAAATTACATTACATTGCGCTAAAATACGGTAAATTACGTTAAATTACATATGAATAGGGACGATATATTCACTGAAAAGGTGAAAAACGACGACGAAACTTCAAACAGTCATAAAACGACGCTCGAGTGTCCGATTTCAGCAAATGATCACTTTTCTGAAAGCTTGCGAAAAGACGAATGCGTCCGTGCCTGCTATGCTGGATTTCAAAATTCAGAATTGCCACAAAACAAAGGGAAGAGCCTCAAAACTTGAGTTGAAGTTTCTGATTAAGATTTTCATTTCTATTATTCAATCTAAGTAGCTCAGTAAATTAGTTACATAATAAACTTGTAGAATACCAATTTTTACTATTTTTGAAATTTTTTTACTATTTTTATGATTTATGAAAGATGGCACAAAATCAGCTTAATTTAGCATAATTAGCAAAGTTATTGTAATTTAGTGTAATTCAACATAATTTATTGTAATATAGTGTAATTCAACATAATTTCAAGTAATCTAGTGTATTTTAGTATAAATATGCTAATTATAAATCAAAAGAAGTAATCTAACAAATAATTTAAACAATAAATTCGAATTTTCAGTGTTAGATTTCATTATCTTGCTCTTCATAGTGTCTCTAAAAAAAGAAGAGGAAACCGGCCATTTTATGGCTGGTTTGGATATTTTTGGTAAAAGTCGGAAAACGTGGGTATAATAATTAATTTGTAATTAACTTTGGATATTAATAAAAAATGTCGGCATCGTCTGCATTGACTCAAAAGAACATTTTTAAGTTAATGCATATCGGCCGTCTGATTTTAAACGGAGTCAATTCCGCCACAGCTTATAATTCAAGGGCCTTTAATATTAGTGTAGATTTAGTCTGCAAAAATTTTAAAATGAATCGGACGATCCAAGTGTATTAACTCAAAAGATTCTTTTTTGAATTAATGTAGAGGATACGAATTCGTTTAACCGGACCCTTCAGAAAATAAAAAGTCAATGAAAATGAAACTTGTTTACAATAATGTTGGAGGCTTGTTAAGTGTCAATTTTAGATTTGAATACAGGAATGAATTTCTCAAAAAAAAAAAAAAAAAAATTTAGTATGCCTATCTAACTTTTGAAAATAATCAATTTTTCTATCAAAACATCACAATATCCAATATCTCCATACAAATTTAACATTATTTCTTCTATTCTTTTTTAACTATTTAACAGTTTATTTAATATTTAAAAATTAAATTGACCAATATACCCTCTAATTTCAATGGACATGTCCATTATTTTTTAAGATCCTCTTCCTCCTTTTCTCCATTGGAATCCATCTCTACTGCTTACTATCTCCGCCCTCAGTGTTTCTTCGTGTTCCCTGTTAATATCACCTTCTCTCTCAATTCTATCGATTATGTACTAAAGGTAGATGATTCCACATGCTATTTTTCAAATATGTTAAAGAAGAGTAGGGTAAAAATGCGTCATTGGTTGTGTCCCATCATGCTCCAACATCGTTATCTCTATTTTTAAAATTTAAACAGTCAATCCGAACCGCTCAATATGATTTTCGTATTAAAATGTGCTTGGATACAACATTTTATATTTTTTGAATTTCCTTACTTATTTTTTAAAATAGATATAAAATTATTGTTTTTAGAAGATTCTGGACCATTTAAAAATAGTGATTTTGATAGAGGAATTGGTTATTTTAAAAGTTTAGATGAGCACACTAGAAATTTTCCGAAAAAAAGAAAATCACATTTTTTACATAATTACCGACATCATTTTTCTTTGGCTCGGATGATCATTCTCGAATTTTACGATAGAATGAAACTCAGCTATTTTTCTTTGGCTGTACTAAATTAAAACATTTTATTAGCAGAATTGGAAATATCTGGCATGGCATGAATTTTCTGAATTTTTGGTCCATGGTTGATATCAAAACAAAGACCTTTGCAAAGAAATGAAATTTATTATTATTATTATTTTTTTTTTTTTTTTTTGGTTTCCAAAATTTATTATTACATTCCATCAACTGTCACAACACCCTGTTCAAAACGCAAACAAAGAAATATGGTGCACTTATTTCAACACAAATAACATATAAATACAAAACAAAAAACTGCCTAGGAGCTGTTATTCTGAAATAAATAACTATGTGCATAATGTGGTCCCCACTCCCCAGGCGAAATGAAATATCTAGACGGGGATACTGTTCATATCTTGAATAATTGTTGTAACTGTCAGTTGCAATCACAAAACAAAAATTAAAGAGAAATTAGAGCTTGAGCAGGGAATTTTAACAACTTCAATAATAAAAAATGCAAACTTTAAATTATTTTGCTGTACCTTTTATCTCTGTGGGCTGGATCGTGCCATTTAGGGTATTATTAGCCACATATCTGCCAATAGAGAAGCAAAATTTAATTTTCTCTCATTTTTGATATATTTAGGGATACTGTTCAGGTTGGTTTATGAAACAAGTTGAAAAATTCAACGTTGACTTGTGTTGTTTTTTATAAAGATATTGGCTGAGCTGTTTTGGCTTCGTGCACACTAGTAGTATATTTTTTTTCATCTTCACTCTATTGCTTGAAGCTAAACTAGCTCTGTCAATATATTTATCCCTTAAAGTTGGGAATTTTTAATTTATAGATATTATTATTAAATAATAAATAAAAACAGAAAGAGTACTTTCATTTTTTGATGCTATAGATGGATCTCAGAAAAAAAAAATCGGATTCAAACTTTGGAACTGAAATCTTTTTTTCCGGATCCAAATTGTTTTTTTTAAAACAGTAAGAGTGCTGAGATTTTTTTTTTTAAAGGCTTGGATTTTTTTTTTAAACAGAAAGCGTGGCTATAACTTTTTCTAAAAAAAAAAGGACTGCTGAAATATTTCTTAGGATGCATCAATGGTATCGAAAAACTTAGATACTCTTTATGTTCCCTTTATTATTTAATAATAATTTCAATAAATAAAAAAATCCCCTTAAAATTTACTCATAGCCTTTCAAAAGAAAAAAGTAAACTCACAATTCAAGCAAGCTTCCAGTTGTGACAAGAGAGAGAACCTCCAATGGTAACGATCCATTGAGCATATTGCCATTCAAATTCCTGAAATTATAGTAAAATCAGAAGTACATCAGATCTCAATCTCTAACTGTTAAAACACAGGCATTACCAACATGTTGAGCATTTTGGATATGATAAATTTGGATGCTAATTAACTTTGTTTAAGTTATTTGAAGTTTCTTATGATGTCAACATACATTACTTTATTTGTAAAGTTGTTCATAAGATTTTGTCAAATCTCTTTATTGCAAATGATTTACCCATGAAATTGCAGTCCGTTAAAGCAATGCATATTTTAATCCATGCTGTGTATACAATATGAACTTCATGAGGCATGATAACACTGTTAGAAAGATGGAGAGAAGGAACTTATGCCAGTGAATAAATTACTTACAGATATTTCAAATAATAAAGATCGCCGAGGGAGGCTGGAATTGTGCCACTTAGCTGATTCCACTCGAGATCCAACGAAATTAGATTTGTCAGATTACTGAAGGATGTCGGTATCACGCCGGATATATTGTTATATTGAAGTTCCCTTTCCAAGATAAAAATCATAAGATAGTTATTATATAGTCTTATACTTATTCAGTTAGAATTAGAAAATTAATACATGAACACATAGTCACTTACAAGTATTGCAGATAGGTTAATTCTCCTAGCTGAGAAATAAGAGATCCAGAGAGGCCAGCATGGCCCAAATCACTGTTAAAAAAATTCAAACAAAATAATTAGTAAATCTTGACAAGTAAGAAATAAATTTATCCCCATAAATACTGCAACCTAGTAACTCAAACAAATTTCATCCGTTATTTTTCTTTTAATATTTCTCTGGTACAGCTTGACTGGCAGATAAACTAAAAATAGTGGGTCTTGTAAATTCCAATTCAATAAACTATTTTTCTAATAAATTTTGTGATATCATGTGAACTAGCAAAATAGCTTTCAAATTAAAAGTTTAAAACAACTGTTGTATCCCAGTTACCAGGGTCGGGCATCTACCCTCTCTTGGATTTGAAACTTTTTTATAAACTCATATTGTATTGAATTGTTGCCCTACTCTGGAAATTTTTTTGCCCTACCATGTGAAGTCCAAATTTCTCAACGCATGATGCAATTTGCAGTTTTTGAATTTGTACTCTAATTTTGATGAAACTTGAACTGTTAATATTTTTGTCCACCCTGACTCAAATCCTGGCTACACCATGAAGTAAGTTCCTTTTTATTACAAAAGGGTACATAATTGCATATATGTCCAAACCAAAATTAGTAAATTACTGCTTAGCTTGTGGGAATATCCACTAAAATTACTAATTTCCTAGCAAACCAATCAGATTTAGATTACTTCTTTTATGCAGACATCAACGAAAACTTTCAAACAAAGAAACATTTTCATACAGCCCGTACGCAATACCAAGTTTTTGAAGGGTGTGTATGTAATAAAAGGAAAAGATAGAGAGAAAGGAGAACAAACATTCTGACTACAGAGTTGTTGTTGTTGCAAGTAATGTGGAACCAAGTGCAAGGAGTAGAAAGGCTTTGGTTCCAGCTTTCTAGCACATTGTTTGGGTCACTCCATGCTTCCTTTTGTGCATATAGTATATCAACTGGTAGCATTCACAAATTTCAATGTTCATTAGAAATGGTGTTGTGTTGATTCAAAGTTCCTTTTTAAATTAAGCACATGCTGGTGCTATCTCTGCTTAAGTAGGTTCCAATTGCATCTTTTAAATCGGTAATGAACTTTGCAACTAGCCAGTCTTTCAAATGTATATATATTATGTATATTTTCCTAGAAGAAATTCAAATTGTTGATTAAAAGGGTTTGGTCGTTTTTCATTTTGTGTGGTCTTTATTTGTGTCACAGATTCTATGTTTATAAATTACATCCATTGCATTAAAAATTAACATGAAAGTATAACAAAATTACAGCTGCATATTAGTATGTCATACCTTCAGTATTACAGTTTACTACTGTTGCAAAGAGAATGAAACCGAGTAGCCCAAACACCATATGCTGAGCTCCCATTTTAATATGCTGTGTTTGGTTGTGTGTGTGTGTGTGTGTGTGTATTAGTGTGTCTATAATTGAGTTACTTCTGTATTCACCAATCATCAGTCCTTATATAGTTTGTGAATGATAATTCTAGACTTAACACGTCAACAAATTTTCTAGAGATATCACCATCAGCCACCGTTATTGACAGGATAACATGTATTACTGGAAATTTTGTAACGCCAATTACCATCCCATGCAAACACAATTAATGACCAAGAAAATTTGAGAGAGTTGATTTTAGTTTATTATTATTGAAAAAGTGGCATTTGAAACAGGCACAGGCACAGGCACAGAATGTGTCGAACGAGACGCCCCTTCCTCCCGATTGGTCCGGTCCCCTACATTGAGTTTTTTAGTGCACATCGTCGCGTATGACGGCGTGTTGATTGGTCGATTCTTCGGATAGTGGCAGAGCCACATATAAGTATATAACCAAAGGGGACACTTGCCCTCCATCCCGAAACTTTTAAAATTATACTTTCAATAACAAAAATTGTAAAAGGATGTTTATGTAAGAAGTATAAAGTTATGCTTTATTGTACAAAAGTTTTGTTAAATATTTCTGTAAACTATAATTATGTTTTAAAAAATCATGCAAATATACTCAATTTTTAAAATAATTATAAAATTTTGTTCTATCTTGCCTCACGTCCCGTCACAATAAGGGAGGAAAAGATTTGAGGAGGAGAAAGAGAAGAGGGAGGGTTGCTCGCCGGTCGTCGCCGCCATCCTCAAAAAATGATCCTAAAGATCAATATTATTTTTCTTTTCTTAATTCTTATACTTTTCTTCTTTTATTATGTTATGTATTTATATAAAATGCCTCTACTATCTAACCAAGAACACAAAGTCTATGGCGAAACTTGAATTTATCATACTTGAATATTTAGCTAACTCTTTTTTTAAAGTAAAAGTTAGTCTTGGAGATCAAACTATCAAATTATTTAATAATCTAAAAGAATTGTTTCTCTCAGATTTTGAACCTGTAACCTTCTGTACGGAGAGCATTGCCTTTGCCACTAGACTAAAAGCTGATTCTCATGTAGCTAACTTTACATTGTTAAGATGTCTTCTGAATAATGTCATGTCCTTACCATCCAAATCTGCCTAGACGTGAAATGCTCATGTGGGAAATTGAAGTCATGATCTCTCATTGACATTTTGAATTCACCAAGCAATCACGGTGAGCTATATGTTAGCAACTTAACACTTTGGTCGTTGGTTAGCTTGTAAATCAGGAGGCTAATTACACATATTAATTTTGGAATTCATTGAGACTAATGTTACAGATAAATATATCTATTTAAAATGAGATGGCAATGTTCAAAGTATCTTAAAGAATGTAAAGAAAACATCTGAGTCACTATTCAAACTTCAGACTTCAACCCAAGAAACGAGAACATATTTCCTTTGCGTGTTTCTAGAGTAACAGCATTCAAACTTTTTAGTTGTACACATATCTATCTCCTTTCATTTCCAACCTTTTCCATCATAAAAACACATATTGACCGACCATATTAACTTCTAGAAGATTTGATAAGTGGCGGTAATAAATTACTTAATTTATGACTCATGCTCATCCTCATCTTCAAGATGATCTTTCAAACTCTGAATTTGGGGCCCACAATCCTCACTTTCCCATAAAGGGTCTGCTTTTGGTAATTCATACGGGTCGGGTCTAAGCGATAACTGGAACTCTGGCAGATCAGGCAACGATTGAAGAGCACTGTACCAAAACACCAAAAATATGTACATATCTAGTTAGCAAAGTATGTTGAGTATAAAAAAACAAAAAGGGTAAATATTTGGTAATATAAATCTAGTTGTTAAATCGACTTACGCATTCTTGTCTTGTTCAAGAAGGTAAGCATACATTTGAGACCTCTTGTATGCAACATTAGGTATTTTCTTGTGCAAGTGCTTCATGACTCCCCACGGAGGAGGTACTCTATCACACAAGGAGTTCAATTACGTATAAAGAAAGGAGTGTGCCCCTCAAACAGTTAATAAATATTAAAGAAAACAATATTTAACCTTGTTACTGGAGTAGCAAGGCAAAAGCTTAAGCAAACCCGCTTGCTCTCATTTAACAAATCATCGGCTGCACAGAGACAGCACACTGCGCTGATGTGGCAGCTTGGTTCATTTCCCTTGTCAATAACCAGACCATGGTAATAGTATGCAGCCGCCTACAATTATATGTTCATGTTACACTTGGGACCGCTACTTATATTATATCACAACTTTAATCTCTCGTCTCTCGATATTTTACACCCTCCAAAATTTGCTATCTGCAACTACATTTGGCATGCATGATTTTGCTTTCAATCTACATTTTGTCGTACATGAAATATTGTGGCTTATTTAAGTTATAAGCTAAAGATATGCAATAATTGCTAAAGTGCCCCTAGTATTGATCCACTACAATTTTTTTCCCCATTTTCTTTAGTTCTAACAAAGTTAGCTCATTCTTACAGGTGGAGAAATGAATATTAAATAAAGGATATGATAATTCCTATTAGGTTCATTATCAATCATACAGTTTACAAGGATACATATCAAAAGGGAAAAAAAATTATAAATCTCCAATAAAAAGATACCTTAGCCTCCAGGAACTTCCATTTAATAAAGAATAGGAGTTTTTTTCCATATAAATCACTTGTGTCACATCCTAACAATATATAATGTGCCTACATACCAAGAGATCAAGGGAAAAAATATAAATAAATAGACATACAATACCTAATTAGGAGGAAGAGAAATGAAATGAATGAATCAGAAAACCTGTGATAAATAGGCAACTAGCTCACAAGCAAGCCTTCTTTTAACAGATAAAGTAGCATTGTCACTCTCTGAGGCCAATCCTAGTTGCATTTCAACCCCCTGTTAATATATTTGTTAAATCAACAAACAGAAATTAACATTTTGGCAAAAGGGCATTTACCCAAAAGAGTTCCAGGGTTAAAAATATAAAACACCAACCTGGGCCAAAGCTTGGATAGAAATGGCCTCAAGCGTGCCCTGCTGCAGGTTGCTAGGTAGATTCTTCCTAGAAGTTAAAAAAGGTAATTATGCATTAAATGTCAATTTTAAAATATATTATATTACGAGTAGGGTTCAAATGCCTCGTGTTTTTCATGCCTCAATCGTGCCTCACATTCTTAACTCCATTTTCAAAGTTCAAACAGTCGACCCGAACCACTCATCACGATATCCATATTAAAATGTGCTTCGAGACCAAATTTTATATTTTTTGAAATTTTTTTACTATTTTTTTAGATAGGTACAAAATCACTGTTTTTGGATGGTCCAGAATCTTCCGAAAAACAGTGATTTTGTGCCTAATTACAAAAATAGTAAAGAAACTTTCAAAAAAATATAAATTGTCTCCAGGCATATTTTAATATGGAGATCATGTCGAGGAGCTCGGATCGACTGCTTGGACTTTGAAAAAGGAGATCAGTATGAGGCAAGATTGAGGCATGAAAGACATGAGGTATTTGAACCCTGCTCTTATATTATTAAATAAATCAAGAATATGAAGTAATTTAATAGTGATATGCATACCTGACCTGGGTAGGTATTTGGACAAGTATGTGGTGCACACAATATTCTAAGCATCCTGATGCCTTTAGTAGCAACTCTACCACATCCTTCTTTGAATCTATCATTAGAAGTTGCTAATAGCTAATCATTGTAAATTGTACAAAGCAAGGATTATTATACCAGACTGTATCTTGCACTATACCAGGCAGCACCAGATCTATATCTAGTACATTAGATCGTATAAAAAAAAGTATGTTAACATATAATTATGTTCTTAGCTTCCATACTAATCATTAAATTGTCTTGTTACAATATTGTTAATTTGTTACATTTTTTTTCTAATTTACTAATTATTTGAAGTGTGCTATTATTTATACTATTGAACTCAATGTATCTATTGTCTCCTTTGAGGTTTGAAGAGCTTGTGCCAGCCACAAGAGGTACTGATGGCTGTCACATGAACATGCTTATGCTAAAATAATACGATATAGATATCAGACCTTCAGAAACCTTCCTCTCAGATCCATTTGGGATTTCTTTGGGAAGAAGCACTAAATTAGCCTCCAGCAAAGAGAGCATTGCCATTGCATGAACTATTGACAGCGCTTCATACCAAGCACATGCTACACTGAACTCCTGCCAGACAATTGAAAAAATTCAATTAAACAATAATTCAAGTAGTTGGTATATATGGAATTAACAAAAAAATGAGATAATGCTACTTTTACCTCATCATCTTCAAGGCTCTTCCATTTGAACTCAACCAGTGTATTGAGCCCTTTTCCAGTGTAGATAATTTTTTTAGTACCATGAAATCATAAATAAATAAAAAGTAGGACAAATAGATGCTGATTCTGAAAATATAACCTTTGTTTGTAAGACCAAGAAGAACAGGCAAGTACTCCTCAAGGGCTTGTTGAAGCTGTGAAATCCTAGAGACATTTAATAGATCTGACAATATATAGATTAAAATTCATTAGAAAAATAGAATAATGTGCATAGAAAACTCTAAAAAAAAGCATTACAAAATAAATAAAGAAAGGCAGGCGATACCATCTTCTGCTGATAATTGAACTAGATGGCCACGGAGGGTTGAGAGTTTATCTAATGCATCTCGCGAAATCAAACCACGAAGTGGATGGATGAGATCGACTGGCAGTGGGACCCGCACTGCTGGAACAAACACTGCCACCTCAGCAATGAGGCTTTTTCTCTTGGACTTGCTCTTATTTTTCCCTTCTATGGAGCATCGCTTGGGTTTGGACGAAGTGCATCCCATCTTTTCTCTTTCCAAGCATCCTAATATGTAAGAGAAAAAAAATAAACTAAAATAAAAGCCAGGACCAATGAGAATTAATGAACACAATGTGTTGATAAGAAAATCTATCATGAATTAATTGATATTCTCAAGTTTCTACAGATTCTGAATTACCACACAAAAAATAACTCTATGCGAAAATATGGGTAGAAAGAAGCACTTTCAGCTTAATAAAATCATGGATGCTATTGTTTAGAGGAAACCACTTGTCATTTTGTATTACAAATATTGTTGATGCAAAGAAAATACAGAAAAATTGATTAAACATGGAGATGGCACACATTGTACCAGTAATTTTGCCTGACACCAGATTTAAAGCCTTCACAGGTAGCTGATACAATCTAATTGGTCTGTACTCAAAAGAGTAAACTAAAATCAACAAAAAAATAACCCAATATCCAACTAGCAATCAAGCAAAAATCTAATATTATCAGAAATTGAAAACAACTTGAGAAGAAACCGATTAGAGCAAGCAGCTGGAAAATATACGAGAACACTTATAGCTGCCAATGGAGGAACGGTGAGTCAAATCCCATCTTTGAGCAATAACTAAGTCATAAGATTAATAGATAATAAATTATTTGATTCTAGAGAGAGAAAGAGGGGGAGGGAGCAGTACGGTTGCGAGTAGTAAAAGCAAGTGGGGATACCTGGAGATCTCTTTGAAGATACCGAGGTGGAGTCTCACATGGCGATGGCGTAGGAAATGGTAAGTACTCTCCACTCTCCAGGCAGCACCAGTACTAAACAATCACACGCACCTCGGCTACTTCGGATTAAATTATAATGCAATACAAGTAAGACAATGAAACGACAGCGAGGAACTGGGGGAGGGAAGATCAATTCATATCCTCTGCTTTAACGCACCGTTTGAGTTTAGATCTGGACTGTCCGATCAGAATCCACACGAATATTGAAGGGTTCCGTTCATTACAAGCGGGAGCCGGATTGGCCCATATTATGATCGGACGGTGAAGATCTAAACTCAAACAGTACGTTAATGCAGATGATGTGGACTCAAGGAATTGAAGAGTATTGGATCGGAATCCGGCCCAATTTTAAGTCTGACTTCCTCCCTAATTAATTAATTGTGTTAAATTATAGATCTGGCCCAATCAGGGTTATCTCAGCCCAATCCTGGAAACTTCTGTTGTTGTTTCCTTCTATTTAAGGCAGTAGCACTAAAACAAGAGGTGAGGTTATGGTAGTCCACATTATGGATTAATGGTTGAGAATAGTGCTAATCCGAGTTGTTTGAGTATAGTGCTAACTTTAGATTATTCGGGTTAGTAAAAATGTCGTTTGGATTGTATATTTGGAATAGCAATGGAGGGAATGAATAAAATATTGATTAAACTAATCTAATATTTTTACATTTAATATTTAAATTAATATTATATTACATTTAAACTATTATTTTTCAATACTAATCTAATATTTATTTAATACTAATCGATTCTATCTAATATTATATTTACTTAATACTAATCAAATTTTTTATTTAATACTAATATAATATTTAAACTAAAATATTATATTACATTTAACATTTAAACTAATATTATATTACATTTAACATTTAAACTAATATTATATTACATTTAATATTTAAACTAATATATATTATGTTTAACTAATATTTTATTTAATACACATAAATATTTAAAGTAATATTATATTACATTTAATTGAAGTAATATTATATTATATTTAATATTTAAACTAATATTATATTATATTATATTTAATCTAATAGTTCATTTAATACTAATATAATATTAAAGTAACATTATATTACATTTAATATTTAAACTAATATTATATTATATTTAATAATATTTTATTTAATACTAATATAATCAAATATGATATTATATTGCTAATGTAATATTTAAACTAATATTATATTACATTTAACACTTAACATTTAAACAATATTATATTATATTAAAATTTTAAATTAATATTTATTAATTTAATCTAACATTTTATTTAATATTAATCTAATTTGATATTATATTTATTTAATAATAATCTAATATTTTATTTAACACTAATCTAATCTAATATTATATTTATTTAATATAATCAAATATTTTATTTAATAATTAATACTAATTTAATATTTAAACTAACTCTAACTGAGAGGAATGAAAACTATTTTTTTATTAATATCACTAACCCCACTAGCTCTATTCTTGCTAACCCACCATTTCTTTGGGTTAGTAGAATAGAGCTATTCTTGAGCTAATCCAATTTTCTAATTGTTGTTTGGATCACCCAAGATTAAGAATAGTGGAGCTAATCCAAGAATAGAGTTATTCTTGCCCCATCCAAACGCAACATAAATGGTGTGAATTGGTATTCCCAAAAAAGCATTGATGATATATAATCATACTTCGCCCATTTTTTTGTGCACCTGATCTTTAGCATTTTGTGCGACTCAAGACTCAATAATAGCATATATTAAGGAGGAGAATCAGGATAATAAATCAACTTAACTTTACAAAAGGAGGAGGTTCAGTATCTGAACAAGACATAATCCAGCAAATAAGGTCTAGATGCCAGAGACAATTATAAACAAAGGGGAAGAGGAAGCTTTCAAGGGAAGGCACCAACTAAATAATGTCAAGCTGTCTTCGGCAAGAACTTTGCTTTTGTATTTATATCATCATCACATGCCCTCCGGGATGTATATACTAAAAAATATACAATGCTGAATATTTTAGAACTTCTTTATTATTTATTGTTGTCACTATTGTTATTCACCTTATTTTTTTTTATCCTCTCTTAAATAAAATACTTCGAAGCACAATCATCATGCAAATTTGTGTCATCTCATGGCATCAATTGCAACAAAGAAATAATTTCGTTGAGAAATTGGGTATTGCTTGTACTTTTACGGATGCAACAGTACAGTAGTAACAGCACACAACTGCTCTGTAGTTTGTATAATCCCATTTAAGTATAATTTATTGAGGTAAGTTGGCATCTATAGCCAGACTAAAAAGGGAGACAAAAAGAAACAGAAAGCTGTTTAGATCAAAAGAAACTATCGTTTGATCTCGACTTTGATTGGTGAGAGAAATTCATGCACTAAGGTTGCATGTGACAATGATAGCAAGCAAGAGCAAAATATTACCAAATGTAGGACCTCAACTTATAGACAAGTCAACCCAACTTTACAATTCTATGCTTATAAAGTCAATAAAACAATGGCCAAAAGTGAACAAAATAAGAAAAGAAAATAAATAAATAGCGCACAACCTCTGTACTTAATTGTCACCTCTAAATATACTTAGTTAACAAAAGTAAATCCATACATCATGTACAACCCACACCATTATCAGTACACACAAAACTAATTAAAAATTAAAACCAGAAAAAGTAAAAAAAAAAGAAAAGAAAAAGAAAATAGTTACACCCAATTCTCAAACCCTTGGAAAAACACCGAGTATCCTTCCCCTTCCGAGACATTCTAGAAGTTTTTTGGCCTCCACCTGCGTTGCTAAACTTCCCCGCAAGTACCCACAAGCGCCGGCCGCCACCATTTGCTTCCTACACTTTCTACTCTGTGACAAACTCAACAAAACCGAAACGGGATATTTCTTCTCCACATCACCAACCAGTGGATCAAGTAACTGCACCACATTTACAATTCCACCCTCATCCTTGCGAAAAATTCTCCTATAGCCTGAAGCATGCATTAAATAAGCCAAAGCTTTAACACTAGCTTCCCTCTCCTCGGACACCTTTCCTTCTAACATTCTAACTAATTTTGGGATTGATTCGCAAATTTCTTTGACAATCCTTCCTGTAACTGCCAGCTCAGCAATAGCTCGTGCTGCTTCAATTCGAACTTTTAATTTTGTGCTATCCAATGCAGATACAGCATATGGTACAAACCCATTATTGGTAATTATCTCTGCTATGTACCTAAAAGAGGCTAGATGCCTCAACAGCCCAATCGCACCTTCAAGGTTCCAATCCCGGTCTTCCTGCACCTGGAGTTCCAGGTAACTCTTGATGCAATCCAATGCCCCTTCTTTGAAAAGTGTGATTTTCAAATCCTGCAGTTCATCTTCTGTAGGGCCAGCCAGGTTGCAGAGGCAACCAATGGCATTGTCTTTCGCTACTGGGGTACCAATATAAGACAGGTTGATTAGTGTAGGTATGCCGTTTTCATCTACAAAGTATGGCCTAATTGTTTCCACTTGAGCAAGATTTCCCAACACAGAAGCAGCTGACGCCTGAGCTGATGGTGTGCCAGCATGGCATATCTCCAAAAGTGGGCCCACACCTCCTCGTGAGGCTAGTGCCATTGCATTCTCTTTAACTAGGGTCAGGGTCTGGAGTATGGTACATGCATTCTCAATTGCAGCGGTTGCACCAGTACCAGAGTCCAGAATTCGGGAAAGGTGGATCACGAGTGCAGGTCCCACTTCACCAGAGGTGATGACATGGTGGCAGGACTCTGACAAGGAGAGTTTTGCAAATGCTGATACAGCCTTCTCTCGTGCCTCAAAGGAGGCAGAAGGTTCTAGAAGCTTCAGGAGGGATGGTACTGCTGATTGGAGACAGGATGCCGACATAGTGGCTTTGTCTAATAGAAGGGAGTCTAGTGCTTCAAGTCGAGAGGAGATTAGGCCAACCTGTGATGCAATTGTTGTGAAAAAATTATGCATTGAGGGATTGGGTTGTTGTCATGACATGCATACACAAGTACAGTGGATAATAATTTAGAAGTAGGTGAATTGGTGCGAAATAGACCTACTTGAACCTAAGCAGAATAATTGTATAAGGTATTAAATTAGAGAAGAACAAACTTAAGATATTAGGTGGGAAATAGAAATATATACTAGAATTGATTCCCTATTAAAATGAGCTGAATAGTAGATATTCCATGGATTTGTTCAATTGAGAGAGTTGTAAACTTTCACAACAAACAAAATTGCACATTCAAGCAAAGTATCATTTCTGTGTTGTGAGGCAGCACAGTGTACAACTATAACATGGGTACCAAGCTAGGTCAATTAGCATTTATATTGGTGTGAGGCCGTACAGGTAACAATAAATAGCTATAAAATGGCATTGATCAATTAGACAATGATCTCCTGAGGAATAAGTTCAATTGCAATTAAAAGCTGAGATTTGCAATTCAATATCAAGAAACTGAGCTGGAACTTGTTTAATCTGTGTACAAACTGAAGTTACTGTTTCAGCTGGAAAAAAATAAAAATAAAAAGTATATAATTCAACAAAGAAGCAAGCTTTCTGCTATTATCTAACAACCCAGAAATAAAAGATTAATTTTTTTTTAGTATAGTTACCTGAAGACGAGAAACAAGATCATTCTCTGACGAACCGCCTCCACTAGAGACGAGCAAATCAGCATCTGAGGCGAGACCATCGAGAGTAGTTGCGAGCGAGGAGAGCTCGCTCTGCAACTGGAGCTTTCCAGTGGGCGGTTCGGAGGAGAGGGAATGGATGTGGGAGAGGGAGGCCGAGAGGGAGGAGAGGAGGGGAAGGGAAAGAGGGTTGGAGAGAGGGAGCGAAGGGAGGGTAGAGACGAGGCGGTTACAAGAGGTGGTGATGGATGGCCATTTCCGGCGAAGAAGGGAAGTGGGTGGAGGAGAAGGGAGGGTAGAGAGGAGAGAGAGGCAGCGTTTGTGGAGCTCTTGCTCCTCTCCAATTGGAGAAGGGGCAGGTTGGTCCGGTGATTTCATTACAAAACGCCGCCGATAGGAAATATCTCAGAGAGAGAGACAGAGAGGGAGGGAGAGAGAGTTAGTAAAGAGAGAAGAGGATGTGTCAGAGAAAGGGAGGGGAGGCGGAGGAAGGTGACTAGGTGAGGGGTAAGTGAAAAAGAAATTAGAAAAATTTCGCGGGAAGGAAAAGGAAAGAAAAGGAACTGAGCGCTGAGCTGGGTGAGGGAGTTAGTAGGTTTTCCATACAGAACAGATCTTCTATGCCCATCACCGTTTGTTTATCGGAGTGCCCAAACCACTGTAGTGCAGGATCACAGTGACATAATAGCGTATAATTCGTTTCTTATACATAACCGCACCGAACTCCGTTTAATACGCAGAAAAACGTATAATACGTTTTATTCGGAAATAAAACGCGAATTACAAATTATTCGCGATAAAAACGTGAAAAAAACGTCAAAAAAAAAATTTTTAATTTTTTTTGAATTTCTTTTTTTTTACGTTTTTTTTGGGTTTTTTTTTTTTTTGCTTCCTTGTTGTACCGAATAATTTCCGAATTATACCCGAATCACGAATTTTTGACCTCGCCGAACCGAGCTCGAACTTTTGATTTGTCACTATGTGCAGGATCACACATATACCGTGGGTAGAACTAGGGTACTCTTAAGTTCACCAAGCCCCTTGGTGAACTCAAGTCTAAAACCCATCGGATCAGCTTCAAACGACGAATCCGAACAGTTGAAACCCGCTTACCTTATGAGTGATGCGTATACATGTAAAAAATTTATACTTTCAAATTAATTTAGGATAAAGTCAAGCGGTCAAAATTAGAAGGTTAATAAATTAATTTTAGTGCATTAATTTTTTGACGTTTTTTGATCAATTGACTCTATGCAAAATTAATTTCAAATTTTAAAAATTTTTGCATGTAGACGCATCACTCGTAAAGTAGACGAGTTTCAACGGTTCGGATTTGTCGTTTGAAGCCGATCTGATAGGTTTTAGACTTGAGTTCACCAAGGACTTGGTGAACTCAAGAGCACCCTAGTTCTACCCCATATACCGTAGTTTTTATTTCAAAAAATAATAATAATGCACCGAAATTAGTGGTGAGGATTAGATAAGTAGATCAATGTGGGCTTTTATTCTAATCTCATGAGATAGAGATAAATGTGGATTTTTCTTATTGTAAAATTTGAAATATGTTCAATTTTGTTTGAATACTCTTAATATATTTTTTTAGATACTTCTAGGTTAGGACTAAAGAGGCTACATGCAATAGCATATATTTTAGGCTTGCGATTCAAATTTTCAATTAATTATCTTCTTTTTAAAAAAAATATAGAACAAAATGTCATCGATAGTTTTTTTATGGATTATTTTGTGGAATCTATTATATTAATCTAATGAAACATTAGCAGAAAAATGGCTATCATAACACTTAAGTGGATTGTTCAAACTCAATAATTAAAAATTACTGTCAAATATTTTGCTGATTACATAACATGTAAGCTATATATCCAAAACTAAAATTAATATGTTAATGCATCATGCATTCCTTACAGACTATAAATTATTTGATACAAAAAATAAATATTATTTATAAAAGTAGCTTTTACATTAAGAGGAAGATCACTTGACAATGGTCAATTTGACAATTTTGACAATGTATTAAAACAAATTATAAGTAAATTATTGAAGATGTACACAATTTAACAATAAAATTTCAAGCAATCTAAGTATTGTTTGATATTGCATCAGAGACTCTTAATATTCGACCGTTGAATTTCAAGTTATTTAGTATACGGTGAAACACACATTGAATGTTATATACATGATATGTGAATAATATAAATCGTACTTATAATATTAGATTTTAAATTTAAAGTTTTTTTTTTATAAGACTGTCAATATTAATAAAAATAAAGAATTGTCAAAATCAAGTGTATATATCTTCTCAAATTTGTATTCTCTGCATTAACGGAACGTGCATTAATAAATTTGGACCATTCGATTGAGATCCGCACTAATATTAAAAGGTCCGTGCGACATAGGCATGGGCCAGATTGGCTCCAATCCTGATCAGACGACTGAGATGAATTAAACTCAAAAGATGTACTTTTGAGTTAATGCAGAAGATGCGGACTCTATCTTTCTCAGCGTAACGCTTCCACGTAGTTTGTTGAACCATAAATGGTCACACTGGATACTCCCACAGTTGAACCGAAAACGCAGGTGAAAGAGTTTAGAAAAAATGGCAAGTTATAAATTTGAGCAGAATATGTTTGGTCAAAATTAATGCATACTTTTTTTTATTACTGTTATACGTACCTGTTTTCTCTTCATTGGTGCAAACGTTTGCTTGTCATCTACATTAGTCTATGCTGAGTTGCTGACTAGTCGACTATTATTCAAAGGTACATCAACATTAATTATTTTATTACTAGTATTATTATTATTATTATTATTATTGTATTTTTAACCCTTCAGGTCACCTCTGACGGTTTAATTAATCTCATTAATTCCACACAAAAATAATAATCAAAAGTATCATTATTTGATTATAATAATTCAAGGTTGTTGATATCTTGCTAACGAATCAATAGCTATAAAAAACATTTTTAATGGTTAAAAAACATACACGGAGCACCAACATATGATTATCAGTGCATTTACTAATCGAAAATAAATTATAACGAGGCGTGTCGTCTCAATCTCAATAAACCATTTTATGCAAACATGCATTGAAATCTTATAAAAAAATTCTTTCCTGCTTCATGAATCGTCAGAGTGCATTTAATTGTTTGTTTAAGAGAAAATTCTCCGGAGTGCATGATAATAAAGTTATACTTGGGGTGGAAATTGTAAAAGAAAAATATTAAAAAAAAGAGGGAAAGTTTTTTATTTTTTTAATCATTTTCTGAATATTTGGATTAAATTTTTGACAGAGCAGTTTCTAATTCATGCAGCGTACGAACAATAAAGTCATAATAACACTGCATATAATTTGTACACTGCATGAATAAAAAACTGCTCTGTCAACATGTTTACCCGAATTTTTCACCTAAAAGAAACTCTCTGAAGGGCCGGAGTTATAAAGGAGCTGGGTCCCACATTAGCATCCTCGAGTTCGTATCAGTCTCTTTCCTCAAATCACAAAAAAAAAAAAAATCAGTCTCTTTCCCATAATACTTTTTTAAAGTCAAACGGGCTCTAATCTTCTCCAGTGTTGAATATCGAGAACATTTTTCTGATAGGAAAACCATAGGAAAAACAATGAATTGGAGGCAGTCCCTTAACCTTGTACTGGAGATAATTAGATAATAGGTGCTAAAGGCAAAATATTGAGGAAAAAAAGGTTAGAAAGGCTGGAGTTTACTTTTTGTTTTTTTTTCCTTGTTTTATTATCTCTAATTAATAAACTTTAATGGATGTGTCTTTATGCGTGGTGGGTGCGTAACCTCGTAACTAGATCCGAATAATTCCACTTGGTTGCTGAAATAAATAGAATTGCCGATTTTTCTTTTTATTTGGAGCTGTAAGTTTTTATATTGAGTGAGGCTACGGTACTGTGCATAGCACAATTTGGTCCGTGTTATAGTTTAATATTTGAGTTTTTTAAATTTCAACAGTCGATTCAAACCATTCAACATGATTATAAAATGAATATGTATTTGCAAACCAAATTTTATATTTTTTTGAATTTTTTTACTATTTTTTTAGATAGGTAGAAAATCACTTGATCTGAAAATTCTGGACCATCCAAAAACAGTGATTTTCTACCTATCTAAAAAAAAAGTAAAAAAATTCGAAAAAATGTAAAATTTAGTTTGCAAGTACATATTTATTTTATAATCATGTAGAACGGTTCAGATCGACCATTAGAATTTTGAAAACTCAAATATTGAGCCGTAGCACGGCTCAATCCGTGCTATGCATAGCACCGTAGCCTCACTCTTTTATATTAAGCAGAATCGGTCTCTGAATTAGTAATTAAAATAATATTTTTTAAGTGAGAGATAAATTCTGAATTCTCACTTTCTTCACATCATCATCGGATAAATTTAGATTGGATCAGACATCCTTAATCATCTTTATCTTAAAAATAAATTATGCCACTTCTAAAATTTTAAATTAAACTTAAATTTTAGAAAGATCGAAATATTTATAACATTTTCAATTGAAAAAAAAACAGTGTTGTTCAAAATTCTAGCTTTCTAAGGATCACCATTCAATATCATACGGCTAGTTTCGCAGGTTTTGACTGTGGAACTAGTCTAGGTCCACAGTTTAAACCTACGAAATCAGCAGTATGATTTTGCAAATTTAAACTGCAGACATGATAAATATCGAATTTTATAAAAAAAAACTGGTTAATTGATTTATATGTTTTTTGAAAGATAGTAAAAAGAAAAAATCGATGTTGTTAGTGGTCTAGCTCTGTAAAAAGAGAGAAACAATGAATATGGGTTCAAAATTCTCTTTTTCTCCACATATCCTTGTTAAAAGAATTAATGTTTATAATGAATTTTTGGGTCAAAGAATTTATCATAGCTTTCTTATATTCTTCGTTATATGACCTCCTGTCCAACCCCATTAAAGTCCATATGTGTTGTCATTATTGATGACACTATTTATCATTATTCAATTCTGACCATCTAACATTCCAAATGATTCGATTTAATCTAATTAAACTATTTCGTTTTAGAATAGGGAAGTACAAGAAAAGGAAAGGGAGGAGAGGAGGGATCCGTCTCTGCTTCTTTTCTTAGAGAAAATGAGGGCTCTGCTTTTCTGATCCGAACCATTCAAATTCGTTCATTCACGTATTTTGATAAAACAACTTTTTCATGCACAAATCTCCATGAAATTGAATGGTTCGGATCGGAAAAGGAGAGTCCTCCTTTTCTTTAAGAAAAGGAGCAGAGGCGGATCCGGAGAAGAGGGGGTTCGATTCGTAACCGACATTTTTATTAATATCCAAAGTTTAATACAAATTATTATTTATGTTCAGATTCTGAGCCAATATCGAAATATGCCCAAACCGGCCAGAAAATGTCCGGCATAGATACCCCTTTTTCTCTCTCTCCTCCTCACAATTCTCTCATCTCTCAACCGAATTTCTCTCTTCTTTGAGGTAATTTTTTTTTATCTAATTTAATTTTTAATTTATATATTTTAGGGTTTAGAGTTAGGGTTTAGGTGTTAGGATTTAGAGTATATTATTGTAATTTAGTGTACAGTTGACCAATATTTAGTGTATTTTGGTCTTTTTTTACCATAATTAGGCTAATTAAGCGTAATTTAGTGTAATTAGCACAGTTGACTAATATTTAATGTATTTTGGCCTTTTTTACCATAATTAGGCTAATTAAGCTTAATTTAGTGTAATTAGCACAGTGGACTAGGGTATTTTGGCCTTTTTTACCATAATTAGGCTAATTAAGCTTAATTTAGTGTAATTAGCACAGTGACCAATATTTAGGGTATTTTGGCTTTTTTTATCATAATTAGGCTAATTAAGCTTAATTTAGTGTAATTAGCACAGTTGATCAATATTTAGGGTATTTTGGCCTTTTACCATAATTAGGCTAATTAAGCGTAATTCTACCCAGCGTCCAGTAGTGGACGAGCTAATCAGTACCAGCAGCACGGAGCACATCAGTCCTCTCTTGTGGATTCCCCACAGCAAGCACCGAGTCTCACTGGCTTCTCGTGAGGTACGTTCCTTTTTTTAGATTTTCTTTAAATTTTTTTGGGTTTAAATTTTATTATGTTATCACCATGCGGATTACCTTTTTCAATGCAGGACATGGGTCTTTTAGATATGAAGTTGCGGTGCGTTCACATGCAGTACTACGAGATAATGGTCCCGTACCTCATCAACCTGGGTCTCTACCAGGTTGTAGACATCGTGCGGACAGAGAGAAGCATCATCAATGCATCTCTCATCGCTGGACTGGTAGAGCGATGGCGTCCCGAGACGCACACGTTTCACAAGCCATTTGGAGAGATGACAGTGACTCTCCAGGATGTGAGTGCTCTTTGGGGTTTGCCTATCCGTGGCACACCCGTTAGCGGCGTATCTGACAGCACCATATTCATAGGTGATGTCAGCGAGTTGTTGGGAGCTGATCCGGTCCATATCATTGGGGACAATGGGAGGTCCAAATTTCATTTGCGGATGACGAGGTTACGGCAGCACTTCAGCACAGGTCTCACAGCAGATTCCATCGAGATGGAGATTCAGAGGTAAATTTTATAACTTGTTTCTATTAATCAATTTATAATACGAGGATTCTATTATAATTTTTATATGTTTTGTATTGCAGATATACACGGGGCTACGTGATGGACCTTTTTGGTTCTGTCATGTTTCCTGATTCCAGGTGACCAGATGCCGATGATGTATCTCCTGCTGCTGCGAGACCTTGAGCAGCCGTCGCCGTACAACTGGGGTGGGGTTGTCCTGGCGTATCTGTACTCCCACCTGTGCCGTAGTAGTGAGGTAAGTCACCAACTCTTTTCTTAGTAAATTATTTAATCAATCAATCCATCAAAATACACTGACGTCTAATGTTCTTGAAAATGTAGAAGAATACGAAGCAGATGTATGGGCCGGTACTCCTACTTCAGCACTGGTCGTGGTCACGGCTACCGGTGGGCCGTCCTATCCTCAATGAGGCGCCGGATTGGGAGAGCCGAATATGTGGAGATGCCCGGCATACGGTAAGAAGTGGCACGGTTTCCACCACTACTTAGATCAGACCCACGGTGCTACCGTTGGGATCTGGCCAGTCCGGTCAGAGCTTCAGAGTTTGCCTGAAACTCTTGTTGAGTGGACGCCGTACGAGCAATTGTACACGGAGAACCTCTTGCCGGGCCATGTGGGTGACGAGCAGGAGCGGGATATGTGGTTCTACCGAGGTCCACTCGTACACTTCTGGGTAGTAGAGCACCACTATCCAGATCGGGTGCTCCGCCAGTTTGCTCGAGCGGCGTTGATTCCCGCAGACTCATCTTTGCCGAGGTCCACGCACGCAGACCTGCACAGGTAAGTCGTAGTCTATTGTCAAATACATTATATTACTTGATAGCTTTATATTGCAACTAACGTCTTCCTTACAGGATGAACCACCGAGGGCGACTGGATAAGGACTGGAGCACCCATTTTGATGCATACTACAATACAGCCCAGGATCCTCAGTATCTGGACTTCTATCAAGAGTCAGAGCCGATCAGTCAGACCCAGGGGGATCCCCAGTTGAGGTACGATGTTTGGTACACGCAGGTCTGCATGGCGAGTGTCTATCTGCAGGGCAATTACGGTGCCCATCTCCGCGACATGATCAAAACCGATGATGGTTACCATCCCAACGGTCGTGCATGGGCTCACCAGGTAATGCACCTAAAACTACATAGTTTTTCTCTGACTTAATAGTTCATCAAGGTTTGAATTGACATGCCAAATTTTTTTCAGCTTCTGGCCGCGATCAAGGAGTGCGGGCATGGGATCGCCATACTGGGAAAGAAGAACTGGAGACGGCTTAGGTACCGCGTCCTCAAGAAGAATATGAATGTGGTTGAGGATACCGGACACGGTGGAAAGATCATCGGTATGCTGCGAGACACCGAAGAGAACATCAACTGGTGTGAGATAGATCCGATCGAGCCCGACCCGAGCTCAGTTCTGCTAGATGATATGCCATCTTCCCCAATTCGCATCCAGAGTGAGACTACCATCGTTGGGTATTGTCCAGCGTTGGGTGGACGGCATGGTACGATGAGCATAGACGTCCGGTGCAGACTCAGGTATGTCATACTTCAGTATCTGTCAGGTTTTAATAAATTTCTTCATTCAGATCAAATTTAATAATTTATGTGTATGATTGCAGGGTCCGGCAGAGATGCCGCCACAGCCACCACCTGCGTGGACCGATACTTCTGAGTACGAGTCCCTCTCGTACAGTCTCCAGGACTTCGGGGTATTCGATGAGGATTTCATCTCGGCACCGAGGGTACCCCGATATGGCACAGAGATGCCGCATAATGGAGAGGCTAGTGGTAGCGGGTCTCATACTCAGCCTGCCTTTGGGACTGAGTTCGCCGCATCTATCTTCAGTACACCTCCGCCAGTACAGCCAGTCTCCACGGGCGATGCCAGATGGGATACCGTCGAGCAGATACTCGGGTCTGCCGATGCTAGTGTGGAGACCGAGAGAGACAGAGCCTGGCCGCGCGAGTGCCGGACGAACGCCGGAGTACCGCCTCAGCGATATACCCCCTCTCAGTTTTAGTTATATTTTTACTAGACTTTTATCTATGGTCGATCAACCGTCAATGTATAAACTATGATATGTATTGCAACTAAATTTATTTTTTTCGAATTTTTTTATATTTTTTAGATAGGTAGAATTTTGATGGTCCAGAATTTTCAGAAAACACACTGATTTTTCTACCTATCTAAAAAATAGTAAAAAATTCGAAAAAAATATAAAATTTAGTTTGCAAGTACATATTCATATGGTTATCACATTGAACGGTTGGATCGACCATTAGAATTTTAAAAAGTTATTTTGGCCGTAGCACGGACCCCATCCGTGCTATGCATAGCACCATGGCTCACTCTATTTGGATTATCCTATTTCGGTTCTTTTGTATGTGTACTTTTATGGTACTATTTTATTTTACAGCTATAGCAGTCAGGTCGGGTAAGCAATAGCCAGCTAATAATTATCATGATAATGCTAAGCAGAAAATATTACAACATTAAAATATATTACAACATAAAAATAAACAAAAAAATATTTAAACAATTGCATAAGTGCGTTAAACCAGCAAAAAATAAACTCATCAAGATTACAATCCTGACATTTTTATTATACTCCAAAGTCGAATTATAGAAATTATGTGTGTAAAACAAAAACAAAAAAAAGAGGTAAGCCGGCTAGAAAATGGCCGGTTTAGGGGGGAGTAAGCCGGCCATTTTCTGCCGGTTTGGACATATTTCGATATTGGCTCAGAATCTGGGCATAAATAATAATTTGTATTAAACTTTGGATATTAATAAAAATATCGGGATTCGTAATGTCCTACAATTAAAAATATCAATAAAATAAAATAGATAAAATAACAATACAATGGTGCCATTATGACAATGATTGATACTAACACAAGTAGAAGCGGATCAAATGTTTTGACTATGAAAATGGATCAAATCATAATTTTTATATTGTGAATGAAATTTAATTTTACAGTACCCGTAATATTTTATTTTAAAATATATATAAAATAGCGTATATATACAAAAAAAATTGAAAAAAATTGAAGGACAATTGACACTCGATCTCTCTTACTAGCTCCACCTCTGAACACAAGTGCACACCATTATGTTTGCTTTAATTTGCAAATGCAAGGATCTATTGGTTTGCTTCGATTTTGGTAATTGTAATTCAACTATACTAACTATTGGTGATTCAAAATATATGTCATTTTGACAACGATTGATACTAACACAAGTAAGAGCGGAGTCATAAAATTTTACTATGAAAATGGATCAAATCATATAAAATTTTATATTGTGAATGAGAATTAATTTTACAGTACCCGTAATATTTTATTTTAAAATATATATAAAATAGCGTATATATTAGGGTTCTAAATAGCTAGCTATAGCGGTTTTTGACCTAAAAAGCTAAGCTACGGGGTAAAACTTCGCTAATCAAGCTATGGCCGCTATAGCGGTAATAGCGGTCCGCTATGCTACATGGGCTTATAATTATTTATTTATTTTACAATTTAAATGGGCTTTAAGGTCCAAACCGAAATTAAATTAGATGTGTATATAATATCAATAAACTTGAACAATGTGCGTTGGCCTATATCAATTAAATTATTTGTATCATGGGCTGTGCGTTGGGCTCTCCAGAAACTAAGACAAAACCTAGTTGCTTAATAAAAAATATATCGATAGTTTATGAATTAGGGATATTATGAATGACAATTTGGACTTTGTATTGGTTCAATGTGAATATTAGAACTTCTTAATCAATTTGGTGTTTTTGTTACTTAAAAGACTTTAGATAATGTATATTATTAGTAGAAATATAAAATAAATTTTTTGAAAATAAAAAAAAAACGCTATGTAGGATAGCTTTCGCTATAGCTACGCTATTCGCGATAGCTTTTTTTTTTGTCTCCCCGCTATGCCGCTATAATCGCTATTTATAACCTTGATATATATACAAAAAAATTGAAAAAATATGAAGGACAATTGACACTCGATCTCTCTTACTAGCTCGACCTCTGAACACAAGTGCACACCATTATGTTTGCTTTAATTTGCAAATGTAAAGATCTATTGGCTTGCTTCGATTTTGGTAATTGTAATTGAACTATACTAAGAATTGTAATTCAACTATACTAAGAATTGGTGATTTCGCTATTTATATATATTTCAAAATTCTCTTTTTCTCCACATATCCTTGTTTTTTGGGTCAAAGAATTTATCATAGCTTTCTTATTCTCGTTATATGACCTCCTGTCCAACCCCATTAAAGTCCATATGTGTTGTCATTATTGATGACACTATTTATCATTATTCAATTCTGACCATCTAACATTCCAAATGATTCGATTTAATCTAATTAAACTATTTGGTTTCAGAATAGGGAAGTACAAGAAAAGGAAAGGGGGGGAGAGGAGGGGTTCCCGACATTTTTATTAATATCCAAAGTTTAATACAAATTATTATTTATATCCAAAATCGGACCCAATATCGAAAAAATGCCCAAGCCGGCCAGAAAATGGCCGGTTTACTCCCCCTAAGCCGGCCATTTTCTGGCCGGCTTAGTCGGTTTTTTTTATTTTTATAGACACTATGAAGATAAAAATAATGAAATCTAACACTGAAAATTTGAATTTTGTGTTTAAATTATTTGTTAGATTACTTCTTTTGATATATAATTAGTATATTTATACTAAAATACGCTAAATTACTTGAAATTATGTTGAATTACACTATATTAAGTTAAATTGCACTACATTACATTATATTACGCTAAAATACGATAAATTACGCTAAATTACATATGAATATGGACGATATCTTCACTGAAAAGGCGAAAAACGACGACGAACTTCAAATGGTCATAAAACGGCGCTTGAGTGTCCGATTTCAGCAAATGACCACTTTTTGGAAAGCTTGCGAAAATACGCATGCGTCCGTGCCCACGATGCCGGATTCCAAAATTCAGAATTGTCAAAAAACAAAGGGAAGAGCCTCAAAACTTGAGTTGAAGTTTCCGATTAAGATTTTCATTTCTATTATTCAATCCAAGTAGCTCAGTAAATTAGTTACATAATGAACTTGTAGAATACCAGTTTTTACTATTTTCGGAATTTTTTTACTATTTTTTATGATTCATGAAAGATGGCACAGAATCGGTCTATTTTAGCGTAATTTCCCGTATTTCAGCATAATTAGCGAAGTTATTGTAATTTAGCGTAATTTAACATAATTTAGTGTAATTCAACATAATTTATTGTAATATAGTGTAATTCAACATAATTTCAAGTAATCTAGTGTATTTTAGTATAAATATGCTAATTATAAATCAAAAGAAGTAATCTAACAAATAATTTAAACACAAAATTCAAATTTTCAGTGTTAGATTTCATTATTTTTCTCTTCATAGTGTCTAAAATAAATAAATAAATAAATAAACGACTAAGCCGGCAAGAAAATGGCCGGCTTAGGGGGAGTAAGCCGGCCAGAAAATGGCCGGCTTAGGAGGGGAGTAAGCCGGCCATTTTCTGGCCGGCTTGGGCATTTTTTGATATTGGATCCGATTCTGGGTATAAATAATAATTTGTATTAAACTTTGGATATTAATAAAAATGTCGGGAGGGGTTCGATTCATAATGTCCTACAATTAAAAATATCAATAAAATAAAATAAAAATGCAATGGTGCCATTATGACAATGATTGATACTAACACAAGTAGGAGCGGAGTCAAATTTTTTGACTAAGAAAATGGATCAAATCATATAAAAATTTTATATTGTGAATGAGAATTAATTTTACAGTACTCGTAATATTTACTTTAAAATATATATAAAATCGCGTATATATACAAAAGAAAATTGAAAAAAAATGAAGGACAATTGACACTCGATCTCTCTTACTAGCTCCACCTCTAAACACAAGTGCACACCATTATATTTGCTTTAATTTGCAAATGCAAGGATCTATTGGCTTGCTTCGATTTTGGTAATTGTAATTCAACTATACTTAGAAGTCATCCAAAACTCAACTGTTAGTGTTAACCAATTTTTTTAGTGTAGTCATTAAGAATTTTAAAAGGAGAAGTAACAGAATCGTTGTATAACTTGATTATTATATATGCTAAAATCTTGAATTAATTTGGTGAACTGTTGGGTTGACCGTATTTAATTTTCTGTATGAAATGAGAAATATTTCAAGTTCAAAATACAGGCACTAACTACGCCAATCATGCAAAATTAATTACTTCACTTTGTGGCTCAGAGCTTACTAATTCTGGCTCGTATTATTTTTATTGGTTAATTGTAAGAATCACATTTTTATTGGATCGCTGATAATATGATCATTAGCTCTTGGTCTTTATTAAACACTTTATATGAATGCAGCAAAGGGAACAATTTTTGGGATTTTTAATTCATTTATATTAGTAAACTGGTAAGGATATCATTTTTATCATGTGGTTAGAACAATTGAAAGATAACATATCTGTGCAAAAGGCGTGACATTCTTTTTTTTCTAGGGGCACTTCATGTATAGCCTTCAAAAACTTCGAAATTATGTATTTTTCCTCTAAAAATCATAATATTGCATTTACTCTTCTAAATTTCAAAAATTCACAATTTATCCAATTTATTGCAATTTCTAAATTACAAAAAATCACAATTTTAAATTTATTGTATTCTCTACTTATGACCATAGTGACAAATGAATTATTCGGGTTCGGTTCGGCAGGGTTAAAAATTTGTGATTCGGGAATAATTCGAGTATAATTCGGGAATGATTCGGAATTATTTTGACCGGAGATCTAAGTCTCACAAGGGAGCAAAAAAAAAAATAGTTCAAGAAAAATTCGCAAATAATTTGTAAAATTCGGAAAAAGTTTGTAAAGTTCACGAATAATTTAGTCAAAGTTCGGTCAACTAAATAATTTAGTGTTCGATTCTCTATCACAAAAAAATGAATAATTCGCGAATCTTGTGACTATGCTTACTACACATGCATAGTGACATTTAAACACATGCATGTGTGTCACAAGTAAGAAAATAAATAATTTATTCTCACAAACCAGTCAATTAGAGAACTGGACATTTCTCTTAAATATCCTACATATTTTTATTTTTTAACAAAGAATATAATAATTACTTTTAAATTTAAAATGAGTTTTAATACAAAAGACAATAAATTGGATAAATTTATAAGTTTTGAATATTTAGAAGGGTAAATATGATATTATAAATTTTAGAGGGAGAAATACATAATTTCCAATTTTTTTTTACATATACATGAAATTCCTTCTCTCTTTTTGAGTTTTTTTCTAACATTCCTGGATCTATGGTCTAAACTCGACTTAAAATGCAAAATCATACATTCAGATTTTAAGTCTATTTTTTTAATTATTATGACCACTTGTTAAAAAAACACCTTATCAATCTACGAACAAAATATACAAAAATTACTTTAGAAAAATTCAACGAGGGTGTTGCTTCCAAAAATATATAACATAGTACCTCTGCTCATAAGTTTGTCAAAATCCACATCAATCAGACATGTACTAATAATCTACAGTACCTAACCACTGCAGAGAAGAGAAGAGAGCTTGTTTTTAAAAGAAGAAAAAGAATAATAAATAATAGAAAAGAGAATAGAGCTCATACTGAAAGGAACGAGCTAACTGCTAAGTGCTAACTATCATCCAAAATATACATCGTTGACGTGGACCATCTCCATCATGGTTGTTTAGATGCTCATCCATCCTCTCCAATACCAAACAGCTGGAGAGGTTAAATTTTATTGTTAGACAGCTATTACAGGATCTTTCCATGATGGTTAAAACGGAGAAGTGAACCAAAGGAAGTGATTCCTGACTGAAATAGAACCTTCTCATTTTGGTACGGTTGCTTTCTCCAAATTTTATACCGAGCAATGTGGCGTTCTTTCTATATTCTATCACTTTCACCATTATTATTGAATAATTATTGGTTAGGTCGTTCTCAATTTGTCTTAATAAAGTGAATTGGATATAAAACGGTATTTTGAATCATAATTAAAGGTACACACGACTTATTTTATAACAAGTTTTTTTTTTTTTTTTCAAATAGCGATAACAAATTTATTAGTTACAAAATTTTAACATTTTATTATTAAAAAATAATTGTTTTTTTTTATAAGATTTTATGTACATATAATTTTATCCAATGGTCTACTTGCGTTACCAAAAAAAACTGCACACGCACAAATAATATTTACTTAAAACTGCATTTATAGTGAGGCTATATGATGAAGTTAAGGTTAATTGCTCGTGAGCTATATGATCCGTCGACTTACTTAAGCAATTAATTGCATAAACCACTTCGTTAATAAACCATGAGGTAGGTGACAGCCCAAAATAAAGCTCAAATTATATAAATATCCGATTTTTGTTTAAAAGTTGCGGATACAAATACGTATAATTACCTATATTTGTGTCGTATTCGTATTCATAAAAATTATAAATACAAATGCATGTACAAACATAGAGTAGAACTAGGGTGTTCTTAATTTCAACAAGTCCTTTTGTGAATTTAACTATAAAATCTATCGGATTGACTTCAAATGATGAATCCGAACCATTTGAAATCCGTCTACCTTACGAGTGATTATTGATTTTATGCGGAAAAGATGAGTATGATTTGTAAAATATTGTATTGCATAATAATTTTTCTGTTTTGTACAATGAGAGCTTTTATAGCCATAAACAAAAATAACGGTAGAGAAAAAGTTACTGTTGCCTATCATCTATTTTAACGGATGCTTATATTTACTAAAAAGAAAAAAAAGATTGAGAGACTTTATTTACCAGATATAGTTACTCTCTAATTTTCTAAATATAGCCTATAATGATAAAAACCTAATCATGTGTGAGGCTTAATTAATTCCTTCTTAATTCTTAACAGTGATGTATTTATATGCAAAAAAATTTAATTTCTGAATTAATTTCTAGTGATAAAAAAAGTTTTGAAAATGGATGCATTAAAGTTAGTTTATAAACTTTCTAATTTTAACCACTTAACTCTATACAAAATTAATTTGAAAATTTAAAATTTCCGCATGTAGATGCATCACTCGTAAGGTAAATGAATTTCAACAATTCAGATTCATTATTTGAAGTCAATCTGGTAAGTTTTATAATTGAGTTTATGAAGAAACTTAGTGAAACTTAAGAACAGAAAAAAAAGGATTTGGGGGTTTTTTGGCGGGAAGAGAATCTGCTGCGATCCTTCACATGTGAACAGTACTATGAAATTCTTGCTTTTCCAAATTCAGATGTCGAATTGTTTCGAGATATGTGCACAGAAAACCAGCTGTTTTGAGATGCGTGCACATAAAAAGTTGAACGGCTGAATTTGAAAAAGTAAGAATTTCAGAATTACTGTACCCAAACTTTGGATCGCAGCAGATCCCAATCCTCTTTGGTGAAGATATAATTAATAACTCGGGATGAAAGAAGGGGTTTTGCCATGTGAATTGCTTCTTGGATTTGGTTTATCTTCACATGAAAGTAGCATCTCTTTTCCCCTTCTAGGCTACAGTAGAGAGATAATAATAGCTACTTTCCAACAAAAGGGATGAAGCCTACTTCTCGCCAAATAATTATTTAGGGAGCTATTATATGATAATATATTATTTTTATTAATTTTGTGTAACCTTTAAAAAATAAAATCATAATTTTAAATATATAGTATGAGTTATATGGTACTTAATTGTTTACGATTGCTAATGTATCCAGAACAATACCCAAATTATACAAAATTTAATTGTTAGGCAAATTTAGATGTCCAACAACAAGCTTATAAACTCACTTTTCAATTACAATCTTATGAAATTGTTTTAGTGAAATATTATTAAGATTGTAGTGATTAAATTATTTTTGATCTCTTGATCTGGTTGGTATAAAGAATAATTGAAGCTTTTATAACCTTCGACGTGCATATATTGCTTTTGGCATATCACCATAGTGACATAATACGCGAATTATATGCGTATAATTCGCGTATAATTCGTTTTTTATACATGACCGAACCGAATTCCGTTTAATACGCGGAAAAACGTATAATACGTTTTATTCGTGAATAATACGCGTATAAAACGCGAATTACGAATTATTCGCAAAAAAAACGCCAAAATAAATTTTGAATTTTTCAAAAAAAAAAAAAAAATTTTTACCACGTTTTTTTTGGGGTTTTTTTTTTTTTTTTGCTTCCTTATTGTACCGAATCATTCCCGAATTATACCCGAATCACGAATTTTTTACCTCGCCGAACCGAACCCGAACTTTTGATTTGTCACTATGCATATAACACCATTAATAATTTGCATTTGTCTTGGAAAAATGATAATTTATAAGTTAATTTTAATGTGTTCATTTTTTATTATTTTTTTACCGCTTGATTTTATATTAAATTAGTTTGAAAATTTATAAATTTGATATGTAAACTCATCACTCGTGAAATAGATCGGTTTCAACAGTTTGAATGCGTTGTTTGAAATCAATCCGATAGGTTTCTGAATTAAGCTCACAAAGAAACTTGGTGAATTTAAGAACACCTTAGTTCTACTCATGATATAATATATGGTCAAAAAATTGGCAGTCATCAATCACTACATGTTGCTTGGGACCGGAATTAATTCAGCCCTGAAAAGGAGTTTGATGTGCTAACTATAAACTATGTTGGGTATAGAGGTAACCATATTTCAATTTACATATATCTTCGCATTTAATATGCAAAAATATCAGGCCCATTCACATGCATATGTCTCTCAAGCACATTACGCACGTGTGCCCCACACAGGTACCCGCAAATTTTCTTTCTTTAAGTGCTGATTTTATCTTATTTCATTAATTCATTAATTTATTTATTCATTCAATCAATGATTTATGGGAGCCACTAACAGTAACTCTCAAAAATCCCCTAAATGTCCTCCCAAATAGTTAATCATTAACTATCTGAGGGATCACTAACTACTTAAGAGACTGTTTATATTTAAAAAAATTAAAACTGATGCGCGCATGTATGAATACTTATCAAGCAAGTATTAATATATAATATATCAAGTATTCATACCTTTGATGTTAAGACATCAAGTATTTAAAAAAAAAATGAACATCAACGTTCTTTTCTTTCTAATCACACACCTATCTTTTACATGTTTTTAGAGGTGGATTTTTTTTCTTTGTTTAATCTCGTCAAAATTTCTGACTATCTGTGAGAAATTTTGTGAATCTAAAACTACGAACGTCTTCTACGTAATTTTTTCTTTCAAATGAGATTCATCATAAAGTATTTATCTTTAAAATTTTAAGTATTCAATTCTAAAATGTTAAGTATTCATCTCAAAAACGCAAGTACTCATACGTAAGATACTAAATATTTCTAAAAAAAATGGACATCAACTTTCTTTTATCTCTCTCATCACACATCTATCTTTTAGGTGGTTTTTTTCTCTGTTTAATCTCGCCAGTATTTCTGACAATATGTTGAGAAATTTTGCGAATCTAAAACCACGAACGTATTCTATGTAATTTTCTCTTTGAAATGAGATCCATGATAAAGTATTTTTGGGTTCTTCGTCGTTCAAGTATTCATACCTCGTCGAGCAAGTATTCATACCTCGTCGAGCAAGTATTCATATCTCGTAATGCAAGTATTCATACCTAAGATACCTAACATATTTCTAAAAAAATGGATGATATGGATACCTATGTGCGCAAGTATTAATATTTAGTCAGATAAAAATTTAGATAGGTACATTATATATTTAGTCAGATAAAAATTGAATTTCGTTTTGGTAAATCTATTGATGGAGGGCAATGATTTAGTTTCAAATTTCACAAATTTAATACACAATATAAATCATAAAAAAAATATAAAATTGATTCATTTTTAATAAGCATTGTGGATATTAAAAAAAAAATAAGCATTGTGCAGAATTGTCATGGTTGTTAATTATTCTTGTTTCTTTGTCAATATGGCATATTTCACTTTGATATTCTCTGATCAAATCTGGCCTAATTATATATTTTGTTGGTTGTAGTATATACATCATGACACCACACAAATACTTAGAAAATAAGAAACGTTCCAGGAATTTGGTCTTTTTAAATTTTCAATACGAATAAATTAGATCACTTTAAAATTTTATTTATTTTCGTGTAACAGATCATATTAGGCCTTGGGCTTTTTCTGACTGATATGCATCATAAACTTTTATAGCGTGAAAAATCACAGTATGTTCCTTTTGCATGTAAACGTGAAACAAGACCAAAAATCAATAAAAAAAACATCATAAAATCAGGGGCAATTTCACGATTAATCATTCTAAAATAACTCTATAAATAATTGAATGGAGAAAGGACTCATTTAGAGAAAATATGTGCTTATAAATTTCTTCCAAAAAATGGATATTGAAAAGAGAGAGAAATGCCAAAGGGAAAAATGACCTATGCAAAAAAGAGAAATTAAGAACTAATTTATGTTCCCCTCTTTACTGGCAAGGGAGAGCGGTACCGCCCGAATCCCCGTCTCGCTTAGACAGAACTTTTGACATCCATCCTTTCTCCTTTTTTTGAGATTTCAACTCAGATTCCTGAAAATGTATAATAAAAAATAAAATCAGAACAACAATATTTGGAACCACTCTTTCCTGAAAAACATTAATGGTTTTGTACTTAAAAAAAAAAAAAAAAAGCTTTGTTAGACATGGCGTGACTGATTGGGCTTTTATATTTGGGCTAATGTATTAGAGATGGTTCAAAGATTCTAGGCCCAAATTCAATTATGAGGTCAGAAATTTAAAAGAGGATCTTAGTGCCAAAATCTATTCTACAAAAAAATGCATTCCAAGGAAAAATGTTCAATTTTTTTTTAAAACAATGTTAGGGTATCTTATTCAATAAATAAATAATTATAAACAGCAGATCATTCATTTGCAATGCATTGTACCTGAATTGAATGCAAGGGGCTCGGAGTTTCATTTCGCAATGGTGAATTGCTAAACTTCCCTACACGTGCAAGTAAAACAAATAAACATCTCAATTAGTTCGCAACAAAAAATACAATATAATTCATTTTGATAAAATCCTTAAAAGGAAGCAAATGAAGATTTAAGTAGTTGAATGTTGAATTGGAAATATTTTCTTATGACCAAAATTTTCTTTTCTTTGCTTTAGTAGGAGTCAATTCCTGGATCGGTATGATAGTTAAATTATGAACTTGATCAAAGATTGAGACCTTATCTAATCAAAAGTTTGAATCTTAGAGTTTTATATTATTACAGTGAAATTGATCAAAGATATATTGAGAGCTCAGATAGTTGGATATTGAATGTTTCTGTCAAAGGATAATAATTAATTTCCTGGCTTTTGGTTCAATAATAGTTTTCATGCATAATAAAAAAAATTGCAGAAAATTAACAAATTGGAATAAACATACTGTTAGCCTTCTTTTGCTCGCAAATTGCCGTAACAATATCTATTCCATCGGTTTGCATGCCGTTCTTCACATAACACCTGAAGCTTGGAGACCCGATTGACTCCTCTGTACTTCCGACCCTGTTCAACAAAGCCGGCCCCTTTCCCTGCTTCTCAGCATACATTAATTGATTTAAGATACATTGTCAATTTTGGCCTTTATATAACATAGTTTGCTATTTTTCAACAATCATTTATGAAAGAAAAACTAGCTGAACAACGTGACACAGTAATATTGATGTGTAAAAACACGAAGTATTTATCGAGGATTGCGAAATAAGTGTATACCAGAGGAGAGCCGGGGAATCCATCTTTGCCTTTAACAGCAAATTGAGATCCGTCGACTTGTAAGGTGCCTGAACGATGGTTGACATCATGTACACGTTGCTTGTGCAGACCTGATCGTGGCGGTGTTGCCGGTGCTGCAACAGTTCGTGAGAGCGCTTCTTCATCATCCACACTCGGCTCTGACATGTTGCACCCCATGATGAATGAATATGAAGTATCAACGGAAGAGGGTAGATGGAGGTGAGAAAGATTAATTGATTGTAAAATGATTAGCTGAAGAAGTGATGGATGGATGTGAGAGAATTCTGGTACAGTATAACTATGTATAGATTAGAGAATTGGTGAGAGAGAGGGAGGGGGGTTGCATTTGTTTACGGGAGCTGGCGTATGTGAAGTGTTTAGTTTTTCTAATTTTGCTCTGAAATCACATATATCGGACATATTCAGATTTTCTATATCTCTTATTGAGTGGCGGTTCATGTAGCTAGCTTCAATCTTTAAGTTTCTTCTAAATGATTTTGTGTAAATTTTCTGTGGCTAAGACCACTATTACATCACTGATGCCAATAAAGATTGAAGATGTTTGGTTGCATATTATGGCTAAAAATTATGGAAACCTGATAGCACTTGTGCTTACTGACTTCTTTATAGTATTAATTTCTGATATTTCCTGTATTTCTGCATATTTCGTATACAGTAATTTATAACAAATGGGACCCACTTTAAGAGTTCATTTTATCTCATTGAACAACACTGCCTTTTTTTTTTTTTTTTTTTGTGAAAAAGCATCTGCCAAGTGAATCTGCCTTCCTTTTCTTTCTCCTATCCTCTTTCCTTCTCTTTTCTTTCTTTTTTTTTTTTTCTTTTTCTTTTTGAAAGAAAGGCCTAGGCCCATTTCATAAGCATGAAACCTGATAATTACATACTAGAGTTTTTGAACTACGACTATACAACAAATACGCTAAGTTCACTGAGAGCCAGCGCGTATCCAGGATTTTTGTCATGGGTCAAAAAAAATATCAAATCGGATTTAAATAGCTAATCAGATTTAAATTCATTAACTAATTGAGTACTCGATAAAAAATAATACTTTAACTTATACTTTCTAATGATTTGAATTGTAATTTCTGATATTCTAACTTAGCTAATTATCAATCAAAATTTAACAAATTTATTTCAATTTTAACCCTAAATTTAATCCGAATTACAAATCAAACATCCAGAAAGAGGCAAAAAAAAATTTCAAGAGAACAAAATCAGTCAGAACCAATAAATTTCTACTAAAATTCAAAATCCAGGAGGAGGCAGCTGCCCCCCCAAGACTACCTGGGTACGCCCCTGCTCAGAGCCCACATGGCTTCAGACTCCTAAACAAAAGTAATGACGAAAAGCACATAACCTCCAGTTCAGTGTGCATAGGCACCAAAAGCAAGTACTTGTGCTACGAGGGTTAACTTCACAAAACAAAATTTCATAAGCCACATCAGGGCTGAGGCAAGTATATCAACAGAACAAAACAAAAACATAAGCTAGATAGCATTAAAATATCTATCACTCTTGATCATCAATGACCCACTCAATCATCTGTAAATTTTCTGGACTGACTACTTGAAGAGGTATAGAATCAAGCTCATCAGGGATCCACTCCTTGTTGTTCTCTTTGCCTTCCTCAGTCAAGGGTCATGTCCCAATAAGAAATTAAAGACACAATTGTAAGAATAATATTTTGACATGAGTGAATAACAGAATTTTTGAAGCACAAATCATTCCTATTTTTCAAATGCACCATATGACAGTTAGGGGCGGATGCAGAATTTTGATCTGGGTAGCACAAGAAGTTATAAAATCGGGTCCAAACTCATTAGATAATCAGGTACTAAGTTATAGATTGTTTCAGAGAGAGAGAAAAAGCTACAGGCTGTCGGGCGTCGGCAGTGCATTTCTCCTTTTTTATTTTGCATTCTTTAATCAATCAATGGGCCAAAAGCCCAGAACAGTTAAGATTTTCCAAAAAGTCACGCAAGTATGAGATATCACAGAGATCCGGATTGGATTTTAATTGGGTCATCTGTTATATAATATACAAAAGTTGATATGCAATAGGCTATCTCTTTTAATTGGGCTATCCAAACAGATTTGGGCTATTCAGGGTAGGGCAATATCAATTTTCAAAGTAGTATTCAGTTTTTGTAAATTAGTTTTGGATTTTCAGAATAGAGCAGTTGCCCTATCCTGCGCTACAGTAGATCTGCACCTGATGACAGTACTAATTACTGTAAAAATGCAGTTCTTTTAGCTATAGGCAAAGTATAAGAGAATGAGTGAGCCTATGGTGTTATGCATAGCACGTATGGCTAGTGTACTACGGCTCAATATGGTACTTTTTAAAATTCTAACGGTCGATCCAACCGTTCAATGTGATAACCATATGAATATGTACTTGCAAACTAAATTTTATATTTTTTCGAATTTTTTTACTACTTTTTTAGATAGGTAGAATTTTGATGGTCCAGAATTTTCAGAAAACACTGATTTTTCTACCTATCTAAAAAAATAGTAAAAAAATTCGAAAAAATATAAAATTTTGTTTGCAAGTATATATTCATATGGTTATCACATTGAACGGTTGGATCGACTGTTAGGATTTTAAAAAGTACCATATTGAGCCGTAGTACACTAGCCATCCGTGTTATACATAGCACCATAGGCTCACTCTAAGAGAATTACATAACATCATTTATATCATGCCAATTGCTAAATAATTTCTGACACCCCGTCCAAAACCAAATGTATTGTGCAAAATAACACTAAAGGAGAATCATCACTTTCCCTAAAATATTGACAAGTAACATCCCATCACAGCCCCTATGTTGAAGGTTGATTTTAATTAGGATCTTATTTTTGCTCATTAGCCACATAAATGCTCTGATTTTAGGGGTTATATGTAGTTTCCACAAGAGAAGAGTTTTAATAGGTTTCACCGCTCTAAAATTCAAAAATTTATACATAAACCTAACAGTAAAAATACTTGTTTGGTCCCATCTCCAAGCAATGTGGTCCAGTTCATGTGTAAAAGAGATAGAACTGTTTAGATGTAATAACATGGACCATTCTTGTAATATGATGCCTGTTAACACGCTTCTAAACCTGACTACATCCCCTTGAGAAGAGATGACCTCCTGTACTGATATATCAATGCACACAAATTGCAAAAAGTTGTGGGTAAGCATGACTAAATGAGCAATTTTGAAACAAGGCATCATGTCAGAACCTAACATGGCCATTAGATCCTGACTCAAGTGACACACTTACCTGTCCAAGATGCTCAAGGGACAATATAGTTTTCCAGAATGGGGAATAAGGCAGAGCATTGGTCTGGTTATAGTAATTCCTATGTACCACTGTTTTCCACAAGTTATTGTAAGCTAGAATCATAAAATCTCCACCACTATTTCATTAGTAATGAGCAATTCATTTGTTGTAAATCTAGAATCCCCATCTCCCAAAATTGTTTGGCTAAACAAATACTTTCCCAATTAAGCAAAGTTTTTAATTTATACATAGACCTAACAGTAAAAAATGCATGTTTGGTCCCATCTCCAAGCAATGTGGTACAGTTCATGTGTAAAAGAGATAAAACTGATTAAATGTAATAACATGGGCCATTCTTGTAATAAGATGTCTGTTACCACCCTTCTTCACACCAGACTACATTCCCTTGAGAAGTTGAGGGTAAGCATGAATGAATGAGCAATTTTGAACCTTTCATTTCTTCATCTCCTCCTGAAACTTTCCCCTCCTCTTTTTCTTTTTTCTTTTTGAATATTTCCCGAATATTCATTAAATTAGTAAAATGCAAGAATAATTCGTCAAATCCTTCAAATTCACGAAGAATTCAAAATTTCCTTAAAATTCTAAAATCAGTTTAATTCTTCTATTTTATGTTATGCTATCAACTTGGCATCATTTGGGAATTATCCAAACTAAATATATGGTGTTGAGCAATATTTCACGCTATTATTCTCTTCTAAAAAAGTAGGGTTCACTTTTTATTTTATTTAGACTGTTTGATCTAAATAAGAACAATCAAAATCACAAAAAAAAACTCTCCGAATGATATAAGCGGATCAATTTTATCGTGCATTTTAAAATCAGTCGACGTTCAAACTCAAAATAAAAAACCTACATTTCTTGAAAGAATAATAGTAAATACTCATACATATTATTTAGACTGTTTGTGCCTGTCAGTCTGTGTAAATATTTTTTTTATCAATGGAAAAACCGTAAAATAACAACTTGCCATCTTACCCTTAAAAAAAAAAAAAAAAAAAAAAAAAAAAACTAAAATGGCAATAGATAATATCAAAATATGTCTCTCTAGCTGATCTAATTAGTTCCACGTTTTCTCAGAAAATAAATTTAATTATTTTGCTTACATATTACAAAGATGACAATTGAGTAATTTTGCATGGTCATTTTGTATCAATAAAAAAACAAAAATTACGATTGTCAATGGGCAAAAATCTTACCGTTGACTTGTAATTGACGAGACTGTTTACAGATGTTTAATGAGAGGAAGCCGATACATAATTATTTTTCGTTGTTAGTACCATTGTTGTCATTTTTATTGTACACTTTAATGGCATTATCATTCAATTTATAGGCTTTAATGTTTAATTTGCCGGTTGAATAAGATTTGACTAGTGTTGAATCGGAAAATTCAACAGCCATGGAATTAAAAAAAAATAACAAGAAGGGGATTTGGACCAATTCGGATCAAGTCATCAAACCAATTATTTATTTATTGTTGAGTAGGACTAGAGTGTTCTTAAGTTCACTAAGTTTTTTTGTGAGCTTAACTCAAAAATTTATTGAATTGGTTTAAAACAACACATTTAAACCGTTGAAACCGATCTACTTCACGAGTGATGCATTTACATATCAATTTATAATTTTTCGAACTAGTTCAGTATAAAGTCAAGCGGTAAAAAAATGATGAAAAATGAACTCATTAAAATGAACTTATAAATTATTTTTTTTGACCGCTTGACTTCATACTAAATTAGTTTAAATTTTTAAAAATTTGACATGTAAACGCATCACTCATAAATTAAATCGGTTTCAACGATTTGAATGCGCCTTTTAAAGTCAATCCAATAGATTTTTGAGTTAAGCTCACAAAGGATGATCATATTGTTGAGTTCATCTAAATTTATCCTAAATTATTTAGTTTAATAATAAGGATAGTCATGAAGGTAACGCCCGAACTTTTATCTCACACATCGTTAATTAAAATATGACCGTAGATACTTACCGCTTTCCTGGTACATTTTTCTTAAATTTATAAAATGAGTTTTAATAAAAAAAACGCAATAAATTAGACAAATTTATAGGTTTATGAAATTAAGAAAAATAAATCTGATATTACGAATTTTAGGGAAAAATATGTATAATTTTAAGATTTTTGAAGAATATAATGAAGGGGAATTTCATGTATACCCTTCAAAAACCTCGAAGATACGTATTTCTCCCTCTAAACTTACATAATTTTATATTTATATTTCTAAATTATAAAAACTAATAAATTTATCTATTGACTTTTCTATTAAAACTCATTTTAAATTTATATAGTACCCATTTTACATTTTATTAAAAATAAAAATATGTAATATTTTTCAAGATAAATATTTAGTCTTCTGATTGGTCGGTTTTGAGAGCAAATATTTCATTTTCTTACTTGTAATGCATACATAAATATATGTCTAAAAGCCATTGTGTATGCGTCAGAGAAATGAATCATTTGTCATCGAAAATTGACCGGAAGATTTTTCTTACACGGACTATGACTTTTATTTCTAATAAAGGATAAACTGGTTACTTTATAAATTTAGGAAAGTTTTAATAGAAAGATCAACAAATTGAATAAATTTGTGAGTTTTTTAAATTTAGAAAGGTAAATATGATATTATAAATTTTAGAGGAAGAATTAAAGTAATTTTGAGATTTTTGAAGGGTATACATGAAATTCCCCCATAAATGAAATTCCTCAAATAAACAAGACAAGATTCTGGGATCAACGGGTGAGGTAAGACTCGGCTCTTTGCTACGGAGATCGGAACCCCGCTTCATTGCTACGGAGACTTGCACGTGCTAGAGACCGTCGGATTTTCGAGAACGCTTGATCACTGTACAATAGCGAATCTTAGCGTGCTGACGTTCGTCCGATTAGTATTGCGGAGTGAAGTCGCATTCGTCGCCTCTCCGTCTCCCCTCTTTCCCCTTTGATTTACCTTCACTTGCAAGGGAAACAAGAGAGAGGGAGAGAGAGATCATTAATGGATAGCAAGAACGTTGTCGTATGCGATAATGGCACCGGGGTATGCACGCTTTTACTATTCGTCTCTCTTTCCCTTTGGATTCAGTATTTTTTCAGTTCCAAATGCAGATCAGATCAACATCTTATTGCCTCTCTCTTTATTTGAGCCTAATTTCTGTACCTTTTTCCAGTTACACTTGCCATGTTTTATAAATTGATTGCTTTTCCCAAATATTTGAGCTCAATCGTCTCACTCATCGATAGTTTGCTACCAATTATGTAACGTGCTTCTCTTCTATTATGCTTCAAATTAATCATAATTTTTATGCAAACCGGTGGCTGTAGTATGTGAAATGTGGCTTTGCTGGAGAGAATTTCCCTACCTCTGTCTTCCCTTGTGTCATCGGCAGGCCGTTGCTTCGGTACGAAGAATCCCTTCAAGAGCAAGAACTCTCGGTACTTTGTTTAACTGGTACATGTTGGTGTTATGTTTTGATACCCAAGCTTTTTGTATATATATTTTTTATGGGAATCTTTCGGATGAGAATTGCAGGATATAGTGGTAGGAGCAGCTTGTGCAGACATGAGGCACCAACTGGACATATCATATCCAGTTAGCAATGGAATTGTACAAAATTGGGATGAGATGGGCCATGTATGGGATCATGCCTTCTTTAGTGAACTTAAGGTTCATTTTCCGTTCCAATATTTTCTTAATTGATTTTCTGTAATACAGTTTTGCATAAGAACATTGCTGGCACTATATAACATGCTAGAGAGTAAACCTTTTTCTAATTTTTAAAGCCTGCCCTTTGATTATTATTATTTTTAATCCTTTCTAGATTGATCCATCAGAGTGTAAAATTTTACTCACAGATCCACCCCTCAATCCTGTGAAGAATCGAGAAAAAATGGTAAGCAATGTATTTGCGTGTGTTTATTTTTCTTAAATTTAGCTACACTGTATGATGCCAGCTCAAGGTTGACTATTTAACAATACTCTTGGAAAAGTTTAATATAATAAGTTTCCTTTCTATTTAGATTGAGACAATGTTTGAGAAGTATAATTTTTCCGGTGTTTTTATCCAAATCCAAGCTGTTCTTTCCCTTTATGCTCAAGGTATCTATTTCGAGTGCCTTTAATATTTTACATTTGAAGTTTCTTAGATTGTTAGAAAAATTTAGGTTCTGATCTTCTTTTTTTCCCCAGGTTTGCTAACTGGACTTGTCATCGATTCAGGGGATGGTGTAACTCATGTCGTATGTTTTCTTCATTATAATGCAATTAATCAAACATTGGTTATTACAAATAAATTAGGTTATAAGTTTTATTTTTTATTGTTTTAATATAGGTGCCGGTGGTAGATGGGTACTCTTATCCACACCTAACGAAGAGAATGAATGTAGCTGGGAGACATATTACTTCTTACCTTGTTGATCTTCTCTCTCGTAGAGGGTATTTTTTTTTATTTGTACCTACATGTATGTTAGATAGATCCAGGGGCGGAGATACATGGACATAATGGGGGTCAATTGACCCCCATTCTTTTTAAAAAAAACTAGTAGTTATATATGTTTTTCACATATATTTTATTGTAAACTGCTATGGGAATCTCAAAATGACCCCCATATTTTATGTGAAAAGTTTATATTGTTGACCCCCATTTCTTTTTTTCAAAGAAAAACTAGTTATTGTATACGTGTATAATTGGGAAACTCTCGCATTTCATATTACTGATAATTACTCCAAAAATTGACCCCCATTAATCACTTTTCTGCTCCGCCCTTGCATAGTTCCTTCTTTGAGAAGTTTAGATTTATGTTTCCCCTCTGTAAACAGATATGCCATGAATAAGTCGGCTGATTTTGAAACTGTAAGACAAATAAAAGAGAAGTTATGTTACATAAGGTCAGTAATTCTTAAACCCCAACGCAGAATTATTTTATCTTTGTAGCACTAATATTTACAATTTTACCTTGACATTTGTTACTAACTGCTTTCAGCAATGACTACAAGCGGGAATACCAACTAGGGCTTGAAACAACAATTCTTGTCAAGAGTTACACTGTAAGCCAACCAGAACTCACGAAGTTTGAATCTACCTTTTGCAAATAATACCAAAATTTTTAACCTTTGCTTATAACACCCAACATGTCTCACTTCTGCAAACAACACCACCAGCTTTCGTATTTGCAACAAGAGGCGGAGCTACTCTTTGTGAAATTTGTACTTATCAATTTTCTATATAGTTTAGAGTAAACGGGTACTGTAAAATTGACCCCCATCCGCAGCATGAAAATTTTATATAATTGACCCCATTCACGTTTGACTCTGGCTCCGCCCCTGTTTGCAACTAGCACAAAGCTAGTAGTTATACTGATGGTATAGGTACCAACTAGGGATTGCAATAGGTACCAATAGTTTTGCTTTTTAAGTTTACAAAGTCTTCTTGTTCTCCTAAGCACGTAAGAAATGTTGGATACGGCAGGTTGGACCAGAAATTTTAGACCTGTGTCAATGGAAAAGCATTTTCAGCGAGAATTGTATACTTGTGTATTAAGTGTTAAAATTTAGTAGAGAAAATGAATGAAAATGAAATTTAGTAGTGAACTTCTGACGGCTTTTGTGCAGTGCCGAGATGTTTCTGTTGTAGTGGAAATGTTCAGATTGTTACAAACTATTGCAGATGGTTTCAAATTGACTCTAAATGAACCAGTTTCACAAAGTATTGCTAATTTCTCTTTTTAGAATGACTCCAGTGGTATCTTTTATGTTAAGTCTGGTCTAAATTATTAGGAGATGGAGTAGTGGGTACCTCTAAAAGTTTTTTTTAGATAACTCGAAAATATACTACCAACAGAACCTAAAATACCAGGGGTCGACTGGCCCCATTTTCTACGCTCTTCTTAGTGGCAATGTAATAATTTTTTTTGGGCTTAATTCAATATTAATTGCCACTCATTATTTGCATAGCTCCAAAAACAGTTACTGCTAAATGCAAGTCGGAGATGTTTGTCTTACTTGCAGTTAGCGGAGAATAATTGGGTGTAGTTTGCAAAAGGCCCTTACATGTATGTCTAAGACACAATATCTAAGTTTAAAACTATCAGCTGCCAGATGGAAGGGTTATAAAGGTGGGCACTGAGCGATTTCAAGCACCGGAGGCTCTTTTTACCCCTGTAAGTTATTATCTTATAAATTTCCTTTAATTGCAGATCATATGATTTCTTTCATCATTTCATTGTAATATAAATGAAACTTGGTTCTTGATTTATCAGGAGCTAATTGATGTAGAAGGTGATGGCATGGCCGACATGGCATTTCATTGTATTCAAGAAATGGATATTGACAACCGAATGACAGTTAGTTTGTTATCTATTCAAAATTTATTAGTTGGTTACCAATTAAGAAATAAAGTAATAGTTAACAAAAAACAATTCCCAAGTTGCCTAAAGTTGGTGCGATTCTATCAAGTAACTTCCAATTAAGGACTGGGTTTGGTATGTGTTGGTGGATTTCAGATATATTATTATTATTATTATTATTTTATGTATCATAGTTCTGTTGTGAAATTTGTGATACCTTTATGCCTAATGAGCTAAATTTTTATACTGAGCAGTTATACCAACACATTGTTCTGAGTGGAGGAAGTACTATGTATCCTGGACTTCCTAGCAGGTATGTATTATGTTTTATTTTCTGCCCAATAATGTTATTTTATTCAACAAATAAAAATGTTCTTCTTTGTAATTTCTTGTTCGCAGTGTTAAATAGGGAAGCATAAAAAGTTTGCAAGTACCACCAGCAGAAATATCAAACTTTGTTTCCTGAACTTGAAGAAAAGCTTTTGAGGTTTAAACAATAAAATGTGAAAATGTTTACCTTTTCAGATTGGAAAAGGAAATTCTCGACCGTTATCTTGACGTAGTTTTGAAAGGAAACAAGGATGGATTGAAGGTAAATATTTGATGTTACACCTTGTCGTATGAAACCAAGTGAATCACTAGTAAATATGGTTCCATTTGTTTATAGAAACTGCGGTTAAGAATAGAGGATCCACCTAGAAGGAAGCACATGGTTTACTTAGGAGGAGCTGTTCTTGCTGGAATCATGAAGGTCTGTACATTACATCATCTTTAAATATATTTGCTACACAGTGCGCTTTACAATAAAGTAGTCATTTAGAAATGCTGAGTTAGCTTGATTTTTTTGGATGAACACAGGATGCTCCCGAATTTTGGATAACACGGCAGGAGTACCAAGAGGATGGTGTAGCTGCTCTTAAAAAATGTGGTCAAGCTTAGCATTATAGAAACCCCAAGGTGTAAATTATCAAAGATAGTAGGGTTGTATGATTTGAGCTTTTTATTGTTGTAAAGATTTCACCTCGGGTTTTGTTTACTATGTGTGGGTTAAAGTGTTGACTAAATTTTCAAGAATGTTGGTGTTGTCATGTTTAGACGGTTGTTACATGTTTCAGTGTTTTAACTAAGCCCCATTGCAAGTGGTATTGAAATGGTTTTAATATCTCGTGTCCCCGTATATTGATCCAAGTGTATTTTTTTTTTTTTGTGAAAGGTTGGTAGTGGCTACCAACTGTTGCATCCAAGTGTTGTTAAGAAGATAGGTTCCTCTTTTCAACCACTCTCAAGTTGCTTTGGTAAATCTGCGGAGCATTTCATCAAAAATTGTTCTCTTGTGCAGTGCATTGTTAGAGTGACAATTAAATTGTTGCATGCTAATTTGTAACAAGATGTTAAATATTTATGTTAGCTGTTAATGATTCTTGCAGTTTGAAATTAAATAATCTTCTACATGATGTTCTAGACATAACAAATAACAAACTAGACAAAATAAATAAAAATAATGTAAAATAGAAAAAGAAAAAAACAAATAGCTACACAGTGCAGTGCCATGCTAGAGTGACAATTAAATTGCTGCATGCTAATTTGTATTGAGTGTTAGCTGTTAATAATTCTGCAGTTTGAAATCAAATAATCTTCTACATGATGTTCTAGACATATAACAAACACAAATTACATGATGGTATTATAGACATATAACAAACACAAACTAAACAAAAAAAATAAAAATAATGTAAAATAGAAAAAGAAAAAAAGAGAGCTGGATTTGAAATATTTATCTAGACTCTCAAAAAGAATACATTCCTTTCTCAATACTTTTATTACTAACTGAAACTATTGCATCTTTTTTCAAATTTTTTTCATGTTTATGTTTTCTTTCCTCTCTATTCTTTGAAGTTTATTTTCAAGCTCCTGGACACTGTTTTGAAGCTCTTTCATAAGAGTTTTCATTTCGTTACTCTCTGCTGATAACTCTATGAGTCCCTTGATATATTTTTCTTCGGTTTGATTACAACACATCGCTAGTTGAGATGATTCTAGCACATTATCACCAAATTCTTTGTTACGTTTCAATTTTTGAACATTATTGAGCAACATTTTGCATTTTATCTGATCACATACCTCATCCATTGTTTCCATGGCTGGATCGTTTGAGTTTAGCTCGTTTTCAATGAATTTGCTATTAGTATTTGATGTTTTTCCCACTTCCTCCATCTCTGTTGAACTGGCATCATCCTTTTGATCAACATTTTCGGGTTGCTTCTTCAATTTTTCCCATTCCAACATAGCATCAGACTCATTTTGCACCTCAATTGAATCTAGATTAACCTTTTTCATCGTTGTGTTTTCCATGGCACCTTCTGTTTCTTGTCCATCAACCGCAGGTTCTTCCATTAAATTCACTGCTTCTACTCTCTTGTTCTCTTCTATACTAAAAGTAGAGTTTTCCGTAGTTGGTATATGAAAATCTATTACAATATCGTCATCCTCAAATGGATCCCAATCAATATTCTTATTAATTTTGTTATTGTCACACACTCCAATTGAATATGTACTATCACTTGGGGCTTCTTCCATTGAACCACCTGTTTCGACCACCCTTTCAAGTTGCAATTTAGGAAAAATGAAGCTTTCCATGATCAACTTATCAGAATCCATCACAACATCTGATTTCTCAACTATTGTATCTGAGTCGAGCTTATGTGTTCTGGAAGCAATTGAACTCACTGTCATTTGCAAAAAAATGATCTTTCGAAGGACCTTCCTTTTATAAACCATTGCAACTCTGACTTTATTGAGTTGAGAAAGCATATGCTTGATCTTATTTTGCAAGCTGTCACACACCAAAATCTCCCCATATTTGCCCAGCTGTTTGCCAAAATCCTCACCTGTCGCATCAATATTTCGCAAAATTTTCAAATGTTTGCGAAGTAAGAACCCACGGATTACCTTCTGAATCATCACTGCTGCTGTCTCTCGCAAAAGGAGTTGATGAGGTGCTTTATTTCTGGAGTCCTTGTTTTTCTTAGTAAGGAACCTGAACTTCCATCCTTTCTCCTTTTTTCTGGGACCTGGACCGAGTCCGAGCTTCTAAATATGTGCAAATGAATAATGTTAGTGGCTATATGTGCAAAATTTCAAAATATAAATTTCTTGAAAATGTGTTTGAACATTTTCCTAAACATCAGTAAAATAAAGCTTTGCTCTATATGTCGAGGATGATCAGGCTTTTTGAATCATAGTGCTATCATGGGGAGAGACATTGAGGAAAATCTTAAGAGTTTTAAAAATCATATTGGAAAATGAAAGAGGTGAATCTCATAATTGGAACTTACAAAAATATTAAAAAAATAAAAAGACGAAGGAGGCAATTGCTTTGGAACAAAAAAAAAAATCCCAAGTATGATGACTCTGATCAGCATGTAAAAGAACATCACTTGGTGACATCAAAGGAAAAAAAGAAATTCCAAAAAGCTAAGATAAAAATGTCCTAAAATTCATGCAATGAATTGATATTCCGGAAAAGATTACCAAGGTACCTTCAAAAACTACAAGGGGTGTTCAAGTCCAAAGTCACATTGTACCTTATTTGAAAGCAAGGATTTTGAAGTATCGATTGGCTGAAAGGACAATGGTGATTGGAAGTCCGCATCCGTCTTGCCGAGCAGGTCTGCATGCGTACACAAAAATAAGTTATTCAATATCTCAACATTATTTTCATTGAGAACTTTTTTTTTATATAAGAACACATTAGTAGATGGATCAGAATCATTCTATTAGAATTATTGTTCAGTTTCAGAATGATAATTTCCTTTGTTCTTTATATATTCAATAATTAATTTGAGGAGTTCTTGGGCAGATGTGTTGGACTTACAATAATGCAAGGTAACAAGTGTAACTTTGTCCCCCCTTGTATACAGTTCCAAGTGTTAAAAATTTACTTAAGATAATGGTGCCAATTTTAGAGCATACATGTATTACTAGCAGAACTTCCTGCTTTTTGCTAAAAATAAATTCCATGATTTCTAAATTGCTATCCGGAGCTATATAGAAAATTCAAAAGATTCAAGTATCACGGTTGGGAAAGAACATAATGTAAGCAAATAAAACATCATAAAATTACCCTTAATTGTTTGCTTGTAACCGGGACTGCGAACTTGATTTTCAGTGAGGTCTGAGTCTTCATTCAAATCGAGTTTTGAGTCATTTTTCAAATAATCCTTGAAGCTTGGGGACCTCGACAACTCCCCGTCGATGAGGTTGGTCGTCCTAGTCGATAATGCCGATGATCTCACTGCCCGCTTTAGCACCAAAAATTGAAAGATGCTTGTAATTAGTATGGATTCAAGTATGTCATCAGGGACAGATTTCACTAATTTAGGACTTGTATACCTATAGCATTTTTTATGTTGAGTCTTCTGTTGAAAGATAAACACAAACTATTTTTCTTATGATGACTAATCATCAAGGAAAGAACATGAGAAGTGTACCAATTCTAGTGAATTATCAAACTGGGATTCGTCTTCGCATTTTCCAGTGTCAGATCCTTCGGGGTGGCCCAGATGGCGGATGGCATTGTGATAGGCGTCGTCAAGCCGATGAATTGGGGCGGAGTGCAACTGCCGCTGTGTGGCTAATGGTGTTTCATCTTTCGGGACCTTTGCAGTACTCCCTTGGGGAGTTGATACTCTGCAAGGCGTGAAGCCAACAATGAAGGACATCTGCATCTTAACCGAGGAAGAAGGATCGATGGCGATAAGAGATAAATTATAAGTTGCAGATCTGCAATGGAAGAATTAATGTTAAAAAAAAATGATGTGCTAAATAAGGAACAGTAGGAGCCGGTGGTGATGAGCAGTAACTATGTATAGGTTTCTATTAAAAAAGAAGTTTAATTGTATACAATTTCAGAGAGGGGTCTGCAATTGTTTAGGGTTTGATTTCGGAAGAATTAACATTAGCTTTTCTAACCTTGTCACTCGTGATATTACAGATAATTATATCTCTTATTGTAGTGTTATTTAGGCAGACTATATATTGTTTGTTCATATATTTCAATACATAAAATTTGAGGCCTAATTTAATTAGATAATATCAGTCTAAGTTATCTATATTTGATTGAGACCTAGAGTCTAGTCATGGCTTCAACTATTTTTTGTTTGATTAGAGTTTGTGGCTTATAGTCATTGTCTAAGTTGAATTATTATTTTCGCCTTAGCATGCATATTAAAATAAATTTAACATAAAATAACCTAATTAAAAACAATATTATATAATAATAACAAAAAGTTAAAAAGTTAAAAATATTTATAAATAAATTTGCAACTACATTGAAAATAAAAATAGCAATACATAATTTAAAAGTATCAGAAAATGGTATAGATGTGTCAAATTATAGACAACGTAGTTCGACTTCCATTTTTTTATTTGAAAAAATGGTATAGATGTGTCATTCAAAGAGATCGCTAAATTAAGCTAAAAAAATATTTAATTGGTGTTTTTTTATTACATTATATTAATTAGGCTGAATAAGGTTAAATTTATTTTTCCTACAATTTTTAATATTGTGATTCGGAAAAATAACTTAAAAGTGTTGAATTGAATCAGCCTCTTTTATAACTCTTAAGAAAAAGAATGTTTTATTAATTTGACTGTAGTGTTGTTATGCCTATTAATTAGTTTCAGGAAATAAAATTTTGACATTAAAAGTTTATGGTTCAAATTAAATTTCTTTCACTAAAAGGGTAATGTTTTGTAACTAAAGCAACCAAATAATAACTAATAAGTTTTCATAAGCATGCAACTAATTAAAATGATGTCCAAGGACAACGAAATCAATTAAAAAAACATTATGTCCAAAATGCATTTTTTTTTTCTGGAAAATTGGGGGTTCCACTTCTAAACCTTCCGATTTTGAAGATTCTTAAAAAACATGAAAAAAAAAAAAATGGGTTAAGCATGAGAGAGAAAAGGAAAAAAGAATTTAGTCCCTGACAGTAGACCTACAGGCAGAATAATTTAAGCCACCTTAAAAAAAAAAGAGTTTTCTATTTTTAATTAAAACAAATCACCCGGAAGTAGTAACTAAAATTTTTGTTGTACTTTGCTCGCTTTATTTATGTTTTTCCAATTTATATATATTTTTTAATTTGACTGTAGTGTTGTTAGGACCCGTATCCTCCCAGGTACCTGACTCAAGAGAATTGACACGGATGGCCCAGATTTACTCTCAGCCGGTGCCTACTCGGGATGACATAGGGGGTCAGTATTATTTATGCTTTGAGATTCGTGCTAAGTGACTCAACACAATTTTAGACCGTCCGATTCAATTCTCTTGAGTCAGGTGACCTGAGAGGATGTGAATTCGTGTTGTTATGCCTATTAATTACTTTCTGGAACTAAAATCTCGACATTAGAAGTTTATGATTCAAACTAAATTTCTTTTATCAAAAGAGTAATGTTTTGTGACTAAAACAGCCTAATAATACTTTTCTTTGATAGAAAATTATGCTATGCCAGACTAAGAGTAATACAATTAATCAAATTTGTGTAGAATCAAGAATTAATGTAAACTATGCAATTATTGCAGGGTGATAAAATTTGTGAAATTCTTTACTTGTCCAACCTGAATGAAAAGAAAACAGAGTTCATCGCGCAAATATATTACAGTGAAGAAATAAAAAAATATAAAAATAGAAATCAGCAAAGAGAATCCAAGTCAATTCCATGAAACGCGGTAATGGATAACATTCCCGTTTTTTATTATATACAGCCCATTTTCTTTTAGCATTTGCGAACCTTCTAACTAGAAGGTTGCAAAAATAACATGATAATAATCACCATGTTCGTGTTTCTTCAGCTTGGATGATTTCCAATTGACTCGAACTTGTATACTATTTGTTGTTATTTTTGGACATGGATTCACCTTATTTCATTTTTTTTATTTTTCAGTCAACTTTTTTCTCCTAATTTTTTGCAGTGGATCAGGCCCAGTTCATCTGGTCCAATCAATGGCCTCTCGAAATATTATCAGCTCTATCCAGGTGACAGAATGACCAGATCAGGTTTACAGTGCTGGTGAAAATATCAACAGTTTGCAAGGGTACAATGCAAAGCTACCATACCTGGTACCTAAACTGGAAGACGAATCAGAAAAGAACTGTAAAAATGCATGTTAGTGATTGATCTTAAAGAGAGATGTATTAGATCGTTTTCATCGATGTCAAAGGAAGAAAAATGGACTAGTTAGAACTTACAAGTGGTAAATTTTAGTTTTAGTCATTGCAAAATGATTCAATGATTTCATTAGAAATAAAAGCTGAGGTGAGAAAGCAAAAGATCCAAACAAGAATCGCATTCCTTTATATAAAATCAAAACACCATTAAAGGCCAACATGGCAACAATACGAAACAAAACATCTAAAGTTACAAAACAAAAGCACTAACACTACTCTCTATAAAAGTTCTCACAATTCAGCTATTATTTTTGCTACAGCTTGTCGCATTTTCACACATTTTCCTTTCTCTTTTTCTTATCTTTCTTCTCCATTTTTGCCACTTCCCTCTCGAGTCGCTGGACACGGTCCACCAGCCCTTCTATGAGCTGCCTCTGTCGTGCACTACACTGGCACAACTCCTCCATTAAATTCTTCATTTTCTCGCTCTCTACCACCACCCTCTCCATTACATCCTTCACCCCCTTCATCTTCATTTCATTGTTCTCATTATTACATGTCACTGCTTGACATGATTCGGGTGCTTGATCAACAGCATTCCACCTCATAACACTTTCCTCCTATTTCTAAGGTTTCAGCAGGATCACACACCTCATCCAATTCTTGGGCTTCAGTGCAGTCTTCATCAACATTTAGTTTTCCATCCAATATCTCCATTTGAGGGGTTTCTGTTCTGTCTTGGGCTTCAGTGAATTCCTGATCGACATTTGATTTTTCATCTGATATCTCCATTTGAGGTATTTCTGTTGATTTTGTGTGTTCAATTGGGGTTTCTTCAATTGAATCCACTGCTTCTACCACCTTGTCCTCTTCTGTCTGAGGGGAATTTGGGTTTTGCGCAGTAAATTCAACAGAATCAACTACAACATATGATCTGTCGACCTCAATCGTATCTGATTCGACCTTGTCACCTCTAGCACCAATTGAGTCGACCAACTCTTGCAAAGAGATTACCTTTCTGATCACCTTCTTTCTGTAATCTCTCACACCTCTGACTGAATCGAGCCGAAACAACAGACGCATCAGCATCTCTCCAAACCTGATCCTATCCTTGACTTCCTTCTCTAAAAGCATCTCGTCTCTTGCAATCTCTTCCCCAATTGCTTCAGCTTCAGCTTCAATTTTTCGCACAATACTCCAATTCTTGCGCACTAAGAAGCCACGGATCACCTTTTGAAGCTTCACCGCCGCCATTTCGGGTGAAGGTCGTGGCGGAATCATCGGGGATTGTGTCTGAGTTGGCAGTCGCGAAGCTCCCGACTCAGAGTTGACGAAGTCACCGGAGATTGGGACGGAGACAGCTCTAGGTTTCAGTGTAGGGTTTGAGGTTTCTTGAGGATTAAAATTTGGATTATGGGAAGGTTTACGGTACTGATTAGGTTGTGAAATTGGATTATGGTCAGGATTAAAGTAGTGATTCGCGTATGGATTTGCATGATGATAAGAATTCGAATTGCGGTAGTGATTTGGTTTTAGATTTGAATTGGGGTAGAAGGCGAAGTTTTTCCTTGGAATTCCGAAGTATTCCTCCATTGATCTCTCGTACTCTCTCTTCTTAAATTAGTGGTTTGAGCTCTCTTTGGTGTTTCTTTTCTTTTCTTTCTGTTTTCTTGCTTTGATTTGAAGAGGATAATTATGCGGGATTATGTATGTATATATATATAGCTTTTTGATGATGTGGATTGGGGACGAACATAGTCTGAATATTTTTAGAACGTCCGCTGGATTTCTGGAATCATGCGAAGAATGTTACGGATTTATTGCTTCTTAATCCTGTACAAGATTCTGTGTGTCATCTCTCTGATTATTCTAAATTTTCCTGGTCTTAATACTGTCTGGAAGATCTCCGACTCAGTATATATTGGGATCTCGTTATTAATTTCATAATAACATGTTTGATTTAGGCTTAAATTAACAATGTTGATTATTCAAGTTGGGTAAATTTAAACTATTTTTGTGTGATTGGAGCATGATTTCAAGTTAATTTTTTTTAACCTTTTTTGCATTCATATCTAATTAGAAATTAATTTAAAATAGAACAACCTTATTTAATGAATATCACGTAATTAGAAAATAAGTAAGATACGAATTATAGTTTAAAAATTAGCAGTACATAAAAGTTATAAATAGATTTAAAATAAAAGTGAACTTCTGATTTATTAAATTAAGAAAAGAATACTAGAAAATTAAGGTCCATTACAGTTTATATCAAATAAATTTAATTGAGATCGTAAGCCCTACAGTTTATTTAACTTTTCAATTTTTACCCTCTGCGAACTCTTTTAAATAAATGTTATTTTAAAAGAAGAAAATATAGCTTTCAGACCGACATTTTTATTAATATCTAAATAGAAATTAATAAATATAGGTATATGATCCGTTTGCACTTCTATATCCAATCCGTTTATAAATTTCATTTTGGAGATAGTCAAAGCCTCAAAGGTATGGGTCACATTTATCAAAAATGAGTATCTAGAGCGGGTAGTATAAAGACACCGTTATCATTGTATTGGATTTTGTAACATTGTGAATTTTAGAAAAGAGTAACAGTAAAATTTAAAATACATTAAAGATTTAAATTTAAACTTTTCTGATATTTTAGAAATATTTTTGTTAACCGACTGATTGATTAAGCATCAAGATCATTTTATTGAGCAAAATTATAAGATGAATGATTAAATTAGCAAAGTTAAAAATAATTTATCTTGGACCCTCGAATCATAAAATTGGAAATTTATAAATTGTGAAATTGATAACTTAGAAGAATTAAGTTTTAATCATACTTTATATCTATGTTCTATTGACCAATTAAATGTTAGTTATTATTTATTGCAAACTGGGCCTGTCGCTTTTTTTATTAATACCAAAAAGAAAAAACAAAATATCAAATATGCCTCAATCTCAAATTTTTATTAAAATTATCCTGACCGCCTCTTCACTGGGCGGTCCACTGTTCATACCAAACTGTTCCACGTTTGGGCGATCACCTATGCATACCAGACCGCCCCACTGTGGAGCGGTTTGGTACTTTTTTTTTTTAGAGACAATATGAATAGCAAGATGCTGAAATCTAACGCTAAAAATTCGAATTTTTTTTAAAATATTTGTTAGATTACTTCTAAAACCCTAAACCCTAAAAATTACTGTACATTAAATAATTTAAAATTTTTACATAATTTATAAAAATTAGTGATATTTAAAAGAAACCCTAAATCCTAGTTTTCGACATTTTTTTTAATAAATATACCCACGTTAGCTGAATTTTTTGTTAGATTACTTCTTTTTGATGTATAATTAGCATATTTATACTAAAATATGCTAAATTACTTGAAATTATGTTAAATTACACTAATAACACTAAATTATGTTAAATTATGCTAAATTACATTAAATTACGCTAAAATACGGTAAATTACGCTAAATTACATATGAATAGGGACGATATCTTCACTGAAAAGGCGAAAAATAACGACGAAACTTCAAACGGCCATAAAACGGCGCTCGAGTGTCCGATTTCAGCAAATGATAATTTTTCGGAAAGCTTGCGAAAATACGCATGTGTCAGTGTCCGCGATGCCAGATTTCAAAATTCATAATTGCTAAAAATAAAAGGGAAGAGTCTCAAAACTTGAGTTGAATTTTCCGATTAAGATTTTTATTTCTATTATTCAATCTAAGTAGCTCAGTAAATTAGTTACATAATGAACTTGTAGAATACCAATTTTTGCAAAAGCTATGTGAGAGGTCATGGATTCGAAACATCTCTATGTGAGACCTCTCACTAGTATTGTACCTATATCTTATTGTACCAATTTTCTTGCTAAAATCTAGAGTTGGAAGTATTTGATTATTAAAGTTACATCTCTTGGCACCGGTACCATTCCGTACTAGTGTTTATACTAGGTCTGGTACAGTTCAAGGTTTAGGGGTAAAATTATAAAAATGACCGAAGTTGGGAAATTGCACTTGTCAAAGGGACTGAAATACATAATGATGAAAGCCACTAATTAAATTGTGTACAAATATTGATTAGACATGATTCGGGAATATTATAAATGTGTTTAAAATGAAATGATACAAGGTCTTGATGAATTTTGAAAAATCTAAATGCCACTGATATAGGAAAGCTACTTATGGGAATTATATATAGAGTAGAACTAGGGTGTTTTTAAGCTCACCAAGCCTCTTTGTGAGATTAACTCAAAAACTCATCGGATTGGCTTCAAGCGACGCATCCAAACCATTAAAACCGATCTATTTCACGAGTGATGAGTTTACATGTCAAATTTATAAATTTTCAAACTAATTTAATATAAAGTCAAGCGGTAAAAAATGATAAAAAATGAACACATTAAAATTAACTTATAAACCATCTTTTTTTGACCGCTTGACTTTATACTAAATTAGTTCAAAAATTTATAAATTTGATATGTAAATGTATTACTCGTGAAGTACATCGGTTTCAACAGTTTGGATGCATCGTTTGAAGCCAATTCAATAGATTTTTTAATTAAGCTCACAAAGGGGCTTGGTGAGCTTAAGAACACCTTAGTTCTACTCATTATATATATGTTAGATCATAAAAAGGATACCTGACAGTATATAAACTCTAATAAGTTAAAGTTATGTAGATTATAAATATAAATATAATAGACAGAGAACAAACCTGCTCATGAAATTCATATCTGGATTTTAGAAAATATGCATATATATGCATATGTGATTCATATACTGGAGTTTAAGGTTGGATTAATTAATATGATTTTATTTTACTAACTCACCTATGCTATGTTAACATAGACATAGACTCTATCGAGCACAACTTAGCGGTATCGTCTGAAGTTCTAAATCTAGTGATAGCTGATCCTCTACGTACCTTACGTGATCAGGTTCAGGGGTTCATGAGATTTGTCTTGATTTTTATTTATAAGAACTAAATAACTGTTCATGTTAGCATGTTGAATTTATAATTGATAGCATCGTTGCATCATTGCATCATTTGCATGAAGTAAGGTAATAGCATACTTGAATTGTTATAAGTGTGATGATTTATCATTTTGGTATTGTTTTATCGATTGTTTGTCCTCTTGTTTCTCATAATTGAATGGAACCACAGTTATTGAATTGATTTACTTTATTGTTTACTGCAAAGTCTAGAGTCGACTCTAGACTTTGATCCAGGATCCATATGCGCATATGGTGAATGACCTCAAGTGAACCCAGTACCGGTTGGATAGATGATAATGTAAATTGTGATTGCAGGAATAGTAAAACTGTGGTATATTGATTGTTCTATTGGTCACTTCTAGTAAGGGTGACGATATCTTGTATTTTATTGATGAATGTCAATGTTAGTCTGAATTATTGAATTGATGTGTTATGTCTGACTATAAACTAGACCTAATATAATGGTTTAAGCCAAAGATTGATAGATACCTTATATCTATCAGTGATGACCTGACCTAGTTAGTTTATCGTTTAGGTTCAAATAATCTGAATTATGGTTCTTTGATTATCCTTGAATCTGATATATGTTGAATCTCGTTTGTTATCAATTTTGAGCATTTGCATTCATTATTATTGAATAATTAACTTGATATTGTAATATTACGATTATTGTGATTATTTAGTTCTGGTAATGGATTTCTTACAAATCCAGTAGCCCAAATTAAATTCTGCATTGAGAAATGGTTGACAAGTTTCTCACCCCTCTTACCCCTTGTGGGTTTTTATTTCAAGAAAACAAGAATAAGGGTTGGGCGCATAGATGTGAGAAGTAAGTCGTGTATAGAAATCTGCTATGTTACTATAACAATTTTTGTTATCTGATTGGAGGCTTGTAAATTGTTTTGTTGTACAGATCCTTCAATCAGACCTTGTCGTTAGTTAAAAATGTGAAATATTGAATATCTATTTCGTTTGACTATAGGGTATAAACAATATCTACTTATGTTACTGTAATGGTATTCATGGCAATATATGTATGTGTTGTTTATAAACCCTTGATAAACACATTGCATTAGTTTTACTTAAATGGTAATTATGGCAAAATGAAATGCTTGTTTGGAATTATATTATGTAATTGCCTTTGGGTACATAGGAAACTGTGTATTAATGGTGTAACTGCATGACCCCATGTTTCGGGGTGTGATAGATTGTCCCGCCAACAAACAATTTCACACATCATTTTTAGTTTTGATTGGTTTGGATCGATAACTAGCTACAATTTCAAAATAATAATCCTACAAGTATTTACAACATAAATTGAAATATTAAATAATTTAAAATTAAAGAAATAAAAATACTTATAGAATGCATAAATATGCGATTTTCTCTCTTCTATTCAGCTGCAGAATGGATTGTGAGAGAGAAGAGAGAGAAAATGTTGTTGTTTTATAGGCCTCTTGTTTTTCCATTGAATAATTCAGCAGAAATAGATTTTTCATCAAATTATTCAATGGAAAGCGGAATTGCGAATCTGCCAAATAATTTGGTGGAAAAGCAGAAAGTTTCCACCAAATTATTTGGCGGATTGGTTATTTTTCGAATTTTTCTGAAAACATGTGTATAATTGAAAATTTGATAGATTTTTTGAATATTAATAAAAATTTCAGTGATAATTCTGTCCTGAACTCGTTCACCAGCAAAAATATGTCACAATTACATACAACAAAGTTCTTCAAAGAATGCATTGCTTGAGGTTTTTTTTAATAAAATAGAAGATTTATTAATTATTATCAACCATTAACAAAACTAAGCGTCTATACTTGAATAGTTTGACATCAACATTTAAATTATTTAATTTTCTATTTACTAATCATAAGAAACATATTTAGTGCTTAACTTGTAAAATATCATATTTTGTAACTTTTTGCTTGTCCAACCTGAACGAAAAGAAAACCGAGTTCATCGCAGAAATATGTTATGACAATTATAATACAGGGAAGAAATTAAGAAAAAAAATAGTAATCAGCGAAGGGAATCTAAGTCATTAATGGATAACATACCCGTTTTGTATTATATACAGCCCATTTTCTCTTAGCACTTGCAAACCTTCCAATTAGACAAGGTTGCAAAAATAAAATATGCTCGGAAACAGGATTCACATTGTTAAGTGGTCATAGTTTGTTTTTAATGATTTCGATGAAGATATATTTCCGTTTATAATTGCTAGTTGACAACCTAATAACAAAAGTAGTTACGAAAATAATTTACAGTCGCAGATTGTACCAAATTAATTTGCATCTGTCCTTGTTAACTTGTTTGCATTCCTTATTCCAGTCATTTTCAGGAACAGACGAACCAAGTTCGTGTTTCTTCAGCTCTGATAATTTCCACTTGACTCAAATAAATTTCTATTCCTTTTTGTTATTTTTGGACTTGGATTCACTTTACGTTTTACTTTTGATTTTTAGTTAACTTTTCTAGTGAAAAAGGTTCTTAATAAACTTGCTTCTCCTAATTTTACAGTGCTTGTGAAAATATCAACAGTTTGCAAGGGTACAAATGCAAAGCTACCATAACAATCAAGAGGGATGCTTCTATGGACATAAGGACCTATTTGTAAAATAAACATATTTTCATTTTCAAAGTTCAAACAGTCGATCCGACCGTTCAACATTATCTCCATATTAAAATGTACTTGGATGTCAAATTGTACATTTTTTGAATTTTTTTACTATTTATTAAGTATTTTACAAAACTAGTCAAATTCAGACCATTGAATTTTGTACCCATTTTAATAAATAGTAAAAAAATTCAAAAAAATGTAAAATTTGACCTCCAAGTACATTTTAATATGGAGATAATGTTGAACGGTCGGATCGACTGTTTGAACTTTGAAAATGAAAATATGCTCATTTTATAAATAGATCATTATGTCCATAGAAGAATTTGTCATCAATATATCATCATACCATGGTGCATAAGCTGGAACACGAATCAGAAAAGAGCAGTGAAATAGTGATTAATCTTTGAGAGATCGTCATCATAATGTCAAGAAAATTGTAGTTAGAACTTAGAAGTGGTCATATTAGTTTTAGGCCTTTCCAAATGAAATTTAAATGATTTCATTAGAAATAAAAGCTAAGGTGAGAAAAAAAGATCCAACAAAAATCGCATTCCGTTATATAAAACCAACACTATCAAAGGCCACCATGGCAACAATACAAAACAACACATCTAAAGTTACAAACCAAAAGCACCCTCCATAAAAGTTCTCACAATCCAATCTGTGCTACAGCTTGTCGCATTTTCTCACATTTCCCTTTTTCTTCTCTTATCCCTCTTCTTCATTTTTGCTACTTGCCTCTCGAGTCGCTGGCCACGGTTCACCAGCCCTTCCATGAGCCGCGACTGCCGTGCACTACTCTGGCATAACTCCTCCATTAAATTCTTCATTCTCTCGCTCTCTACCACCACCCTCTCCATTACATCCTTCATCCCCTTCATCTCCATTTCATTGTTCTCATTATTACATCCAGGTACTTGATCAACAGCATTCGGCCTTTTAACACTTTCCTCCATTTCTAAGGTTTTAGTAGAACCACGTACCTCATCCAATTCTTGAGCTTCAGTGAATTCTTCATTAACATTTGGTTTTTCATCCAATATCTCCATTTGAGAGGTTTCTGTTCTGTCTTGGGCTTCAGTGAATTCCTGATCGACATTTGATTTCTCATCCAATATCTTCATTTGAGGTGTTTCTATTGATTTTATGGGTTCAATTGGGGATTCCTTCGTCAAATTAACAGCTTTTACCAACGTATTTTCTTCTAGAGCAGAACTAGGGCCTTCCTCTGCGCATTTGCTTGAATCGATCGAATCAATCACACCGATTGGGGTTTCTTCCATTGAATCCACTGCTTCTACCACCTTGTCGTCTTCTATTTGAGGGGAATTTGGGTTTTGTGCAGTAAATTCAACAGAATCAACCGCAACATTTGATCTGTCGACCTCAATCGTTTCTGATTCGACCTTATCATCACCTCTAGCACCAATTGAATCGACCAGCTCTTGCAAAGAGATTACCTTTCTGATCACCTTCTTTCTGTAATCTCTCACACCTCCGACTGAATCGAGTCGTAACAACAGACGCATCAGCATCTCTTCAACCCTGATCCTAGCCTTGACTTCCTTCTCTAAAATCATCTTGTCTCTTGCAATCTCTTCCCCTGTTGCTTCAGCTTCAGCTTCAGTTTTTCGCACTATACTCCAATTCTTGCGCACTAAGAAGCCACGCATCACCTTCTGAAGCATCACTGCTGCTGTCTCTCGCGAAAGGGGCTGATGAGGTGCTGTTTTTCTGGAGTCCTTGTTTTTCTTAGTAAGGAACCTGAACTTCCATCTTTTTTCCTTTTTTCTGGGACCTGGACTGAGTCCAAGGTTCTAAAAATGTGCAAATGAATAATCTTAGTGGCTATGCAAAAAAAAATTTCTTTTTTTTTTTATTTTTTGAAATTCTTGGCAGCAGCTGCCCGAGTGCTATTTTATGAGAACGGAGTAGGTCCGATGCCCATCGGACCTACTTTTAGGTTTAACGAGCATGAAGACCGTCCGATTTATTTTAAGATTTGCGTGCATGAAAATGAAACAGACGAGCACGATGTTTAAACTATTTGCACGTATATCTTAAAGCAAATCGACGGTGATTAAACCCATCGAACCAGAGTAGGTCCGATGCCCATGGACCTACTCTCAAGTGGTATTTTATTGAACAGAAAAGCAGTTTTACATTATACATTGACCCTTAGGTCCACAGCTTAATAAACAGTAACAACTACCCAGCCCATTACTGTTCGCTACGTGCACTATTTGTTCTATCTGTTGTGCCGTTGCCTTAACAGTTTTTACTCCACATTTTCGCCTGTCACAATTCTTTCCGCCAGTGTATTAGCATCTACTCTGCTATTTTTGGCTATGCAAAATTTCAAAAGATAACTTTCTTAAAAATGTGTTTAAACAAGAAAGTTTTGCTCTACATGTCGAGGCTGATCAGGCTTTTGAATCACAGTGCGATCATGGGGAGAGAAATTGAGGAAAATCATATTGGAAAATGAAAGAGGTGAATCTCATAATTGGAACTTACAAAAATAAGAAAAGACAAAGAAGGGGAAATTGCTTTGGAAAGAATAAAATAATCTTTAGTATGATGACTCTGATCAGCATGTAAAAGGAACTTCACTTGGTGACATGACATCAAAGAAAAAAGAAATTCCCAAAAGCTATAAGATAAAAATGTCCTACAATTCGTGCAACGAATTGATACTTCTGAAAAGATTACCAAGGTACCTTCAAAACCTACTGGGGGTGTTCAAGTCCAAATTGAGTCCGCATCTTCTGCATTAACTCAACATTTTAGTTAATGCATCTCGGCCGTCCGATCAGGTTCCGAGCCAATCCGGGGCAACTTCAATATTTTTGCCAACACGGATCGGACAGTCCGGATTCATTTTGCATTAATGCAGAGGATACGAACCAAATTCACATTGTAGTATTGTACCTTATTGTGATAGACGTCGTCAAGCCGATGAATTGGGCCAGAGTGCAAGCGCTGCAGCTGCTGTGTAGCCAATGGTGGCTCATCTTTCTGGACCTCTGCAATACTTCCTTGGGGAGTTGATACTCTGCAAGATGTCAAGCCGATGAAGCAAATCTGCATTTTAACCGAGGAAGAAGGATCGATGGCGATAAGAGAAAAATTATAAGTTGCAGATCTGCAATGGAAGAATGTGAACAAAATGATGTGCTAAATAAGGAACAGTAGGACCCAGTGCCCGGTGGTGATGAGCAGTAACTATGTATGTATTGTATACTTGTATAGGTTTCCATTAAAATAGAAGTTTAATTGTATACAATTTCAGAGAGGGGTCTGCAATTATTTAATTAGGTCGATTTTGGAATAATTAACATTAGCTTTTCTAATCTTGTCACTCGTGATATTAAAAATAATTAACCTCTTGTATTGCTATTTAGGCAGACTATTAATTGTTTGCTCATATATTTCATCCGGTGAACAATCAAACTGAAAAAGGATCCATATGTTTAATATATGTGGTGTTTGATTGAAGCTTAAAGTTAAGAAGATCTAAATTAATTATACAACTGTTTAAGTTGTTCATATTTGAGTGAGGTTTAAAATAAAGATGGTTTTAACCATTTATTTATTTTTTAATTTTGTTAGAATTGTGACTTTTTAATTTATTTATTTTTTTCTCCTTTGCATGCATATTAAAATAAATTTAACATAAAATAATCTAATTAAAAATAATATTACATATTAAAAAAAGTTTCATCCTAATTAATAGTGTTAATGTATTATTAGTACATAATTTATAATAAATTTACAACTAATTGAAATTAAAAATTGGCAATAAAAAATTAAAAGGTATCAGTTCACAGAGGAGATCGGAGCCTCAGAACAAGGATCAAGTTTTAGATCAAATCATATATTACGTAGTTCCTCTTCTATTTTTTTATTCGAAAAAATGGTATAGATATGCCATTCGTAGAGATCGTTAAATTAAGCCAAAAATAATAACTGATGCCTTTTTATTACATCATATTAACTACCAAAGTTTTTATTAATCCCTAAAAGAATAGCAAATCTACCCTCTTCAATGAAACAATTTAAAAAATAACTTAACCACCTCACGTTAGGGCGGTCAACTCCCAATATCAAACCGCCCCCCAGTTGGGTGATCAGCTTAAGACCAAATCGCCTCCCAATGAGGCGGTTTGGTATTCCCCATATTGGAGGATACCCCTCCCGTTTTTTATCCCATTCATTTCAAATTTTCACTCTCTCTCTCCTCTCTCTATCTCTTTCTCTAGATTTTCGTATCCCCTTTTGCACGTAAGTTCCTCAACTTTTTTGTATTTTATTTTTTAGTCCAAAATTGTTAGAAATTGTTTAGATATTGTCCGAAATTGTTTAGAATTACTAGAAATTGTCCAAAATTGTTTAGAAATTGTTAGAAATTGTTAGGAATTAATATAAATTGTTAGAAATTATTTAGAAATTGTTAGAAATTATTTAGAATTATTGTAAATTGTCCAAAATTGTTTAAGAATTGTTAGAAATTGTTTCCAATTAATATAAATTGTCCAAAAATATTTACAAATTGTTAGAAATTGTTTAGAATTACTATAAATGATTAGAAATTGTCCAAACTTATTTAGAATTACTAGAAATTGTCCAACATTATTTAAGAATTGTTAGAAATTGTTAGAAATTGTCCAAAAATTGTTTACAATTGTTAGAAATTGTCCAAAATTATTAAAAATTGTCCAAAATTATTAGAAATTGTTAGAAAGTAATATAATTGTTAGAAATTGTTTAGAAATTGTCCAAAATTGTTTAAAATTACTAGAAATTGTCCAAAATTGTTTAGAAATTGTTTGGAATTGTTAGGAATTAATATAAATTGTTAGAAATTATTTAGAAATGGTTAGAAATTGTTTAGAATTACTATAAAGTCCAAAATTGTTTAGAAATTGTTAGAAATTGTTTAGAATTACTATAAATTGTCCAAAATTGTTTAGAAATTGTTAGAAATTGTTTCCGATTAATATAAATTGTTCAATTTTTTTTTAGAAATTGTCTAAACTTGTTTCGAATTACTAGAAATTATCCAAAATTATTTAGAAATTGTTAGACATTGTTAGAAATTGTTTAGAAAATGTCCAAAATTGTATTATTAATTTTTTTCAATTTAGTTTGCAATAATAATTCTTATTAATTATTGTAAATTGTAAAAATATGTTAGAAATGTAGTAACTTGATATTTTCAAATGTAGTATGGCCAGACCTAGACGGGGACGATCACGAGATACGATGAAGACCGGAGAGAGTTCACATGCTCCCGCTGCAGAGGCTCTTCATGATGCTGACACATTCAGTCCTCTTTTGTGGATCCCACATATTAAGCACCGTGTCTTATACCTATCTATAGAGGTATGTTGGTTTTTTTACGTAATTTAAATAGTACATATAAACAATCACACACATTGAAATCATTGTTAAATGCAGGATGAGAGGATGTTGACAGTGAGACATCGCACACCTGAGATTCTGTACGTCCCTCATCTATTGAAGATGCGATGCATCATGAACCTCGCTTTGTATCAGGTAGCCATCATGCCTCAGAGCAAGATCGATCAGGCTCTTAAATGCGGTCTAGTGGAGAGATGGCGCCCGGAGACCCATTCATTTCATCTCCTGGTTAGGGAGATTGATGGGTGAAATTGTGATCAGGCTAATAAAATTTATAATCTGGTTTCCTATCGATTCATATTACAAGCACATAATCCTATTGAGTAGTATATCGAGTGTCGATCTGCAGAAAATAAGGTTTAAGGTCTTGAACGATCATATCTCAACCTTTTGAAAGGCTAAAAAAAATCTAAAATTTGAGAGTTGTTGTTTTGATCTTTAGAGTTACTGAAAATACAAAATGTAAAGTAATTAGAAATAAGATGATAGAGTGAATTTCTAGGGTTTTGGCTTACCATCGCTACTCAATCCATTTCAATAAGGTCTCATTTGGTATTTGGTTTTCAGATGTTGTCTGAAGGTTTCTAATCCAATTTAGTGACTGCTGTTTTTGCCTAACAATCACCCTACCAATCAAGAGATCTCGTTAAGGCTTGTCTCGATTTGTTCAAGGAGTTCTGTGATTAGCCCAAAGATCTCAGACTTCACTTAACTAGGTTCCTCGTCTAGTTTTATTGGGTGTCCTCGTGGTGAGGCACGATAATACGACATTCGTCTGCAAATGTTGAGAGACTCATATATACTTTTGTTGGTCCAACTAATGGTATCTCTAGCTAAGGTCTCCACCACTAATCTAGTATTTTTATTCTCCTTATCCTAACTCGGTTAGCCTAATTGTGTCTATCTTTCCAGGTGTTGTCAATATCATGGCGAACTAGGTCTAACAAACAAAATCAAGTAAGAAAGAACATCAAGCGCAAAAGCAATCAAGCAAACAAAAGCAATTTCAAATACCAAGTAAAACTAAATTACTACCCTATAGTTGAAATAATTCTAAAGACCCCACCAAAATTGGGTTTCCTACTGTTGTTCTAACTAAGCCTAATCTAGCAAAGGGAGACGATTAAACTACTTAGTCTATGTATTAGATTTCGGTCTAATCAAGCAAAACGGGCGATTAGTCCTAATCTAAATGCAATTTATATTATCTTTCCAAGGGAGCACCTTGAGTTCTAACCCTGTCTTTGAACCGCTGCCATGAATCGTTAGCCTAGGCGCAAGTACTTACATGTTTGTCCACTCACACAATGACGCAACGACTATGTAAACCTTGTGGCATGTGGATTACTTTAGCATATAGTAGACGAAACTATATATGTAATGACGTATTAAAAAGATAAAATTCAGATCATAAATGCAAAACAAAATATAAACAAACAAGAATTAATTAAACATCATAAGAATTCAAGTACAAACCCTAACTCTAGAGATGAGGGGTTTAAGCCCTCATAAAGAAATTAACAATGAAAAGAAATAAAGAAAGCATAAATACAACCCAATTGAAGAAGGAAGATGAAATAAGTACACCTTCTGCTCCTTAGCCTCCTTCTCACCTTAACTTGGCCCTAAAAGATCACCTTTAGTTACATACCTAGAACCAAGAATCAGATTGCAGATCACTAAGAGTCTAACCTTATACTTAATTGAAAGATCCATTAGATTCTACTTAAAGGGGTATTTATAGCCTTTTTAGATGATGATGAAAGTAGTGGAGAACATGAGAGTAGTGGAGATCATGGGTTGGAAAATATTTAGCTAAAAATAGCACATATGCCAAAAATAACGCATATGCCAAACTTAGCGTATACACCAAAATAGCTTTTCCCTGAAGTTCTACGGGCCTTTGATTGGCCCATGAAGAATAATGGAGCGTGTGAATCCCGTGTATGCTAAAAATAGCGTTGTCTGGAGCTCCAACGACTGTCCGCGCAGCATACACATTTATGTCGCACGCAACATGGTGGATGTCGTACGGCTCAAACATTAATTGTATTTTAGCCATAGTTTGGTCATTCGAATTCTGATTGAGGTGATTCAAAACTCGTTGGAAACTAGACAACGAGATCTACAATTTTATGTAGAGCTTTGCCTCTGGATTTGGGTGTAGAATACCTCGAAGGTCATACAAAGTAATTAACTTTATTGACCTTCATGATTTAGCTATTATTCCATGTGCTACTATATGCCGCATAGACTTCTGGACTTAACCGATTGTTAGCACTTCTACTCCATATTACGTACCATATACTGTGAAAATTAATAGCAAATTCTTCAACAAAGCAGGCTTTCTAGAAGACTCAGCCCATCCCATGCGACATACTTGATAACCCATGAGACACCGCACGACAAGGTCTATGCTGCACAGGCTTCGTACTTAGTGATTTTTTTATAACGTTTTCATTTTGCATGTTGTGCATTTCGTGAGAGGTGTTGTATGCTCCATTAGATGTCCGATTTCGGCGAATATTCTTGTCAAAATATAACATTTTTTATTTTTGGCTCTAAATATGTAAATTTCTACACAATCTGCCAAAATCAACTCAAAAATACGTTTGAGTAAATAAATTGAGAAAATTACTATTCACTTTCTTTTTCGCCACAGAAGGAAAAAAAGGAGAATTGATTCACTTCGCACGCTAACGGTAAATTAAGGGAAGCACTCCGTTAAGCGGAGATTGAACTGGCCTGCATCTTAATACGATGTGAACGTCCCCCGCTCAAAATTAATTATAAGCAAAACAGGAATTTAAGAGAAATAAAGAGTAGGGGCAAAACAGGAATTTAAGTAAAAAAATTCCTCTCAGCGCTGAAGAGCTTAATCGATGCCCTTAGAATAGCACGCCCCTTTAATTTTTACTTTTGATTTTAGTTTAACTTCTTTAGTGGAAAGGGTTCTTAATAAACTTGCTTCTCCTAATTTTACAGTGCTTGTGCAAATATCAACAGTTTGCAAGGGTACAAATGCAAAGCAACCATACCATGGCGTCTAAACTGGAAGACGAATCAGAAAAGAGCTCTGAAATTGCATGTTAGTGATTGATCTCGGAGAGATTGTCTTCATAATGTTAAAAAAAAATGGACTAGTTAGAAGTGGTCATATTAGTTTTAGGCCCTGCCAAATGAAATTTAAATGATTTCATTAGAAATAAAAGCTAAGGTGAGAAAACAAAAGTGTTGGGGGATCATAAAGGCCAAACAATTACGCCTTATCTAGAGATCAAACAATTACATCTCATCTAGGGGTCAAACACTTACACCCCGGGGAAGAAGAAACAATCCCCACCTTAAACCTAAGGACCGTCATATGCCAAAGATACCCGAAAACATAATCTTAAGTGCGGAATTATACCTGATTCCATGCCGTTTGCCATGGAATACCCCAAAGTCTTGAGCAAGCCGTCTCCGTGAGCGCGAGACAAGTCTTTAGTGGCAAGAAGTCCTTCTCGCCTTTGTGGTTGGGTTGTGGATTAGGTCTTCCAAAGCAACAAGACACACCCTTGAGAAATCCTCTCCAATTTCCTTATGGATCTCTCCTCTCAATTCTTTAATGGAGAAAGAAGGGAGAAGGCACTCAAAATTCTGTCTAATAATAACCTCTTTCCAGAAATATGAGTTGAGTTAGTTATCTTGTGCCTTGGGGACCCATCCTTATATAGTTTTACACATCTGGCGCCGCGAGTGCGGGTGCACTGGGTCGCACTGGGACTCAGTGCGTCCGCACTAGGTTGAGACGCGTCCAAATAACTGCTTTTCTTTCAGCCCCGAATTTTGGTTAAGTCCTGAGTGCGTCCGCACTGGGTCTCAGTGCGTCCGCATTAGCCTCGGACTTTCTCTCCAGCTTTTACACTGGACTTCAGAAAATTGGCTAAGTGCTCAGTGCGTCCGCACTGGGCTCAGACTATTTCCATTTTCTTCACTTAGTCTCCAAATTTGGCTAAGTCCCGAGTGCGTCCGCACTGCGCTCGGACTTTTCCAGTTTCTGCACTATAGGTCCCAAAAATTGGCTAAGTACTGAGTGCGTCCGCACTGGGGCTCAGTGCGTCCGCACTCAGGTTTCTGAAAGCAGTTTTCTGTATTTGCAAATCTCAGAATCAGTCCATCAATGATTTGATCTTTGCCTAAAATTGTTCTACACATTTATGGACCACATCCTATTGAATACATAGATTGTCTAATGTCTTAATTCCATATTAGATCACTTTAATTGTGACAATCATATTGACAGTATACAATTCATAATTATATTACATATATGCTCAACGTTGGATATATGATCCAACAATCTCCCACTTGAGCAATATGTCATACCCTTTTAATTATGTATTGTTAACCTTATGTGCGCACATACTTTTCTGTCATCTTTATATATTCCCAAACCAATTCCGTCCATCAATTACATTAGCAAAGGACTAAAGCGGCTTTCGTCACATTTATATTAGTCATGACTAGACCATCAATAATCTCAGTACCAACATAACCAAATGACATGAATCATGATGTGGATGTGTAGCATAGAAATTACACGCAATTGTGATCTTACTGTGTCAATTTCTAACTGGGTCTCCTTCTTAAAACTTGAAACTAAATTTCATAAACTTGTTGTAAAATGCAAAATTCAATTAAACAATTCGCAAATCACATACTCAATTGTAAGGTCAAAACAAGAAATTAGAGATAGAATGCATACAACAATCCTTTTGCAATACCATGCATATAACATAAATAACTTGTTTTCAGTTACAAGTTTCAAATCCAAAATTACAATAAGTAAATAGAACATTAAAATAAACAACCAACAGACTCCCACTAAAACTGAATTTCCCTAATAGAAATTACACCCATATGAGCAACATGCTCTTCAAACTTATTGGGTGGTAATCCTTTAGTAAGTGGATCCGCTAACATGGAGTCTGTCCCTATATGTTCTATGGATAACTGACCATTCTGCACTCTCTCTTTTACAACCAAGAACTTGATGTCAATGTACTTGGACTTTGACGAACTTCGGTTGTTATTTGCGTAAAGTACGGCTGAATTATTATCACAATACAATTTTAGTGGCCTCTCAATAGACTCCACTATACGCAGCCTAGTGACAAAATTGCGTAGCCATACACCATGATTCGATGCCTCATGACATGCAACAAATTCTGCGGCCATTGTGGAAGATGCTATAAGTGACTGTTTAGCACTCTTCCATGAAATAGCCCCTCCAGCTAACATGAAAATGTAGCCGGATGTAGATTTCATGCTATCTTGACATCCTCCAAAATCAGAGTCGGTATACCCAATGACCTCTAGCTTGTCCGATCTCCGATACGTGAGCATGTGATCTTTTGTTCGCTTCAGGTACCTCAAGACCCGTTTGGCTGCTTTCCAATGATCTAGACCTGGATTTGATAAGTATCGGCCCAACATGCCAGTGATGAACGCAATATCCGGACGCGTACACACTTGCGCATACATGATGCTCCCAATAACTGAGGCATATGGATACTTTTGCATTACTTCCTTTTCTAAAGGATTCTTTGGGCATTGGCTGAGACTAAATTTGTCTCCTTTTGCCACAGGGGTATTTCCTGGTTTACTATCTTGCATGCCATACCTTTTCAGGACCTTTTCGATATAATTCCTTTGGGATAATCCTAACATACCTTGGGTTCTATTCCTCAGTATTTCAATCCCTAGGACAAATGATGCATCACCAAGATCTTTCATCTCAAAATTCTTCATCAGAAATTTCTTAGTCTCATGCAACATATTTATATCATTGCTGGCAAGCAATATGTCATCTACATATAAAACCAGAAACACAAACTTACTCCCACAGAACTTGAGGTATATACACTCATCCACAAGATTTGACTCAAAACCAAATGAGATAATCACATTGTGGAATTTGTAGTACCACTGACGAGACGCTTGTTTAGCCCATAGATGGATTTCTTAAGTTTGCACACCATAGACTTTGCATCTCCCGACACATAGTTTTCTGGTTGCACCATATAGATTGTTTCCTCAATGTCACCATTGAGAAACGCAGTCTTAACATCCATCTGATGAAGCTCTAAATCGAAATGTGCAACTAATGCCAATATAATCCTTAAAGAGTCTTTCAATGAAACCGGAGAGAAAGTCTCTTTATAATCGATGCCTTCTTTTTGTGTAAAACCCTTAGCGACAAGACGCGCTTTATATTTCTCCACATTACCTTTCGAATCCCTCTTGGTCTTAAATATCCATTTTGAACCAATGGGTCTCGCTCCTTTAGGTAATGGGACAATTTCCCAAACGTCATTGTCAGCCATAGATTTTATTTCTTCATTCATGGCATCGATCCACTTGCTAGAATTAGAGTCTTGCATGGCTTGTTGAAAATTTATTGGGTCATTTTCTAACATGCCAACATCAAACTCATGCTCTTGAAGGTAAACTACATAATCCGAAGATATTGCAGACCTTTTCTCTCTAGTGGATCTTCTTATTGGCACTTCTGAATTTTCTTGAGGGTTTCCAGCATTGTTGTCAACAACAATCTGGCCAACAACAGCATTCTCCAGAATTTCTGGAATTTCACTTTGTACTGTTTCATCTTGTTGAGTTTGGTCCTCAATAATGGTTTGATTTTCGACAATTGTATTTTGAGTTAAAATGGGTTCAATATCCACAAAACTCTCAACACCTGTGGGAATATTTGCATACTCCTCTTCGAATTCATCCATTATTGTATCTCCCCCCGCAAACTCAACATCCTCAAAAAATTTTGCATTTCCCGTCTCAAAAACTGAATGTTCTGTAGGATTATAAAACTTATAACCCCTTGATCGCTCGGGATACCCAATAAAATAACAACTAACAGTTCTTTCATCCAGTTTCTTTTCATGCGGCCTATAAGGCTTTGCTTCAGCTGGACATCCCCACACACGCAAATGTTTTAAATTAGGCTTTCGCCCATTCCAAATTTCGTATGGGGTTTTGTTAGTTGCTTTAGTGGGCACTCTATTTAGGATATATGCTGCTGTCTTTAAGGCTTCACCCCATAGATTATTTGGTAAAGAAGTGCGACTCATCATACTTCTTACCATGTCTTTAAGCGTTCGATTGCGCCTCTCAGAAACACCATTCATTGCCGGCGAACCGGGCAATGTATACTGAGGCACAATGCCGCATTCTTCTATGAAATGTGCAAAAGGCCCTTTACATTGTTCACCTGATCCATCATATCTACCGTAATATTCACCACCACGGTCAGATCGAATGGCCTTAATGCGTTTGTTAAGTTGTAACTCAACTTCCGCTTTGAAATTTTTGAACATGTCAAGGGCTTGAGCCTTTTCCTTAATCAAATATATGTAGCCATATCTTGAATAGTCATCTATGAAACTAATGAAATACCGTTGGCCATTTCTTGTGGCCGTTGGAAACGGACCACAGATATCGGTATGAATTAATTCCAAGACTTCCGAACACCTTTTGGCTTCATATTTTCTTAAATTGGTTTGTTTCCCTTTTATGCAATTTATACAATCATTAAGATCTGAAAAATTTAAGGGTTCAAGAATTTCATTAGACACAAGTCGTTCAATTCTTCTTTGAGAGATGTGACCTAATCGCTTGTGCCATAATGAAGCAGACTTTTCATTTGTTAATTTTCTCTTCTTACTATTTGTATCCACATGCAAAGCTTCAATATAAGAACTATTGATTTCCAGAGAATATAGATTATCATAAACAGAAAGAAAACCAGAACCAACTTGTTTTGAATCATGAAACAAACTGAAATTTCCATTTCCAAAAGCACAAGTAAATCCATACTTATCTAATGCAGAAATTGAAATTAAGTTTCGTCTAAAAGACGGTACAACAAAAGTCTCATACAAATTCAAATAAAATCCTGATTTTAACAATAATCTATAAGTCCCAATAGCTTCCACTTCAACTTTATTGCCATCGCCCACAAAGATGAATCTTTCATCATCACTTGGCTTCCGGCAATTTAGGCAGCCCTGCAAAGATATACTTATATGAGTAGTTGCACCTGAATCTATCCACCAAGTATATCTAGATACAGAAGATAAATTAACTTCCGTACAAACCATAACAAGAGATGTACCTTTCTTAACACGCCAAGCATGATAATTCTGGCAATGCATCTTCTTGTGTCCAATTGCACCACAGAAGTAACAGGCACTTTCCGATGCGGCAACTGATTTGCCCTTATCCTGTTTCTTGTTGGTGTTCTTTGCAGCATCCTTATTATCCTTATTCTGATTTGATTTCTTACGCTTAGCCGATGCCTTAAATTTGGAAGTTGTAGCAAAATGGGCACTTTCTGTCTTCTGTTGTTTCAATCTTTCCTCTTCTTCAACACAATGGGAGATGAGTTCATTGAGTGGCCATTTGTCTTTTTGACAATTATAGCTCACCATAAACTGTCCAAAGTGTGCAGGAAGGGATATCAATGCTAAATGCACTAAGAGATCATCAGAAATCTCCAAAGTTGTGAAACAACATTAGACATCTCCATGATGTACTCCCTAATACTTCTCTTATCTTTATATTTCATTGAGACAAGTTTGGTCAAGAGTGTACCAATTTCAGACTTTTCATTCTTGACAAACCTTGTCTCAACTTCGGCTAAAAATTCCTTAGCATTAGTAATCTTATCAGAAATCGAGCCTCTAAATGCCTCTGGAATGGACCTTTTCATAATCATTAGACTCACTCTATTAGATCTGTCCCATTTTTCCTCAACTCTCTTTTCTTCAGGAGTTGAGGTAGCAGTAATTTTGGGACAGTCAGTTCTGAGTGCCAAGTCTAAATCCATGACACCGAGAGTTATCATAACACTCTCCTGCCAATACTTGAAATTGGTACCATTTAACATCGGAATGTCTTTTAGGCCAGTAGTAATGCTAGCTGAAAAAATTCGAACAAAAGACACACAAAACAAACACGATTTAGCAAAAAAAAAAAAAAAAAAAAAATCTGAATTTATAAATTATATTCAAATAAAGGCTAAACAATTCCATTATTACCAAAGTATCGGTTTCCATTAATTGATTACCGGAGGGCAACAATTAATTTCTTATGATACTTTGTCGCAATAATAAAGTATTGATGATTCATTAACATATCGACAACATGCCTTCCGGAGGGCCGACATTATGACATATGTATAAAGCATAATAATCATCTTCACACTTTAATATCACTCAATTGTACATAAAACTTTAACAACCATAATCTTCCGGAGGGCCGATATATGATTGCTTCAATTAAATGTACACTTAATTTCCTTTTATATAATGAATCTAAATTAACTTTGTCAAAAGAGGCACCGGAGGGTACAATAATGACTCAATTTATTTAATTCAAGATATATATAACTTTAATGCCTTTAAAAGAATCATAATTTATACTTATGCCATAAAATAAAAGTGCAATTAAATAAATATATATATAATTGCATCATAATAACTGCATTTTTAATCTGATAAATTATTCTCTAACTTTTCAGAGAGTTGTGCGGCCCCCACGGAATTTTATGCGGTCTGCCAAATTAAAAAAGGTATTTTGTGCATATGCATCAAAAAACCGTGCGATCGCATCAAAATCCGTGCGGCCGTATCTTTGTCTGAGTAACTGAAAAACTGCATTTATTATGCTGAATTAAGACACGATCCAGAGAGATTTTAATAAAAGATTGGAAGCACCTTAAATAGCCTTTCAAATTTAGAAATTATTCTAAATTTGTAAATTGTTGTTTCAGAAAATTTATAAAAAATAAATTTCTCAAAACCCTAATTTCATAACTGCCCAAGAAACAGAAATTTTTCAGGATCGAACATTATTTGATCAGAATTTTGCGATTTCAAGTGGAAATCTTCGAGCAAACCCTAATCAAATTAATAATTTAACTTTTAGGCAATCATGATCTCATATAAAACTTTTGTGCTCTCCAAACTTAAATTTTCATATCCAGAAAATCAAGAATCAATAAAAAATATCAACGAAAAAATCATCAATTCCTAATTCTCTCTAGATCCTTAAAGACCTAATCCTTCGGCATAGGAAGGCTCTGATACCACTTGTTGGGGGATCATAAAGGCCAAACAATTACGCCTTATCTAGAGATCAAACAATTACATCTCATCTAGGGGTCAAACACTTACACCCCGGGGAAGAAGAAACAATCCCCACCTTAAACCTAAGGACCGTCCTATGCCAAAGATACCCGAAAACATAATCTTAAGTGCGGAATTATACCTGATTCCATGCCGTTTGCCATGGAATACCCCAAAGTCTTGAGCAAGCCGTCTCCGTGAGCGCGAGACAAGTCTTTAGTGGCAAGAAGTCCTTCTCGCCTTTGTGGTTGGGTTGTGGATTAGGTCTTCCAAAGCAACAAGACACACCCTTGAGAAATCCTCTCCAATTTCCTTATGGATCTCTCCTCTCAATTCTTTAATGGAGAAAGAAGGGAGAAGGCACTCAAAATTCTGTCTAAGAATAACCTCTTTCCAGAAATATGAGTTGAGTTAGTTATCTTGTGCCTTGGGGACCCATCCTTATATAGTTTTACACATCTGGCGCCGCGAGTGCGGGTGCACTGGGTCGCACTGGGACTCAGTGCGTCCGCACTAGGTTGAGACGCGTCCAAATAACTGCTTTTCTTTCAGCCCCGAATTTTGGTTAAGTCCTGAGTGCGTCCGCACTGGGTCTCAGTGCGTCCGCATTAGCCTCGGACTTTCTCTCCAGCTTTTACACTGGACTTCAGAAAATTGGCTAAGTCCTCAGTGCGTCCGCACTGGGCTCAGACTATTTCCATTTTCTTCACTGCAGTCTCCAAATTTGGCTAAGTCCCGAGTGCGTCCGCACTGGGGCTCAGTGCGTCCGCACTGCGCTCGGACTTTTCCAGTTTCTGCACTATAGGTCCCAAAAATTGGCTAAGTACTGAATGCGTCCGCACTGGGGCTCAGTGCGTCGGCACTCAGGTTTCTGAAAGCAGTTTTCTGTATTTGCAAATCTCAGAATCAGTCCATCAATGATTTGATCTTTGCCTAAAATTGTTCTACACATTTATGGACCACATCCTATTGAATACATAGATTGTCTAATGTCTTAATTCCATATTAGATCACTTAATTGTGACAATCATATTGACAGTATACAATTCATAATTATATTACATATATGCTCAACGTTGGATATATGATCCAACAAAAAGATCCAACAAAAATAGCCATTCCTTTCTATAAAATCGACACTATCAAGGGCCATGACAACAATACGAAACAAAACATCTCAAGTTACAAACCAAAAAGCACATTCCATAAAAGTTTATCACAATTCAACGATTATTTTTGCTACAACTTGTCGCATTTTCTCACATTTCCCTTTTTCTTTTTCTTATCCCTCTTCTCCATTTTTGCCACTTCCCTCTCGAGTCGCTGGACACGGTCGACCAGCCCTTCCATGAGCTGCGACTGTCGTGCACTACTCTGGCACAACTCCTCCATTAAATTCTTCATTCTCTCGCTCTCTACCACCACCCTCTCCATTACATCCTTCATCCCCTTCATCTCCATTTCATTGTTCTGATTAATACATGTCACAGCTTGAGATGATTCAGGTGCTTGATCAACAGCATTGGACCTTATAACACTTTCCTCCATTTCTAAGGTTTCAGTAGGATCACATACCTCGTCTAATTCTTGGGCTTCAGTGAATTCTTCATCAACATTTGGTTTTTCATCCAATATCTCCATTTGAGGGGTTTCTGCTCTGTCTTGGGCTTCAGTGAATTCCTGATCAACATTTGATTTCTCATCCGATATCTTCATTTGAGGTGTTTCTATTGAATTTATGGGTTCAAGTGGGGATTCCTTCATCAAATCAACAGCTTCTACTAACATAGTTTCCTCTCTGCATTTGCTTGAATCGATCACACCAATCGGGGTTACATCCATTGAATCCACTGCTTCTACCACCTTGTCGTCTTCTGTCAAAGGGGAATTTGGGTTTTGCACAGTAAATTCAACAGAATCAACCGCAACATTTGATCTATCGACCTCAATCGTATCTGATTCGACCTTATCATCACCTCTAGCACCAATTGAATCGACCAGCTCTTGCAAAGAGATTACCTTTCTGATCACCTTCTTTCTGTAATCTCTCACGCCTCTGACTGAATCAAGCCGAAACAACAGACGCATCAGCATCTCTCCAACCCTGATCCTAGCCTTGACTTCCTTCTCTAAAATCATCTCGTCTCTTGCAATCTCTTCCCCAATTGCTTCAGTTTCAGCTTCAATTTTTCGCACAATACTCCAATTCTTGCGCACTAAGAAGCCACGGATCACCTTCTGAAGCTTCACAGCCGCCATTTCAGGTGAAGGTCGTGGCGGGATCACCGGGGATGATGTCTGAGTTGGCAGTTGCGAAGCTCCCGAGTCAGAGTTGACGAAGTGGATTGGGACGGAGATAACTTTAGGTTTCAGTGTAGGATTTGAGGTTTCTTGAGGATTAAAATTTGGATTATAGAAAGGTTTACTGTACTGATTGGGTTGTGAAATTGGATTATGGTCAGGATTAAAGTAGTGATTCATGTATGGATTTGCATGATGATAAGAATTCGAATTGCGGTAGTGATTTGGTTTTAGATTTGAATTGGGGTAGAAGGTGAAGTTTTTCCTTGGAATTCCGAAGTATTCCTCCATTGATCTCTCGTACTCTCTCTTCTTAAATTAGTGGTTTGAGCTCTCTTTGGTTTTTCTTTTGTTTTCTTTCTGTTTTCTTGCTTTGGTTGATTTGAAGAGGATAATTATGCGGAGTTTATATAGCTTCTGTGATATGGATTGGAGAAGGAGATAGTAAAAAGCAGGATATTTTTAGAACGTCCGCGGGGTTTCTGGAACCATGCAAACGATGAGTTCACAACTGAACAGGGCAAGAAAGGTAACGATTCCGTCACCAGTGCCGTTGAGAGTATTCTGGCACTTTCTAGAAGAAGATCCAACGACAGGGATTGCGTATATTCCTCTGATCCGATCTATCAAGCAAAACAGCAAACCCCGGTTAAAGAAATTCCCTTCAAATTAGCCTGTAAATCAAAATTGGGCTGGAATTTGTTTAGGCCCAAAATAAGGCCTCATAAACCTGTTCTGTTCTTTGTGCTTGTAATATATTACAGATGGCGATCATTCCTTATTTTCTTTATAGCAAATGGGCATCCATTTGAAACTTCACAAACAATGAATTTATGTTTACATTTTAAAAAGACAGATCAATGTTTAGGATTATATTTATAATTCATTCCTTTTATAATAAAGCAGATTTCTACGAGCACAATAAGTGCGCAGCCATTCTGCTATCCCATCAAGTATTAACAGATTCATATGAATTAGGGGTGTCAATTGTATGATACGTGTCGGGTGGAGGCATTTTCGTATCCGTACCCGTTACAAATTGATCTTATTCTTGTTTTATCCTTTATCTGATACAAATTGGTCATATCCTTACTCGTTATAATTATCGGATAACGAAATAGTAACGGATAATGTTAATATAATAATTAATTATATTATTTATTAAATAAATCATTAAAAATAACGTCTTTTGTGCTCCAACAATTAAGTAAAAAATTTGAGATTTGTAGGCCCAATTAAATACCCAGAGCAATTTAAAGAATGTGATTTATTTTCATTGTTTGTAATGGTCCACCGTCCATGTCAAGAGAATTTAATTAATATTTAATGAAATGCATTTTTTCCAAAATATCAATTTAAGTATCCAACTCCTCTCTCTCGGGGTGCAGTTGGACGGTCATTATATTTTCTATATATGTATAATTTAACTTTTTTTTATATAATTATTCTATCAGATAATGTCACTAAAATAGTATTTATTTGTATTCTTAGTTGTTTAGTTACAAAATAAAAACTTTATTCATACCCGATAAGTTTAATCAGAAAAAAAATCTTATACGTACTTGTCTTATTTACTGTGTTATGGGTCGGATAAACGAGTAAAAAGAAACCATTGACACCCTGATACAAAAATTGTATCAGTACGAATTCATATCCTGAGGAACAGAATATTTGAGTTTAGATTCGAACCGATCTGAATTCGTGTCAATATGGCACAAGATGAGATGCAAAGGACCTCTTTAATATTCATGCCAAAGCATATTGAACGGTCCGGGGTGGAATGCACGGGGTAAGTACCACATAGACATATTTATTTATTGAAATTATTTTAAATTAATATAAGGTAATAGATTGATTAGTTTGAGATTTAATCCCATAATAAGAGCCGGGAATAAATCATTTTTTTTTTAGGCAATTTTGAAAGGGAACCGATCCTGTCCCTCTGTGGGCAGGAAATTCGGATGCGGGTGGATTTTGAGACAAAACTATATCAATATTTAAATGTTAAAATTCACTCCAGATCTACGTATCAGTGATTTTAGGGGCAAGAATTTCCTGCCCACACGGAGGCAAGTAATCCGGTTTCTTTTGAAAGTACCAATTTTTTTTTTATTCCTTTAGTTTAGGAATAAGATTTTCTGTGAAATGAAGTGGACGATACGCTAAATTTTAAAGGAACTGGACAAATTTTTTGGTTTCTTCAGAATTTCAGTTCATCTACACAATTTTAAAGAAACCAAAAAAAAATTCAATACCTTCTATGGAACCAAAATTTCCATACAATCCATTAATTGTCCTATAGTATTATTATATTATTTCTATAATATTATTATATTATTTTTATGGAACCAAAATTTCCATACAATCTATTAATTATCCTATATTACTATTATATTATTTCCATTAATTTTCATACAATCCATTATTTTTGACACAATAATATTTTATTTTGACACAACAACTTCAAATTTTGTAATTTTATAGACAATTTTACCCCCTCCATACATATAGCTTTCAACTGTCATTTTTATTATCCGGAGATTATACAATCTTCTAGTACAAAGACTATTTATTAATTACTATATATTTTCATTGTTAAATTTTTATTAATTTGAAAGAACAACAACAAAAGAAAAAATAAACCATGTATTTTTTGATGTACATCAATGATTTTATCTTTAATTAAATATGTATTTTGATCCTCTTTTATTTGAAGATATTTAGTATAAGAAGTATAAATTAAATTTTACTATATTACCACTTTGTTTAACAAATTCAACATAATTAGTTAATTCTTACTAAGTTATTAAAGCATAAACAAATTAAAAATAACACCAACTGAAAAACAAACTGCAATAAAACATAAGTTTATTATTGCAATGGAGTTTATTTTTGTTTCAAAATAATATTGAGAGAAGTCGAGTGATGAACTTTTTTATTTATTAATTTATGTTGAGCTAAAAGATTCATTATTTCTCGCGTTACATATTTATATCGATTGGATGTAATTTCTATATTTTGTAGCGTTTATGTTTAGATTATTTTTCGAAAACTATCCATTGTTTTTTTTAATATGATCATATATTATGTTATTATGTAATTTAATAAATTATTTAATCTTATTTCAAAAAATCAAGACAAATTATTAATTAATATCATATACGAATGATTAAGATTAATTTTAGTCCAAATAAGAAATCACATAAGATACAAGTTATTTTTAATGAACTAAATCAGTGAGAAAATAAAAATAAACATTTATGGATGAAAGAAGTAGCGGAAGAAAATAATTAAAGAATGGCCGAATTATATACGAGATCATCAACCAATAAAATACATGTTTATTTCTTCGTATTAATGACTATTTGTTATTAATATTATTTTCATATTTGAAATTTTTATCTAATACATTTCCATTTCAAATAATAGAATAATAAAATTAGAAACCCATCCTTTATAGAGAGAAATCATTCTATCAAACAAATCTTTTAGCATATAATATTTTGTTCAATTCATGTTTGTTTTCAATTAATAGAGTTTTTAATATCTTTTTGTTGAATTACGATAATATAATTTGAACGTAGTTTACACTTTGTTTTTCACACCAATATAAAATTTGTGTGAACCACCTAATGCATAATAAGTAACAGTAAAAAAATGACATATGATGTAAGGAATGACATATTAGTGTTGCAAATCCAACAAAGTTGATTAAAGCTCCTAAAAAAATAAGATTCTTTCTGCCATAAATGATTGCTTGGTAAATTTTTGTAGCTATACTTCTCAAATTTGAAAAAAATAAAACATTCCCAATAAGAAGATTTCATGAGGCGTTTTAGTTTAGGAAATAAAATAATTAAGTAATGACTATTAAAATAAAGAAAGTACATCTTCAAAAGGATACGGCATTTAGAGTTAAAGAAGGACAAATTTGTCCATACAAGTAAAATATTTGGATTTGTTGTGTTAATAAAAACAATCATATTGATTGTGTTAGTATCATTTCTTTTTGTCTCTTTTCTACAACTGATATTGTTCTGGTGATAGCAGTCTTTCCAAAAGAAAAATAAACTACCATATGAATATTGTCCGTGATGCCTCAAGAAAATATGAAAAAAAGGGGTATGTATATTGACACCACACACATTTCTATTGACGCAACATCTTTAAAAAAAAATTAATGTATGGACAATTTTAACCCTCCTTAAATGTATTTCTAACTATCATATTTCTCCATAATGTAATTAATATAGTGACCATTAATTAAATTATTTGATTTCCATAATTGCTAGATTTTTTTTCCTTTTTTATTTTATTTATATTGAGGTAATGTTTTTCTGCTTCATTTTTTCTCGTAGAAATATAGATAGCTACAAAATTTATACAGTACATTAATTCAATGGAAATTTCAAGCACCGAGCCATCAACTTCCACTCAAACACACCAATTATACGACTAAATAGATCTAAGATATTAAGGTCAAAAAAGAAAAATAATTTAAATAATTCAAGCTCAACTCGACAAGATCTATCATATTTTGAGATTGTCAAATATTCACATCAAGGCAGACCTTCTAATAAAAGCACCTCATATAATACCATTGATCTGAATATATTTCCTGACGTCACAAAGGATTAAGGTCAGTTTATTCTTACAATATTTCGATTGAAAACAATATAATGAGTTAGTTATTTATTGACCGGACTTTTTCTTTGTAGGTTATCATGTTCGTAGCATTAATGGAGAAAACAAACTAATGAGCTATCATCAATTTCAATTTGGATGGAGTTTTTTCCAATATGATTTTGAAAATTTCTAGAATATTTTATCAATTTAAGTTTAATGCAACCAATTTATTAATTTTAGCATGATTGATGTAATATTTTTAAGTAGTGTTTTGTTGTACTTTTAATTTATTATTTTAATCACAAGTTGAATGTCAAAATTAATCATGATAATTTACATTAATATATTTTTTATATAAGTAATCATGTCGTTTTTTAGTGATTGTTGCGCAAAGAAAAGATAAAATGTTAATTGATAAAAAAATTATAGTAAATTGTTAAAAAAATTGTGAAGTTGTCCTAATAAAATTGATATATACAATGATAATAGATTTTAATAATATAATGAAATCATTCACTGTTGTAGTTCCTTAAAAAATCTTAAAGATTCAATGAAAATAAATAAAGAATATTAATTATGTGAATCTAACCTCTGAGGAAAGAAATTAAATCATATAATACTATATGACAGAGAAACAAATTTTTAAACAAAATAACATATTTATAAAATATAACATTTAAGGAAAAAAATTATGTGGTTATATATGAGAGAGAATCAGTTTCCAAAGAAAACACTTAATGAAGGATAAAATTGTCTATATAGTAATTTTCTTTTATAATGTTGTGTTAATAAAAAATTTAGTAGTTTTAATATCATCACCCAAAAAAAGTTAATTCCTTGGTTCAATTGTAATTTATAACAAACAAGTTAATTCTTATGATTCTCTGTTAAGTAGAAAGAAGAAAGATACCCCAAACAAAAGGGGACCCACCACAAGAAAACATTAGAGAACGGAGTAGGTCCGATGTCCATCGGACCTACTTTTAGGTTCAACGAGCATGATGACCGTCCGATCTAATTTAAGTTTGTGCGCACGAAAAATAAAACAGACACGCACGAATTTTAAAGCTTACCGCACGAATTTTAAAGCAAATCGACGGTGATTGAACCCATCGAACCTACTCTCAAGCTTTATCATTTACATAACCGGGGCCTCATGCTTTCGTCTTTGCGCTCAAAGGTGACAGCATAGGCGTTGGAAATTAAACATATCTTAATTCAGGTCCTAAATCCAACTTCGTGCTCCCATTACCATACCAACAAAAGTACAACTGCACAAATTGTTCCAGCCCAATCCAACATGTGTTGACGATTTTTCATAGCCAAGTCCTCTAGAAAAGAGGTTAGGAACGCTTCAATCTTGTTGATGCTCATATTACTGAAATTTGACTGATTCTCCTTTATTCCCATTACGAAGCGAAGGCTCCGGCGCACTGAACTATGCACTTTGCAATATATTTTTTTCTGAGAAAGATTTATCACAAAACAAAATCCTACAACAATAACACGGCAACAGCTCCTAAAAGCTTAGTTTGCACGCATCAAATAAATAAAATACAAAACTAACTCCAGTTTGCAACAACCTATAAAGCTGTCAAAAACAGATAGAGCAGGAAACTAGAAATCAACAGACCAAACTGTGGCAGCTTGGATGAAATTGCATGGTCAACCTCTATCATAATTCCAAAGCGACAAGTACCTGTCGACGGGTCCATGTTAGTAGTAGTGGCCAAACCAGAAAAATCACACGCCACGTCATCTTGATCATTCTTCTGGAAAAAACTATTGAATGCATAGGATATGTTCCCCCTTGTATCGAGATTCCCACATGAGGTTTTATAACCGAGACTTGTGCAATCGGCATTTGCACATGCATAACTAATGGTATCGGTAGTTTTCGAGTCAGATAGACTAACTGATGGTTTCAGAACGCACCACTTTTTGTCAAGATACTGCACACCTCTAGCCCTAATTAAACCCCTGGAAGAATTCCCAATACCTAGGTTAAGTTGGTATTTAGGCAACCCGTCATATGTGAAAATTCCCCAATGCCGCTCGAAATTACCAGGTTGAATGCTCTTCTCATCCTCATCGATCAGGCTAAACAGGTATGCATCGATCGGCCCGGGTCGCATTGGAGTGCCCCGGCCCGTTAATATGTGAGTCATGAAACCCTGGTTGAATCGTTGCGCATATTGGGTATTCGCATTCATGTCCCCATCAGTAGGCCACCCGACCTCACCCACTATTATGGGCAAATTACCGTACCCATTTTTCCTCAAGGACCAGATCAGAGTATCAAGGTTGGCATCAAACATGTTGGTGTATGTATTAGAGCCGTCTACAATTGGGGAGGCATTGCCATCAAAAAATGCATACTCCACCGGAAAATTGGCGTCGGAGTATAGACTTATGAAAGGATATATGTTGACAGTGAAAGCAGCTGAGTTATCACTAAGGAATTTTACAATGGCTAGCATGAGGTCATGTATGTCCGTTCGAAAATCACCGTCTGACGGCTTACCAGATGCTGATTGGTACACATCAGCATTTAATGGACACGTTACCTTTACTTGGTTGCCCAGGCCTGCCTTTATGAGGGCGCCTTGTATGTTCTGCAGAGCGGGAAAAGTTGTTTGGAGGAAACTGCCATTGTATGTTTCCAAAAATGGCTCATTACCTACTGCCACATACCTGGTACAAAAAGACATGGCTTTAACTCAGATCTTTTAATAGATTAAAAGACGTGCTATAAACAATCAAATAGGCTGTGCTTGACAGTCACTTGGAACGGAGCAAACAGATTTGTCAGCATAATTAATTTATTTGACCAAAGGTCTGACTTGCTCATCTCACATTAATTACACTAATGAATCTTAAATTCAATTCAAATAGATGATAATCTCCTCAAATTAAGATTTGAAAAAGTTTATCAGGTACTAGAATCAAATAAACTTAATATCATTCAAATTTACTACAACACACTTCTCAGTACTAATTCCTAACACAACAATAACTCCTTGATAAATCATTGCTACTGCTAGCAAGCACAAAAATGCATCCAGGCAAAGGTTAGGTCAACAACCATAGTTCAATAGCTGATTAGAAACAAAGAAGGAAACACAAATTTCTATATCCAAAAGAGCAATTGGCCAAATTGTACTTGGGTTGTGATTTTCCAATTCAGCATGACCCCCCGAAACCTTAGATAAAAGGTAAAAGAGAAATAAAAAAAGGTCCAGATTAGATGATTGACTTCCAAAGGTCCCTTTTTGCATTCCACCAACCGAAAGCTCTTTTTTTTTTCATTTTTATCCGAATGCAAGTTACAAAAAATTAGAAGAATAATATTTTGATCCAAAACATGACAGCACATATATCACAGAGCAACCTTTTTTTCCTCAATAGATAACCTTTTTGACCCAGAATAACTCTTACAAAGTAGAGTTTAACTTTAATGTAATATAACTAAACCTCTTTATAACCAGGTAAAAACTCACATTTATGCAATTCCTTATTTGTGCCAACAATAGATATCCTCTTAAAAGAAAAGATATGAAAAACATAAACAAAAAATAAGTACCTGATACTGACACCATTATTGACGAAAGCAGAGACATTTTTAGAGACCCAATTTTCAGCAGATTTCATGCTTGTGGCAAGTGTTTGCAACATGTCATTTGGGATGCCAACCATTACCTCCAAACCACTTTTTTTTAGCGCATGCATGGTTCCATCCTCCGCATCAAATAACTTGACCTTTGAGAAGCCATTTTCTTTTAGCAGCTGCACCACTGTATCTGGTGGTAATGGATGGCTGGTTTGAGTCCCCCAATTCGCACCAATGCCATTCACACGGATTGATAAAAGAGATATACATGAAAACAAAACAATAATTGCCTTTACTTTTTCCATCTTTCCAACTGGATCTTTCTTTATTATAAGACACTCCTACATGAAAAGGAAAAAGAATAAGAAAATGTTCCAGGGAAACCCAACCAATAGTTAGATTATGGAAAGAAAAAAAGGTTAATATAAGGGGGAGAAAACAACTAGCCTTAGATCAAAATAATTTAAGAAATAGTCTAACAAATTCTGAATCTCATTATTTGGGGTCGTTTGGCTATGGTACCTGTTAAATAATTATAAAAAAAAAGGTTAGGAGTCAGATAAAGAATTGCAACATAAATTAGAATCAGAAGGCAACAAAAGAAGGTAGGGAATTCTATACTAATCAGAGCAACTCGCACTTAATTAAACGGGTTAGTTGGATTTAGTGGAAAAAAACAGTTAATTGCTCCAAGTTTGGTTAGACAAGTTAAATAATGAGATACAAAAGCGGTAACGAAATTCCAAATTTTGGTTCCTTCAAAAACTGTGAAAAATTAGAGAGACCGAGGAAAAAGAGCAAAGAGGCTGAGAGGAATCAGTACCAAATGAAAGAAAGATCACCTTAAAAACCCTAGCGATTTGGGGATGAAGCCGAGGCAAAGATCACCAGATATTTTGGATTAGGGTTTTAAGGAGTGAGAGGGCAGTGAAGCTGGCGTCTCTCTGTGGCGAAGCTTGTAAGCAAGCTCCTGAACTATTTATTAAAGTATCAGTGTACCACTGGTGCGTACATACGTGTATATGACTGAGAGGAGAGAGAGACAGAGCCCGAGAGAGGAGAGAGGAGAGAGGAGAGAGGAGAGAGAGAGATAATCCAGTGCAGAACTGGGAACAGAGCTAATAAGGTGGTAGAGACTGGGGGCACCGCAGTACACCGAAGTGATGAACACAATCCAAAAGGAAAGTAAATAACAATACTTTTTCCTCCCCTGAAATGTGTAGATCAGAGCATCATCAAGACCGTGAATATTTGATCGGACGGTTATATCAGGCCGTTCTTATCTATATTTCATTGTAACTTCCAAGGACAATTTCAGAGAGAGAGAGGGGATGGATATTGTGATATAAAATTTGAAAAGATTCGGGAACCGAGTAGGCCATAATACCAGATTACCAATCCCACTTTGTTGAGGCTGCCGCTCTGTACTAAAAAGCATACCCTACCTCTGTAACTCTGTACTCATCTAGTTCTGTGAAGTCCGGATTCACTGTTTCGTTTCTCTGTAGCGAATCAGGTTCCATTATATTTCTTTTCCTTAAGAGTTAAGACAATAGAATATTGATAACAGTCTACTACTTATCTTTGGCCGGTTCTCATAAGATCCTTTGGATTTTATAGAGAAGAATTCGTACTGTTAATTGTTGGATCGGACTGTGAGTTCTGCTCTTTCGATCTCAACTATTCAAAAATTTTCATTCACGTATTCTGATAAAAAAAAAAATTTATACACAGGTTTCAACGATTTTGAATGGTTAAAATCGGAAAAAACAGCAGAGTCCGATCCTTAATTGTTATCAACAATTTTGTATGTTATTGAAATTAAATTTAGATGTTTATAATCGAATAATGCACGATGTGGGATATTAGCTTCTTCAAGTTTTGATCCGTAAAAAAAGTATTTTTTACTTGTAAATAAAATTCTTAATAAGTAAATTAATGAAGCGTGCTAATTTAGTTTTAGTCTTTTTTTTTTAGGAACTATTTTAGTCTTTAGATTGTATAATCACTTTGATCAGAACAAAAGTAGGATTTAACTCATTTCAGACTTCAGTAGAAACAATTCCAATAAAATTATTTGGAGCTAAAATTTTATGATCGGAATGAAGAACAATAATAAGATGATTTGATTGAATCTGGCAAATATCTCGTTTCTCTCCCAATTTAAAGATGCAATTTGAGCCCTTCTAATTGGCATTGCTGTTCTATTTAACAAATTGAGCCATTATTCCGATTAAATAATAAATATTCAAATCCTATTAATAAAAGCTTGTTAAATATATGGAAGTCTCATATTCCTTTGGAAGTAAATTTTTTTTTTTTTGAGAAATCGATCTAATAGTATCTCTTTAATGTGTTTTTTCAGTTCTTTACTGGCACCAGTTTCTCAAGGCTGAAAGAGGTCTTGTAAGGATGTAAATTTGGTCTACGGGCATGGAAAAGTTGAGATCTTCGTTGAGATCTTCGCGCATAAAACACTTACTTCGTTTAGAATTCGTGCATTGAAAAGTTCGAACGATTGAGATTGGAATAACAATTTATGTTATTCCCAAACATTTGGGGTTTCTTTGGCTGGATTGGGAGCTAATTAGGCAAAAACTAAAGTGATCACTGATTTGTCATCAAAGCACCAAGTCCAAAATCTTTCGAGAAAATTTCAAAATCGAATAATCTTTTAGTAAGTTAATTTAATGGAAGGCATGTACACCTTAGCAATATGCTTTGTCTAGTCTGTGCTCCTTTCTAACTGAATTCATCTTTAAATTGGTAAAAAGGAAAAAAAAAGTAAATTCGAATAACGCCTGCTAAGAATAATAATCCTGAGGTTGGATTGAGCACGAATAACCCATTTTCTTTTCATATTTTGCCTTATAGTATAAGATTTATGTGTATATTCTTAATTTTGAGTCCATACTTGTCTGACTTTTTGGATCCGATAATAAAAACTTATTTTGTAATGTACGTGCGAAATATATATATATATATATATATATATATATATATATATATATTTTGATAAAAAGAAAATGAAGTGATTTTATTAAAATCACAGCAAAAATAATTAATACAAATGGACAAATTCTTTAACGATGTAATTTTTTTTTTGAATAAAAGGCTGAAAAGCTCGTTTCATGTTAATGAAACAAAAGTTAAATTGCATAAGACAATTTTTGATACTATGCTCCAACACAATGGATACGTATCCTCTGCGGAGCAAAACGAACGGACCAGATTAACTCTCAGCCAGTTTTGGAATGTTTTTTTAGTGATTTTTCATCAAATACAATTGTTATTTAGTTCAATTTAGGCTTAACTCTTTGCGTTAGTACTTGAATCAGATAATGGGTTTTAGAAAGCTATATGATCATATATTCATTATGATTACTTTACTCTTTTGGTTCATGATTTAATGGATAATGGATTGCCAGAAGGGAATCCTTCTAAATGGGATGATGTTTTGCATTTTTCTAAATGGGTTTTACCTTAACTGACTACCTTCTAAAGGGAATCCTTCTACTTGGGTTTGAATCTCTGTCTACCTTATTATGGTCACATACTTTGTCTTTGTATAAGTTATAATTTATCAAATTAAAAGTTTACCTTAACTGTCATAGGAAATACAAGATATCTGATGTGGCATATTCAGTTATCCGTTCTTCTAGGACTATAGGCCAAGTATGCTACTTTCCAAGCTGTATATTGTTTTCTAAGTATGCTTCTTTATGGAATTAAGAACCATTGCCTCATTTACTATATGTTACAACATTGTAGGTTGAGACTTATCAAGGAAAAGCATAGACGAGCTGTGCATTTTTATCTACAGGAAATTAATATGAATTGTTCTATATGCTGCAACAAAGAGTACTTCAACATTAACGCTGAGACTGTTTTGTAAATTTGCACTTCCATGTAATACTTGCATCTATATATATAGTTGTACTATCCTTTTTATATTTATCAAATACTTTAATGATATGTACAATATCTGAATTCAACCTATCACCGACTCACCACGATGAATGCCGAAGCAAAGCGAGGCATACTTCTAGTTTAAGAAAAACCTCGTGCATTGTATGTTGGAGTCGAAGTGGTCCGAAATTTGATCAGACGGTCTAAATTGAAATTCAATCAGTGCATTAACTCTGAGAGTAGGGGTGTCAATGGGTACGGTACGGGTCGGGTGGAGGAATTTTCATACCCATATGACTTTACCCATACCCTAACCCATACCCATTAAAAATTGACCTTACCCTATTCTACCCTTACCCGTTAATATTATCGGGTAACGAAACGGTAGCGGATTAATAACGGATATTACTAATATAATAATTAGTTTTATTATATTTTACAAATTAAATATAAAAAACTCATTCATTTCACACATATGTAATTACATTTCTAATAAAAAATAAAAATGAATGTGCAATCAATTCCAACTAAATTGTTTTTTTATAAAGGAAGAAATTTAAAAACATGAATACATAATTAGGTGGGTTGGAAATTGAATTGAATATATATTTAGATTTTATAATTACCTTATAAGGTAACGGGTACGAAATAGTCATTACGCATACTCTTACCCATTTGGTTAACGAAAAAAATTTCTTATCCATACCCATACCCAATAAGCTAATGAAAAAAAAACCTTACCCATACCCGTCTTATCGAATACGATACGGGTCGGGTAAACGGCTAAAAAGGTACCATTGACACCCCTATCTGAGAGGATCCGGACTCAAACAACTAACGGGATCATTCACCCCGACATTTTTATTAATATCCAAAGTTTAATACAAATTATTATTTATACCCAGAAACGGACCCAATATCGAAAAATGGCCGGTTTACTCCTTTCCTAAGCCGGCCATTATCTGGCCGGCTTACTCCCCCCTAAACCGGTCATTTTCTGACCGGTTTAGTTGTTTTTCTTTTAAGAGACAGTATGAAGAGAAAAAATAATGAAATCTAACACTGAAAATTTGAATTTTGTGTTTAAATTATTTGTTAGATTACTTCTTTTGATTTATAATTAACATATTTATACTAAAATACACTAGATTACTTGAAATTATGTTGAATTACACTATATTACAATAAATTATGTTGAATTACACTAAATTACGTTAAATTACGCTAAATTACATATGAATATGGACGATATCTTCACTGAAAAGGCGAAAAACGACTGGTGAAACTTCAAACGGTCATAAAACGGCGCTCGAGTGTCCGATTTCAGCAAATGACCACTTTTCGGAAAGCTTGCGAAAATGCGCATGCGTCCGTGCTAGCTATGCTAGATTTCGAAATTCAGAATCGCCAAAAAACAAAGGGAAGAGCCTTAAAACTTGAGTTGAAGTTTCCGATTAAGATTTTCATTTCTATTATTCAATCCAAGTAGCTCAGTAAATTAGTTACATAATGAACTTGTAGAATACCAGTTTTTACTATTTTCGGAATTTTTTTACTATTTTTTATGATTCATGAAAGATGGCACAGAATCGGTCTATTTTAGCGTAATTTACCGTATTTCAGCATAATTAGCGAAGTTATTGTAATTTAGCATAATTTAACGTAATTTAGTGTAATTCAACATAATTTATTGTAATATAGTGTAATTCAACATAATTTCAAGTAATCTAGTGTATTTTAGTATAAATATGCTAATTATAAATCAAAGAAGTAATCTAACAAATAATTTAAACACAAAATTCAAATTTTCAGTGTTAGATTTCATTATTTTTTCTCTTCATACTGTCTCTTAAAAAAAAAAAAACGACTAAGCCGGCCAGAAAATGGCCGGTTTAGGGGGGAGTAAGTCGGCCAGAAAATGGCCGGCTTAGGGAAGGAGTAAACCGGCCATTTTCTGGCCGGTTTGGACATTTTTCGATATTAGGTCCGATTCTGGGTATAAATAATAATTTGTATTAAACTTTGGATATTAATAAAAATGTCGGTCATTCACCCCGCAAACCAAACAAAAAAACTTTAAAACTTATTAAAAAGGCCGAGACTCTGCTTCATTAAGAAATATAGTTAACTTACAACTTCAAAACTTAATTAAATTAGATTAAATAGTTTACGAGTTAAAAACAAACTTTTTTCTTTTATTTATTTGATATATTTAGCAAAAAGCCCTCACGGTATGAAATTTGTTTCGAGATAGCATTTTTGCCCGCGATAAAAACATCTTGAGAAATCACTTTATTGTTTCATAAAGACCTTCAGGCCCTTACAAGGAATCCATATCCTCGACGGTACCGTAAAAGATTCCCTTTTACAATTAGCTATTTACGGTTTGAGATTAACTCTCAGCCAGTTTGGGATTCGGGCTGACTGAGGGGGCAGTATTATTAGACTTTGAGATTCGTGCCAAGTTAAAAAAGAACGGTCAGATCAAGTAATTGTAAAAGATTCCATATTACGGTACCGTCGGTGATATGAATTCCCCTTACAAGCCTATTCTTACATAACTTTGTTATTTACTTATTTTCTAGTTTGAATCGATGAGTGCGTGGCGGTTGGACATCGGTCGGAACTATCCGATTAGTATAAAGATTCGTGTGCATTTATTATGCATGAAGTTTAAAGTTTTTGGAACTATCCGATTAGTATAAAGATTCGTATGCATTTATATGCATGAAGTTTAAAGTTTTTTTTTAAAAGCATGGTAGTTGCTACCAGCATAGGAGCATGAAGTTTCCGCTTTTTTTATTAATACCAAAAGAAAAAATAACAAATTCGTCCTCAATTCTAAATTTTTATTAAAACTACCTGGACCGCCTCACAGTGTGGCGGTTCGCTATTCATACCAAACTGCCTCCCAGTGGGGGCGGTCCACTGCCTACACCAATCCGCCCCATATAGGGGGCGGGGTCTGCTAGAAAACCTGTATTGAAGTCACTTTTCTCTCTCCAGTCTACTCACAAATTCATTCTAACTTAGCGGAAAGAGAAAGAGGAAGAAGAGAGACGATTTTGTGCGATTTCATGTAACAATAGAGGTATATTTAATTTTTTAATTTATTTTTTTACATCATTTTTTTTAAATTAATTTTTAAACCGTAGCTTTCAAAAGAAGAAATGTTAGTTGCACTGTATGTGGGCGGGAAGCTTGTCTGATGTGTGGAGGGAGCACAGTACATGAAAAAGGCAGCCTATGGCTTCGAGGTGAATGAAAATACCTCATTTGTGAAACTTAAGCGAATGGTGTACTATTTTATTTAGATATATGTTGTGAACTATTTTAATTGGTAGTTTGTGAACTATTTAATTTAGAGTTTGTGAAATTATTTTATATGTTTGAGTTTTGTTATTTTCATAACTTAATTGCATATACACAAATTGATAACATAAAATATAAACAAACACAAAATTGATGAAATAAAGACTGCATGGAATAAAGTCTACAATATAAATTCTTAATAAATAGTACTACTTCTTACAACGAGCATTGAAAGTACATGGAACAAAGTTATCATCGGATTTTGTCGGATCTAGATCAGTCACAGCAGACAAAGTGGTAGCCTTACCAGTATAAGTACACAGAACAAACTCATCGTTTGATGTTGGAGGCTCTGAATCAACCTTCTTCTTTTTCAAACCAAAGCCGTAGGGATTTTTCACAAAGTCATCGTCTGAAATTTAATACCGAATAGGCCGTCTAAAAATTCCTCCATCATACATACTTGACAGTTCCAGAGATCACGGCATACTTGACAGTTGTCTTTTTTTCCCTCATTCTTACCTTGATCTCTAATTGACCCCCCCTCTCGCTAGGCCACGATAGGATGACCTACCTCGGTTGCTCTCTTTCTCTCTATCTCGATTGTTACTGTCCATTCTTCTCGTCCAAAAAAATGAATTTAAAAAATGAATTAAAAAGACAAATTAAGCTAAAAAAAAAAAAAATTGTGATGATCTACCTCTATTGTTATCTAAAATCGCCTCTCTCTTCCTCTTCTTCCTCTTTCTCTTTTAGCTAAGTTAGAATGAATTTGTGAGTGGGCATGAGAGAGAAAAGTAACTTTTATACAGGTTTTATAGCAGACCGCCCTCATATGAGGTGGTTTGGTGTAGGCAGCGGACTCGCCCCACTGGGGTTTGGCGGTTTGGTATGAATAGTGAACTTTCCAATAAGTATTCAGCTTCCTGTACACCCTCGGGTACTTCGATCTTCATTACTTCTTCAATCACTCTTTTACCTGCAAATGCAATGGTTGCATCTGGTTCACCAATAATTATATCGCCAAGCATTCCAAAACTGGCTGTGACACCACCTGTTGTAGGCGATGTAAGAAGTGACACTAAAAATAAGTTTTCATGGAATTGAAAATTCAATAAAGTCGAAGATATTTTACCCATCTGCATTAAGCTGAAACTTCCTTCTTGCATACGAGCTCCTCCAGAAGCACAACAAATGATGAGAGGCAAGGATTTTCTCGTAGCATATTGAATTTGGAATTGAGAGCAGATTTGCTATTTTCTTTTTGGGGGTATTAATAAAAATGTCGGTGAACTTGTTTGTGTAAATCTTTATACGAATCGAACAACTGCAACCACATATTGAATCAAATCTGATTTGATATTCATTGGGCCTGCTTCCGATTCTTTAATCGATTATTAGGCTCGTATGTTGGTCTTTTTTGTTCTCTCCCAATAGGGGTGTTCATCGGTTCGGTTCAAACCGAATTAAAATTAGTAAATTAAAGTTTTATTTGGTTTTCAAAAATCAAACCGAACATAACCAAAATAGAATAAGAATCGAGCTGAACAACTGAAGTAAACTTCGATTAGTTCAGTTGAACCGAAATATGATATTAATCATAAAAATAAATATTTTTTTGTTAATTTTTTTAAAGATGAATTATAAAAAATTGTTTGGTTCGGTTTAACCGGTTTTAAACCGAAACAAGCAATACACATTATCCCTTAATTTTTTTTTTAAATATTTAGTTCAGACAGGAGATGAGCTTAAATATTTCGATTGGTTTGATATAACAGGTTTTAAAAATTCTAAAACGAACCAAACCAAATTATTAAACTGGTTTTAAAAATAAACCGAACTGGTCCATTTAATTGAAAAAATCAAAAATTTGTTTGGTTCGGTTTAACCGGTTTTAAACCGAAACAAGCAATACACATTATCCCTTAATTTTTAAATTTTTTTAAATATTTAGTTCGGACGGGAGATGAGCTTAAATATTTCGATCGGTTTGATATACCCGGTTTTAAAAATTCTAAAACGAATCATACCAAATTATTAAACTAGTTTTAAAAAATAAACCAAACTGATTCATTAATTGAAAAAACCGAACCGTTTAAACGGAGCCTTCGCTATTCAGTTTAAAACCGATTAAACCGGATCGGATGAACACCCGTACTCTCCCTGCCAACCTTTTTTTTTTCTCAAACCCATTTTATTGGTAACAAATCAAGTCAACCAGGACTGTCTGCACAAAAAATATTCCAATCCGTTTAACTCATCCGACTCATCCAATTTAATGCGTTTTTTATTTAGTTGTAATATAAATTTGAACTTTATAGGTAACTCGTTTATTCAAATTGAATTGTAAATTTATCTTTAAAAATCCAGTTAAAATTAAAACAACAAAAAGGATATTACAGGAAATTCAATTAATATTACAAATTTATTAATTTCGTATAATCTGTAAAACTGAAACAAAAAAATGGATTTGATTAGATTATGATGGATAAATTCGAAACAAAATATTGAATCCAATATAATCGGATCGGATCATGTTAATTTTTTTTTTTGGAAAACCATTAACCAGCCGCTATTTAGTTGAAAGTTATTTTTTCTTTTTCAGTTGAAACACTTCGCTCTCTTCGGCTCTTTCTTGCCTGCTTGGAGCAAGGCGACGACTGGGAAAGAACAGAGAGCAGGTAGAGATCGAATGGAGACGAAACAAACGATGGTGTTCCTATACAACGCTGTGGTGGTCACCATGGACCAGGAGTGCCATGTCATCCGGGACGGTGCTGTGGCCATCACGGGAGACTGTATCAAGGTGGTGGGTCCCACCTCTCAAATCCTCGCTGATTTCTCCAACGCCGCCGACGAATCGCTCGACCTCAACGGTCGATTTCTGCTCCCCGGTATGGTTACATTACTTGCCTTTGATTTTTATTTTGCTTCCTGTACCTGTTAGATTCCTGGCACAAAGGATGTTGTCCTTACCAGTGACCAGTACCTAATCAAATATTATACTTGATCTGAAGTTCTTTCAAAATAAAGAGATATGGCTTTTCAACGGCAAATTTTGATGTTAGTGTTTCAAAAATAGTAATGTTGACAAAAACCTTGGAGCGTTGCAGCCTTTATGAATTCTCATTAAATTTTAAACTGTACTGCTTTGAATTTTTTCCCTGACTTCATAGAAGACTAGTCGATGGGATTGAATATTTGATTGGTGAATTTCATAGAAAATCAGTTTAGTGGAGTATCTGTTATATTTATAAAGACTCTTGAAGTTGACAAGCAAGTTTTTGCACAAATATTTGGAAATGAACATCAAGTCGCCTGAGTTTTGATATCTTCATTACTGAAGCTACAAATTGATATTGCATTTGTTATTCCAATATTTCCTTAAAACTTGTAAGTGCCAATTAAGAAATTACGCATCAAAGTAATGAGAGTATTTTTCATGGGAAGGACAGACATCTTTGTGCATAATTCCTATGAGTATAATTACATTGTTTTTGCATACACACGACGAGTGCGTCATCAGTATTTAATTGCATTTGTTATAAGATAATTGGGAGATATCTAGTAATGTGTCTAAATTCTGTAAAGTTGTAATTCAGAACAGAGGCGATGTAAGTTGTAATGGCGGTCAATTGACCCCCAATTTTTTTTTGAAAGTTTTTGTATTTATGTATGATTTTATGTATAATTTAGGAAAAATGTCATCGGTACTGTAATTGACCTCCATTCTTAGCATGAAAATTTTATATGACTGACTCTCATAGCTTGAAAATTTTATATGACTGACTCTCATAGCTTGAAAATTTTATGTGTTTTGACCTCCATAGCTTGAAAGTCTGGCTTCGCCCCTGATTCATAACCTACTTCAATAAATAAAATAAAATAAAATCTGCTTAGCTTAGTAGGTTTGTCATTGCTTGTTTCTATATGAATCATCTACGGTCCCTTTTGTGCTCAGGGTTTGTAAACACGCACGTGCACACATCACAGTAGCTTGGCAAGGGGATAGCTGATGATGTGGACTTGATTACATGGCTGCACAAACGAATTTGGCCATATGAGTCTCACATGACTGAAGAGGATTCTTATCTCTCTACTCTCCTCTGTGGTATAGAGCTCATCCGATCTGCGGTAAGTCAACCCCCCCATCGCACCCCACCCCCGTCTTACATAAGGAATGAATATATGTATGTGAGTGATGATTTATGTTGAGGCAGACAACATGCTTTGCGGAGGCAGGAGGACAGCATGTTCCTGGTATGGTAAAAGCAGTTGACCAATTGGGGTTACGTGCATGTTTGACCCAGTCGACAATGGATTGCGGTGAAGGTTTGCCGCCAAATTGGAAATACACAACTGATGAATGTATTCAGGTTATCTTCATCCGTTTTTATGCACGATATTCTACTTTTAAACACAAAATGAGAAAGAAGAAGGGGGTCAAGGGAAAGTCTTTGTGTTCTTAGTTTCTAATATCACTGAACTGAAACTTATTACACAGTGGCTTTTGAAGGGGATAACAGTCTCACTGATAACATTTTCTGGCAGAATTATCTTGTTCAGATTTCTTGTTTGTTCAAGTTTAAATACCATACTGGATCCATGTCAATTTCTATATTGGAACAGATAATGTTCTTGCCAATCTTCTTTCACTTCATAGGACATAATGAAAGCAAAAAGGAAAAATGAATACATAATCGGCCCTCTTTGGATATTCTTACGTTTTATTTTTTGATGAATGTTATACTTTTTCATCATCTAGTATAAATGGGATTGAATATGTTTTATTATTTCGACAGTCTCAACAAGAACTCTACGATAAATATAACAACACAGCTGATGGGAGGATCAGAATCTGGTTTGGTTTGAGACAGATCATGAATGCGACTGATCAGTTGCTAACTAAAACAAGGGATAGAGCACAAGAACTGAATACAGGCATCCATATGGTTCTTTTCTTTCTTTCTCTTTTTTTTCCCTTTCTTTTGCAATGCTTCCTCATTCTTTCTCAATGGGTAGGATAAATCTAGATTAAATATTGCCTAACATGCCAGCAAATAAAAATTAAGTTCGAAGGGGGTCTGTTTGCATCTTAAAATCCTCCAAATTTCATCTAATTTACTTACAAAATTTAAATATTCACATACAAAAGAGATATGGGAACTATTACATATCCCTCCTAATAATCTGTGAAAATACCAAAAACTACATCTAGAGGTGAAAAGAGGGAGGAATCATGCTAAGGAAAGGACAGTGTAAAGGATATTAATTAATTTATGTGTTTTGGGGGATTTATTATATGTCCTGTCATTCCTTTTGGGGCATTTTTCATTATTCATGTCCCTTCTTGTTTTGCAGGGAATATATAATAAGGGTTTAGCTACAGGGTGCACCTACCACTAAATATAATTGTGCCCGGGCCTCTTTGTTAATTTGTACCAGACTAGGATGCTCAAAACTTGCTACAACCCTGTGGTTGGGGTACATGTAGTATCTCTTGTCAACTTTTTTTTTTTTTATTGTGATAACATATTGCTGAGATACCATATGAGAATGAGTTGATCGTGAGAACAAAAGGGGTTGATCATGGTACATTTACGTATCTGGAAAAATGGGTCTTTTAAGGAACAATTTGTTGGCTGCTCATTCTGTTTGGCTTAATGAGTCTGAGGTCAGTTAGCATATTTTCTCTCTAGTAAATTGGAATGGTGCATTGTCTACACTCTACACCAAGAATTAGAGCCCAATTATGTCTGCATTGGTACAGAACCGATATTGTACTGAACAGATTGAGTCTGTGTAAAGTTCTTTGCTGTCCAGAACTTCTATTGCTTAAGTTCTCAGGTCTATGGTATCCACCATCCCCAAGCAAGCACAACATAATATATATAGTTATATATATCTTGACCTGATATGATGTCCAGAACAGTAACTTCTTTTATACTTAAGAGTTGGGGGATCATGTGCAGCAGATGCATACTCACGCTTAACATACTACCCGCTGGGGAATCATGTACACAGCAGATGTATGCTGATCAATTTTTTTTTTCTTGTTTGGACATTGCAGATAGGGTACTTTGCAAGTGGGGGTGTGAAGGTGTCACATTGTCCTGCATCAGCAATGCGACTTCTGGGGTTTGCACCTATAAAGGAGTATCTCGAGGCTGGGGTCTGTCTCTCTTGGGACAGATGGTGCACCGAGCAATAACCACATGCGCATGGGTATACCTTCTTATTTCACTGCTCTGTGCTTATTTTAAATCGTTATATCAATATTATAATATAAATATGCAAGCAATTCTTGCTAGATTGTAAACCTGTTCTTTTATTTTACTGGTCGGTAGTGAAATTAAACAGTGGCACTGAACAATTGTTAGCAAGGCTTATTTTGTGCATTGAATTAAAATCATAGCTCTTTGTGTTTTGATTACAGTCGATGAGATGTATTTAGCATCACTTATTAACAAGGGAAGGGAGATTTACATTAGTGGTGCAACCAACCCAATCGTTGTACCAGCTGAGACAGTACTGAAGATGGCTACAACAAACAATGCCAAAACAGTTCTTTGGGACAATGAAACTGGTTCTCTGGAGGTTGGCAAAAAGGTTTGTTATAAAACCATAAAAAACTTCTTATAGCTACTTCCCCATCATTTGGTTTTTCCGTATCACTTATCTTTTTGCTGGTTGTAGGCTGACATGATTGTTGTTAATCCTTTTTCATGGACTATGGTTCCTCTATATGACCGGTAAGAAAGAACTATGCCCCAAGGTTTGCATTAAAAACTAAATAATTCTCTCAATCTAATCAAAAGTCCCCTCTTGATGTGTATTTTTGTCCTACTTTGTAGTATATCTAATCTGGTGTATTGTATGAGGACGGAGAATATAGAATTGGTGATGTGCAATGGTAAATGGATCATGAAGGACCATAAGATTGTTAACGTGAATGAGGTAACATGAAGCAATTTCTTTTATTATGGTAAATGGATCATGAAGGACCATAAGTTTTGCTTGTTGATGCAAAACTACTCCAATATTAACTGTCTTTGGTGTTACTTTTGTATTGGATGTTGCAGGAGGAAATTGTACAGTTGGCAATGAAGCAAGCAAGCAAGCTTGTAGAACGAGCTAGCATCAATCTTCCTAATCGTATGAAGTTTGTCTAGGACTCAAGGTTAGATTGCAGTGCCAGAATCTCTACAGTACAGCCTATCACTTGTTGCGCAGCTTGTTGTAGGATTTTTTTTTATATTACTTTTATCTCTCATAATAAATTTTCTGTCTTTGCTATAGAAAATCATTATTCCATGGGCTGAAAATAAGTACACACTGGATGAATTCTATTACAAAGGTTCCATTGTATTAGCTTCTGATCCACCAAAGTTACATACAAAAACATTGTATAGTACTTACTAAACATTGCTACTTACTACTTACTTTTGATGACAACAGGTAATTGCGATGACAACAGGACATGCAAATATGCAATTACCTGTTGGAATTCAAAAGTTGCAGTACAATTCATGAGTTGTTTGTTACGTGACAGGCTCCCAATCTGTGGATTGCGATTCGCATGGAAATGATTACTTGTGTGGTAAGATCAACCACTATGATTGTTCACATAGCCTCAATTTTTTTTTCTTTAGTATCAGTGAGAAGTTAGTCATTTAATTGCATTCTTTTCCCCCTAATCACCTCAAAGCTATGTTGCATGGATACGGTTACGGGTATATATGATACGGATACGGCAATTTTCAAAAATCTAGAATACGATACGCCTGTTATATATATAATATTTTTTGTTATTTTAATTATATTATGTATTAGATACTAGTATTATAACAGTAGTTGCATATTTTATCAACAAAGTGTAGTTAATCTAGTGGTATGTGTCTTCGCTGAGATATGAAATGATCTGGGTTCAAACCCCGCAGCACGCAGTTGATTTAATTATGGGCTTCGCAGTTCACGATAGACCGACCTCATCGCGCGGTCCACGGGGCATATCTGTGGAGTATCTGTGGAGTATCAGAGGACCCTAGGTGGAGTATCGGAGTAACATAGCCTCAAAGGAACAGCTGTAATTATCCAAAAGGAGATCTACTAGATACCCTCCAAAATGATTAGAACAAAAGGAAAGACAATTCCCACTCCTTGCACTTAGAATTAACACAATAACTGATGTATCTCTTAGAATTAACACAATAACCTTATGTCCAAGTAGTTGATAATATTTCAGGATGATTGTATGCAGCTCCAAAATGATTATATGCAGCTTAGATGTTCCCAAAATGAATTTGATGTATCTCTTAGAATTAACATAATAACCTTATGTCCAAGTAGTTGATAATATTTCAAGATTATATGCAGCTTATATGATTTTAGGATATAAAATATGGTCTAAATTAGTTAAAAACATAAATAGATATATGCACTGTGCTATAAATATGAATTTTTGCATGCAACGTACTAAAAAAGGGCAGCAGATATGTGTACATGATATTGGTGCATTATTTAATATTTATAATTAGCACGAGCGACACATGGCTGAGAGGATAAAGAAGCATTAGCATTGGTTATGACTTATGAGGGTACTGCTTCCAATCGCGCTCTTTGCAGGATATCTGGGCCCAAAATGCAATAAATTGGGCCTAGCTGTAAGCCCGCTAATCAGAAACAGGATCTGCCCTTTCAGATTGAATAGCAAAAGATATCATCTGCAATTTCTAACCCCATGGTTTACAGAATTACAGAAACAGCCCATAAAAAATGAAACAAAGAGGCTCGAGCTCCTCATTTGTCATTTTCCTAAAATCTGCTGTTTTCCCGATAGAAGTCGGGGACGGTCCGACGTACGATCCGCATAAAAATTCGTGTTCAAATGAGCAGCACGCATCTTATGTTTAAAATTGATGCGGATCGGACGGCTTCGAACGGACATCGGACCGAATATGGTCCTGCCACCGACTGCTTTCCGATGTGAGCCCCTTTCAATCTCCGGGCGCCTTGCACGAAAAAAAATTTCTTGCTCGATTGCTTCTCTCAAATGCTCCGCCTGAGCTCTGTTTCTACAACCCGCCGCCTACTCTCCTCCTCCTACATTTCGTTATACCAACCCGAGTTCGACACTGAAACTGAAACCGGAACCGAACTCAGTTCCAGTTCTTCATCCCAATCCCCAAAACCCACTCCCCCTCCACTGACACCGTGTCCCCTTGCGGACACGCTGTCGCACCTCCTGATTACCAACCACAACCCATTCCATCCATTTGAATCTCCCCTCCAACTAACCGGAGTCGGATTCTCTAACGAGCTCCTCACCCAAACCCTCCTCCGGCTCCGCAACCACTCCAAACCTGCCTTCTCTGTCTTCCTCTGGGCCCGTGACCATTTTCGACGCATAGAAAACGGCCAAGTGTCAGCTGATGCGTATGATCTGATTATTGATACACTAGGGAGGGCGAGGCAGTTTGATGCCGCATGGCGAATCCTTGTGGAGATGGGGCAGGACGGGGTGGGGCCCACGTGCAATACATTTGCTGTGCTGATAAGGAGACATGTGGCGGCAGGGCTTACACGTCAGGCCATAAGGGCTTTTGATGACATGGAGGCTTTTATTGGAAGAGAACCTGATAAAGAGGAGTTTTGTATGCTGCTAGATACATTATGCAAATACAAGTATCCTAAGGTATGTATAATGTTTGTGCAAATTCTGCTAATACACGTCGTGCCACATATTTCTTATGTATATTTTTACAAACTTCCAAATGTGAGAGATGTCGATGATTATGTGAATGTGTGAATTGAGTTGTTAATGTGAGAGATGTTGCTGGAATGTGTGAATTGAGTTGTAAATGTGAGAGATGTCAATGCTTGTGTGCAATTGTGATAAAATATTGCTGGTGATCTTCCTAAATATTTTCTACATCTTAGGTATCTTGGTGGACAGATACTTCTAGTGAATTTCTAATACAACCAAGCACTGATTGTGTATTTTACAAGTTTGGATTCATTCCAGATTTCAATATTGGGGTTTGGGTTGGATCAGGTACAGATTTGGGTCTGTTGTATCTATGATTTGGGTAATTTTGGTTTTCTCAGGTCAGTATCAGACGAGAGGTTCAGGTTCAGGTTGAGTTGGTTTCAGGTTTAATCACAAGTCTGGTGTCAGTATATTCTGGTTGCTGAAAGGGTGTTAATGTCAGGTTCTACAAGGACTGGATTGTTGACAAGCCAGGTTTTGGGTTGCTCAGCCTTTGTTAGGATTGTAGGCTTTTATATATTAATTGGTTTCTGGTTCAGGCAGTTTTTCAGCTTGGGTCAGATTTGTCTGCATCTTTTTAGTGCGAAGTTTGATTTGCGATTGACATCATGCTTCCTCCTTTTGAACAGATTGCAATGGAATTATTCAACAAAAGAAAATACAAATATGAACCAGATGAAAAGATGTACACCATCCTAATCTCTGGCTGGTGCAAGACAAGCCGCCCGGACTTTGCCAGAAAGCTTCTAGAAGAGATGATCGACCGAGGGATTGAACCGAACATAATCACATACAACACACTCCTTAATGGGTTGTGCAGAAATGTGAGTTTGCACCCTGAAACCCGATTTGACCGAACAATTCGCTCTGCTGAGGAGCTTCTGAAGGAGATGCAAAGGAGAGGTATACAACCTGACACGACGAGCTATTCCATTGTTTTACATGTATATAGCCGGGCCCACAAGCCAGAATTGACCCTCTGTAAATTTAGGGCTATGAGGGAACAAGGGATTAGCCCTAGTATAGCCACGTACACTTCGGTAGTTAAATGCCTCGCCTCGTGTGGTAGGTTAGACGATGCTTATGAGTTGCTTGATGAAATGTCTACAAATGGGATTCAACCTGCACCGGCCACTTATAACTGTTTCTTTAAGGAGTATTTTGGTAGGAAAGATGTAGATGCCGCAATGAAACTATACCATAATATGAAAGACACTGGTTCCTTTGATATCCACACATACCATATTCTACTTAGGATGTTCATAAAATTGGAACGATTCGGGCCAGTACAGGAAATTTGGAAGGACATGTGTGAGACTGGTATCGGACCAGATCTCGATTCTTACACCCTTCTGGTGCATGGGCTTTGCCAGAAGAAGAAATGGAGGCAAGCGTGCCATATGTTCATGGAAATGATAGAGAAGGGATTTCTTCCACAGAAGGTTACTTTTGACTCACTCTATAGAGGGTTGATACAAGCCGATATGCTTCCTACTTGGCGGAGGTTGAAGAAGCGGGTTGATGAGGAGGCTTCAAAATTTGGAGGTGAGTTTGAGAAGTATCACTTGAAACCATATAAGAGGTGATTTATGTGATCATTTTTGTGAGTTTGTGCAGTGGACAAGCTTTATACAGCTAACTTACCTCAAGCCTAAAACTGAGTATCTGAGACCAGGTTTAGGTGATCATTTTTTTAACGTTTCTTTGTTTTCAACAAAACAGATCTTTGCTACAGAGGGATGCTGGGTATCTATGATGGCCTAAGTTTTTTTTTTTTTTAATGGACGTTGGTGTCTAGATTAGAATTTCAAAATGAATCTGAAATTCAAATTTTTGTCGGCTTAAAATAAATAAAAATATGGGGCTACAGAATAGTGTTGTAGGAATGACATGATGTGGCAGTGTTTTTCCAGTATGCAGCTGATCCCTATAAGTAGGAAGCTTCTAATAAAACAAAGTTTAAACGGCTTTTAAACGGTTTAGACGGGTTTTGGGTGTTTTAAGTTTTTTGTAAAATGAAAGACTATCTAACAGTTTCTGAACTTTTCGGATTAACATGATAAAGTGGTCAAAATTTTGGTGATTAATTGATCGTATAATCTAAATAGTCCTGTGATCTAAATGGATGATGACATTTTTAAATCCATACTAGTTTAACCGATCCGAGATTGATAGCCATTTGTGTGACTTGATAAAACCCTTGTGTTTAATTTATTAAGACTTAGCCTAATGTTCATTTTGTTATGTAGTATTGAATTATTGAAATAAGTTCTTGCAAAATATTAAATAATTTCAGTACTATTTTAGTTTAAGAATTGTGACCGTGCAATATTTAAGTACTTGTTTATTTTTTATATTGTTTTTTTTAAAGAAATATGAAGGTCAAGGCTCCAGATACATTTAGGACTTATATTGTGTTATGTTATAATTGTTATTACTTGTTATACATATAGAGATATGTTATTTGGATTTTGTAAAAATTACTAAAAAAAGAACTTAATAAAATATCGGTATTAAGATTTAACGGTCGTTTATTCCAGTTAAAAAATAAATCATTAAATAATCACTCCGTCAATAAATGTCGTTAAGTGCTTTTTAAAAACTTGATCAGTGTAAAGCTCTCTAAAAAGGTATTAACCGGAGAATGAAATAAAATTATGTGTTTACTTTTACTCTAACATGACTTTGCTCTATCGATATCTGTTTTTTAGATTTGCACGTCTCGCCGAATGTAATTTTGTTACAATTTCTTATTTGCTGCTATTTACGCACAAATATATATATATATATAGGAGAATGGCTAATATACAAACGTTTGTTCCTGGGCTCAGGAACAAACGATTTGGTTCTCTGATTTTCAAAGTCCAAACAGTCGATCCAAACCGTTAGATATTCAATCTATATTAAAATGTGCTTGGAGACCAAATTTTACATTTTTTGGAATTTTTTTACTATTTATTAAGCTGGTTTGAAAACCGCTGTTTTTATTAAATTTCTGCAGCATTGAAAAACAACGGTTTTCAAACCAGCTTAATAAATAGTAAAAAAATTCCAAAAAATGTAAAATTTGGTCTCCAAATAGATTTTAATATAGATTGAACATCTAACGGTTTAGATTTGTTGTTTGAACTTTGAAAATCAGAGAACCAAATCGTTTGTTCCTGAGCCCAGGAACAAACGTTTGTATATTAGCCATTCTCTATATATAGTAAAGCTAGGGTGTGACGATGTGCTCACCAAAAAAATTTGGTGAGCACAACTCTTAAAATAAATCGGATCGGCTTTAAACGACAAATTTAAATCGTTAAAATTCATGTACTTCACAAGTGATGCATGTACATGCAAAATTTTAAAAGTTTTGAATTCATTTGCTACAAGGTCAAGCGGTCAAAGAAATGAACTTTTATGAGTTATTTTATAAGTTGTTTTATATATTATTTTTATCATTTCTTTGACCGCTTAATCTTGTAGCAAATAAATTCAAAACTTCCCAAAATAATTTTGACCATAGGTCAGTCCGAGACGGGTCCATAGGTGGTCCGGTCCAGTCCTGGACCATCTTATGTAACATTAGTTTGGGCTACGATGGGTTTTTATAACACATATAATCCGTTATTTCTATTATTATTATTATAATGTCAATTTTGATTCTTACCGTCTTATGTAACATTAAGGCTTATTGTCAGATTCAAATTTGTCAATTTGCCAATTTGCCAATTCTATCAATAATAAGCTCTTTCATATTAGCAAAAGATTCTCTGTGCTTGCGAATTCAGATCCTCCCAGTACCGTAATAGGGAATATTTTATAATTATTGGATCTGGACCGTTCTTTTTAACTTGGCACGAATCTTTTTAAAGTGAAGGGAATCTTTTACAGTATTGGAGAGGATACTTATCCTGTGCTTGCACACACCAAAAAGAAAAAGAAAAAAATATGAAAAAAAAACGACAATATTTAGTATACATAATAAGATATGTATTTTTCTTATTTTATCCCGTTGTAATAATATTTTGTGTAGTATTCAAATGTCTCCGCCGCTTTTTGAATATTTAAATAACAATTTTTCAGAGCTAAAATAACAACATAAAATAGTTAAATATGATTTATATTATTTATGTAGGTGTTTGGTAACATATCAATGTTCTAATGGAAATCCAAAATTTAAAAAATCAATATTCAGAATCTCTCTAGATCTATGTTCTTTTAACAAATTGTTGATGACGATTAAAATAAAGGCATTCAATATAACGTAATTTTGTATGTGTATATATAGAGATGTAGATTACTTCCAATAACTTCATTTTATTATTTAAATTTTAGATTTGAACTTATTGAAGTTTTAAAAATAACTACATAATAATAAAAACCTAAAATGGTACCTGAGCCCTTCTGTGATATTTTTGGTAACAATTAATATCTGAGAATGAGAGACATGGCAGATCTTAGTTTTTTAAGGAAAAAAAGAGATGTCACATGGCAGATCTTAAACATTTCTCGCAATAAATGCAATATAGATCAATATGTTTGGATAATTTCCCTAAAAAAAAGTTTAAACAAAAAAATTGTAAATCATAAACCTGGTACATTATTTCGAACTTGCTGATCTACTTATTATGTACTTTTTTTAAGATCTACCTGGACGAAGTGTCCTTTCATGGAAAAAAAAATCATGTGTTTCTATTTCTTAAGTGAATGTGAGGATATCACATCATTTGTTCAATTATATATTCTACAGTTAGAAGCAGGCCACCAATTCTTGCCAAACCTTACCAATAAAAAAAGTCAACAATCTCTGTTGCACCCATTTTGAGGCCATCTATAAATTGGGTTATTTTGTAATCATATAATAACCCGGCACATGTACACCACGTCCAGGTGATGCAATGGAGGTTTCATATTACATGGCAAACGCATCTCGGATAGGTGGCCAACCCCAGCTAAATTTATAATTCTTGTCTCCATTTCAATTAGCTGGAGAAATACCTTGAAATGTCTATTCCTTCTATAGCGTACCTGTACAAAAACAAATTACAAAAATTATGATTTATCCTGTCCGTAAATGAGAAAACATACTTGTATTATATCATGAATTAAGTATTTTTCAGGATGGTATCTAATTGTTCTTCAAATTTAATAAATTTCCACGGAGAAGGAATCTGTCCATTGTTGTTCAAATGGAGAGTACAAAATTAACTTACAAACTTGCCAATTAAATCCACGTGTTTCATTAGCGGGTCTATGTTCAGTACAAAATATATATTCTTTTTCTTGTATTTTTTATCCGTACCCCCATAAAATTAGAATGCTCTAGAGAAAACTTTGCTCAAGTGTACTAGTGCTTCACACAAAAGTAGATGTTAGTTAAACATTACGCCACCAAATCTGTACATTGAATAATGCTTGATTGGGTAGTTATTATGCTCTCCTAACCCCAACAATCCTTCATCCATCTCTTTCAATCTCACCTTAAGTCAGATTAAAATAAAAGGAAACTCCTCTGTATATATACACACAAACATGGTTAAACAGAGCAAAGCAACAAGCATCATTCTCTACTCTCAATCTCCCTTCAAGCCTCACTCTTTCCCAAATTAAGTCCCCTTTTAAGCCAACCAAAAAGAGCTGCAAAGATGGTAAATAAAAAATTATCTCCTTAATTAAAATGTCTCATCACTTGCCATTTTCTTATCATTGTTAATGTTATTTTTCTACTTAATTAATCATCTTTTTTGTTTAGATTGCTGAACTAAAAGACGCATTGCAAAATGAGAAGGAAGTTTTGGTCAAGGCTGGTGAGCCCCAACTTGTAGCACCGGCCACGGAAACCCCGAACGGCCTCTATTATCTATCAAATTTGGATCAAAATATAGCCGTCATAATAAGAACCATCTACTGCTTCAAATCTGGTGAAAAAGGCAATGAAACTGCAGTTGAAGCTATGAAGGATGCCTTAGCAAGGGTTTTGGTGCACTACTACCCCCTGGCAGGTCGTCTGACAATCAGTCCCGAAATGAAGCTTATTGTAGACTGCAGTGCTGAGGGTGCAGTGTTTGTTGAGGCAGACGCGGATTGTGACATGGCAGATATTGGCGATTTGGCAAAACCCGACCCGGTAACACTTGGAAAGCTTGTGTATGACGTTCCTGGTGCTAAGAACATTTTGGAAATACCTCCTTTGGTTGCTCAGGTATGGTTTATTACTTCACTAACACAAGTTTATTTCTCAAAACATTATCTGTACTGTAGGTTTGTGAATTGAGAATTTATCGGATACTTGCTTTAAAGACTTTTGTTTTGATTTGAATTTGAAGCATAAAAAGAAGAAGTAGAGGAGATATTCATAATTGACAAATTAACTCAACATGACAAACATAGGCAAACCAAAGAAGTTGATTTACTTACCGAACTTGGAAGAAGAACAGACATTAAAGAAAAAAGACAAATATAAAAATTAACATAATTTAACTTTCATCCTTAATTTAGGTGACAAAATTCAAGTGTGGCGGGTTCACCCTTGGCCTGGCAATGAACCACTGCATGTTCGACGGGCTTGGTGCAATGGAGTTTGTGTCGTCATGGGGCCAGACTGCTCGTGGCCTCCCACTGTCAGTCCCACCCGTCATTGACCGCTCGGTGCTCAAACCCCGTGACCCACCAATCATCTCAAACCCACACCACGAGTTTGAAGAAATCGCAGACATCTCCGACGCGGCCTCACTATACAAAGAAGAACTACTTTACCGATCATTCTACTTTGAGCCTGAAGACCTCGACCGCGTCAAGTCTAAAGCCCTAGAGGATGGCATTATCAACAAATGCACATCTTTCGAGGCACTGACAGCAATGGTATGGCGGGCCCGCACAGCTGCTTTGCAACTGAACCCCGATCAGAAGACCAAGTTGCTTTTTGCTGTGGATGGCCGGCAGCGCCTTAACCCACCGCTTCCCGAAGGATATTTCGGAAATGGTATTGTGTTGACCAATGCAATTGCAACATCAAATGAACTACTGGCAAATCCTTTGTCGCACTCTGTTGGCTTGGTGCAAGGTGCGATAAAATTGGTGACTGACGAGTACATTCGATCGGCAATTGACTACTTTGAGACAACACGTGCACGTCCGTCACTAGCTGCTACTCTGCTGATAACCACCTGGTCCAGGCTGGCATTTCAAGATGCCGATTTTGGGTGGGGTCAGCCGACAGCCTCTGGGCCGGTGATGCTGCCTGAGAAGGAGGTGATATTGTTTCTGGCGCACGGAGAGGAGCGCCGAAGCATCAACGTACTTCTCGGTTTACCGAGCTCCGCTATGGTGAAGTTCCAGGAGCTTATGGAGGAGTTAAATTAGAAAAGTACAGCTATGAGATTCTACTGGTAAAGTGTGCTTGTTGTTGTTGGACAGTTTGTACCTGAAAAATTATATACTTGGTGTCTATTTGTATGTTCAATGTTCCAATGTACTATTCATTGTATTGTATTCATTATATTTGGGTATGAGAATTATAATTTTATTGATATAGAATTTCATGATAAGTTGAAATTTAAAAATAATTGATTTAACTATTTACGTGACCTTGGTAACCAAATAGATGAAGAGTGTGTCTATCCAAATTCTATCCACCTTTGGACATCTTTATTTTTTAATATTTAACTAAATTAAACATTAAGAACAAATAACTAATTCTTACTGGACAACTATATATATTTGTCAATCATACAATATTTAGAATTTATAAACATTGCAACTAAAAGAGTAGCTCGCTTTCAAAAAAAAAAAGAGAGAGAGAGAGAGAGATGCCGTGTTGTACGAAATCTCATATTTTTTGTCATCATTACTATTAACCAATCATGATATTTTTGGTCATCATTAAAACCTGAAAGCCCTCTGAATTGATATGAAAGATTGTTTGAACAAGTAACCTAGCTGGCAACTACCTCTAAGCCTCTTACCCAACTATACCTATTCTCAGCATTTATTGCTTCCTTAACTGTCTCTGGTACCGAAGTGGTACCAGTACCAGTTTTAGATAATTGCTTCCTTGGCTCACTAGATCTATACATCTATATCCTTAGTCCCGTTGCTAAAAGCCCTGTTGTTTTGGGTCCCTTTGTTGCCTCAGTCACACTCTCACTCTTATCCTTAATTAGCTACTAAACCAGCCAACTGAACCATTAGTTGGCAGTAGCAAGATTTCAACACATACTCCAGTTAGCATCATAGGTAGGCACCCAAAAAAAAAAAGACAAAAGCCTAACCCCCAAAAAACACAAATTCAAAAAATGCAGCATAACAAAACAAATGCAACTGCTAAGAGTACCAATATCTGAGTCAGCACTTATTACAGACTGAATCAGAAAACTTAAAATCAAATCAAACATGTATCTCATTATATAGATTCTTGTGCCAACAAGGCATAATTTGGCCTCATCTTTGTGTCTTCGCTCAAGGACATATTACTCAAGGTCCCACACACTACAGAGGGATTGTCCATATCCTCGGGCTTCCATTGTGACAGTTGAGCCACCACCTTTGATTTTATGTTACCTGCCTAGTAATCCGAGGTAGAGCAAGTTAGAATTATAGTGTTCCTAACAGATTGTAAAGGTCCCAAATTAAATCAATTATTATTTCTCAATTTCCAAATAACCCAATAAACCTCACTAGACATGGTCAAAAAAGCTTGCACTTATTTACACTAAGATTCTGAGCATAAGTCACCACATCCTCAAATGATGACCTTGTTCTATGCAAGTCCAAACATGCACCCATACAGAACCATACTTGAGACATATACAAGGACATGACAGGAACAAATGTACATGAGTTCCTTGATTTAGTCCTATTGTTCACAAGACACATTGATTGCTAACCTGCCACCCTCTGGATTGAAGCTGCACCTTAGTCAAAATTCTATTTGGTACAATAATCACATAAAAATCTGAATTTTGTGAGGTATTGGAATTTTCCACCATATTAGGTCATTTTTCACGATAACCCCTCTAAAGGACATAAATGTGTAAAGGATTTTGATTGTGAAGTTCCCTTTGGATTCCCAATTCCATAAAGAACAATCTGTTGTGTCCTGCCTCTTTTGAAAGGAAATTATTTTAAGTAATTCCTGCCATTCTGACAGCAGGACCCCATGTAGGGATCTTTTAAAATCAATATTATGCCCTTGAGTCCTTTAGCACTTTCTGTAATAAAACACTTAGATTAGTACATAACTGATAGAGATGAAAATAAGCACAAGCTAAATAACAAGTACCATGCCACACATAATTCAAGAACCTAATAGACTGCTCATTACCCACCTTATAAGAACAACTGATTTTGCCAATTTGTTGCAATTTCATTACCTCCCTCCAAAAATAAGACATTTTGGAGGGAACTGAATTATGCTGGTATTTTAGTATTATCATTTGTTCCAAGAACTTTCATACATGGGGTCTTTATATCACCACCACCATTTGAGTAGTAAGGCGATATTCATAATGTCCAGGTCCTTTATCCACATGCCACCCTGTTCCTTAGGCAAGCATACTCGTGTCCAGTTTACAAGAGCATTTTTTTTTCTTGGTCCAGAGTTACATTGCCAAAGGATTTTGCATCGAATCGAATCAATTTGTCCTTTTATTTTAGCTGGCAATTTATAAAAGGAAAGCATGTATAAAGAGACTGCCGTAAGAACTGCATTTAGTAAAGTCACTCTACCTCCAATGGAAAGTAAAGCCCCAGTCCAATGTTGAAGTTTCCTATTCAGTTTATCAACAATACATGACCAGTCAACAAGACCTAGTTTTTTTATCACTAGGTACTCCCAAGTACTTTAGGGGGAGTTTAGCAAGTGTACATCCAAATAGATTGGCTAAGTGTGTCCTCTCCTCAATATTGCTATGTAAACATTTTAAAGTAATCATCTCAGTTTTATGGAAATTAATTTTAACCCCTGACAAGATCTCAAAACTGCGCATTGTCCATAATGCATACTCTACTGTAGTGTGTGAATGCTCAAGGAATAAAATAGTATCGTCGGCCTAATGATAGTTTGTGATAGTATTCCCTTGGGGCAGTGTAGGGCCAAACCCTTTTAAAGCACCTACAGCTCTACCTCTAGAAAATAGTTTACATAGCACATCACTTACTAATAGAAACAGAAAGGGAGACAGGGGTCTCCCTGTCTCAAACCCCTCCTACAATTAAAACACGGAGATAGCACTCCATTGATATTAATACAAGTAGTTGCACTACTAAGTAAAGCTTATATACAATTAACCCACTTGACTCCAAATTGTCTACTCCTACCAACAAAATGTTCTTATTTTCGTATAATTTTAAAATTATAATTTTGATCTCCTATATTATTAACGCATTAGTTAGTCAAGTTAACAGTTAATTAACCTCGTTATATAAAATTAATATTTAGTCATTAGTAAACTATAACTGGAAATATTCATGGATAGACGGACTTATGACAGGCAGCTCATTTTTCATGAATGCATTAGCATAGCACGGACTTGTGGACAAGAAGTGTAGATACTAGTTAGCCAACTGTTAGATTTTACTGTAATTTAAAAGGTAATAAGAAAGGAAAATTATTACCACAATCCGAAATTTCACACAATATAATTTTTTTTGTCTAATATCTGGTAAAAGAGATCCAAAGAGAATCCATGTATTAATGCAACCTGAGCCCCATTTGTAAGATGGGCTTACTTTGGGCCGCATAAAGGTATGGTGTTACTTTAATCCGACGAGAGTTCAAAATGGTAACTTAAAATGGTAACAAATGTTCTCACCGAGTGATATTGGTGAGCACAACTCAAAAAATTTATCGGATTGGTTTCAAATGACGAATTCAAATAGTTGAAATCCATCTACTTCATGAGTGATGCATATACATGCAAAATTTTGAAAGTTTCAAATTCATTTAGTATAAGATCAAGCGGTAAAAATGTTGAAAAATGAATACACTTATAAAATAACTTATAAAAGGTTCATTGTTTTGAACGCTTGACTTTGTACTAAATGAATTCAAAACATTTAAAAAATTTCATGTACATGCATCACTCATTAAGTAGATGGATTTCAACAGTATGAATTCGTCGTTTGAAGATAATTCGATAAATTTTTGGAGTTGTGCTCATCACACTCTAACTCCCTGAGTACATAATGGAATTGATAAGCACATCACACTCTAACTCCCTAAGTAAATAAAGAGATTGATAAGCACATCACACCCTAACTACCTAACTTTGCTCTAGTAATTATTTCCGCCTCTGTTTTGCATTGACCGTAATTAATTTTCTTTCCTATTGCAATCAAACACAACAATTTAAATGTATACAACTTGTCATAGAATTCGTAACATCTTCATTTGCTAGTTCCAAACCAAACATTTCCAGAGAACCTATCCCTATTCCGGATGAGATTTCAGAAAAGAATTTTTTTTATCATTGAAAAAACAAAACATAATTATAGCAGTGTTCCCCGACCACTGCGAAATACGCTGTGCTTAATTCATATGAGGTAACATAAATAAGTTGAATAGTACAACAGAGCAAATCTGCACATGCGAGGAATTTCTCAAAGTCAAATTGTAAAACATCATATCCGGATTATCTACAGTGTTAGTTCAATTCAGGGCAGAGCACTGCCCCAGATATGCAGCCGACCATCAGAAAATAGCCATTGAATTTAGATCAGCAGCATTGGTATATACATCACTGCTTGTAGATGATCAAAACTAGAGCGCAACCTATTGGCGAAGGGAATTCCTAGCAGGTACCCCTCGACCGCAATTCCAGTCGTATGAATTAATGACTACTTGTCTCTTTAATAAATTAGAAAAGATGGGAGCAAATACTAACTGCAGAATAGAGCATGACCCCAGTAAAAGCTTAATACAGAGCTGTAAGCACCTGCTTCTAGGCTATATAGCCCGTATACAAATTCTGATAAGAAAACATTAAATGCGCATCAATTATCTATAATACGGTTTAATCATCCCACACGTGTCAACGGGTCTATTAATTGGTAAAAAAGCAGAAAAGATGGACGTGCTGGTATTAATGCAGGAACAAGTATCATCTCCAATACTGTAAAAGATTCGCTTCACTTTACGGTTTGAGATTAACTCTCAGCCGCTTTGAGATTCGGGCTATCGCAGGGGTATTATTGGGCTTTGAGATTCGTGCCAAGTTAAAAAGGACAGTCCAGATTCAGTAATCGTAAAAGATTCCCTGTTACGGTACCGGGGAGGAAGTGAATTCATTAATGCAGATAGTACGCTTACATGCACCAGATTGCCAGAGACAGGTTCAGAGTTACAACTGCAACCAAAAAGCGTGTGACCGTGTGGGACAAATTTATACTATCATTTACCACTAAAAAAAGACAAAAAAAAGAAAAAAAAAAAAGGCTAATTTGAGTTGCTGGATAATCAGGTAAGGTATTCCAAAACAAATACATAACCCAAATTATGCCTCGACAATTTTCGTTTTGATACCTCCTCCTCAGTCGTCATTAATTCATTAAGAGTGCGTTTGGATGCAACCTCAGGAATAGTAAGAATAGCGCTAACTTGGAGTTAGCACTATTCCATCGTTTGGATGGGTTAGCAAGAACAGCGCTAACTCCAGGAATAGCTCTATTCTCAGGGTGATCCAAATGTAAAATAGTGATGAAGAATAGTCACTAACCCAAAAACAGTGCTAACCCCATACTATTCTTGACGATCCAAACGCACCCTAATTCTTTACTATTCAGTATTCAATAAATTAAAGTGCTATTTTCTTCAAAAAATAAATTAAAGTGCTGAAAAAGGCACCGTGCATGTCTGGTTGTGTGTGATTATTGTGAACCGTGAGTTCGTCTCCCACAAGCATATGCAATGAAAACTTAAATTTTAGATAGTACAGTAATTGTTTAAATGGCAAACAGTGTATAAATTCAGCTTTCCAAAATTTAAACTCAAATTAAGAAGCAAGAGAGCAAACTAGCAAAAACTTCATAACTAGCAAAGCTATATATATAATTCTTACTACAACATATCCAAGGACAATAAAGGAGAGATATTAGCTGACATATAAAGGCAGTGTCCAGCCCATGCCTAGTCTACTAGACTGAGCCCAAAGGAGAAAAGATAGAGAGGAAGTAGCTATCTCATACACACGTGATGCTGTCACTATCCCGGTCGTCCATCCATCTCATGTCCCATCAATCGCTCTTTCTTTTCTTCATTTTTCTTCTTCTATTTTTTCTGTTCTTTTTGCGGTAATTTTTCTCTTAGACCAAAAAAAAAAAAAAAAAAAACACAAAAGATGAGCAGGTAATAAGACCACCATATTTGAACAGTCAGTAAAGCATACTGTTCAACGATGGTGGAATAACGAACTACTCATATCCAACACTTTACCTTTTCTAAGCTAGGTTAGTAGGTATATACCACTTAATACTAAACCATGTATATCTATCTCGACACGCAAGATGCCGACGAGACAGATAGCTGGTACGGGAATGAGTTGGCATATTGGAACGATAGAGATGAGCCCGATGGGAAAGGCCGGCCATCATTTACCAAGCAGTCATCGTAGCGAAGCCGGCGAAAGACACGCGGATTGACCAGTCGGGCGGAGCTAAACCAACCACAACTCAAATGGATTTGCCCAAGCTCGCAACCCACATCGGTCCTCTCAGCGCAAACATTTAATACCTGCACCGTGTAGGTTGGTATCCCATTTGTCAATGGAGCGGTGGCGCCTTGGTGGATGACGATGTCATCCTTGGTGCAACCGTCTCCAACCCTTTGTGTGGATACACTGGACGTGTCCAGTGATGGTATTGAACGGTTTGCTGGCGTCATGCCTGCAGGAATTTTTAAAAATAATGAAGGAAATGACAATTCGAATAATGAGAAAGAGAAAAGACATTCCATTATTCTATGCACTGTTCCATTGGAATTAGAATTAGAATTTGACGGACTAGATGTGCGGAGGCGACATAACCTGTTTCCCAATGCGTCGTTTGGATTTTGGATTATACAACAGGGTACCCGGTCCGGTACCGCCTTATTTACAAAAAACTATGCAATCTTTTTTTTTTTTTTCTGATACTATGTAGTTAACTAGAGAAAACTATAACATAATAAAATAGTATAGAAGTAACTTTCTAATCAAAACGAAAAAATTATTTACAACTGTCAAATAAAGTAATTTTGTTTCGTGATAAATTCGAAAGTTAAATTTTAGTAAAAGCTATGCCATTCTACTATAAGGTGCAACACTGGCTCTGTGGGGAACAGGTTTCTGAACCCCACCATCAGCCGCCAGTGCGACTGCCCTCTCTCTCTGTCTCTGTATGCTCAACGACTCACCAGAAACCTACTGGACCCCACATCAACTGTTGCACACAATTGTGACCAATTGTGTAACCAGACACTGCATCAGCATGCATGTGATTACATTTGGTGCGGAGACTGACAACACGGAACACAACATAGAAAAAGAAACAGAAAAACAAGAGACCCAAACGCCAGCAACAGCTGGTTTTGGAAGTGTCTACCGGCGGGGACCAACCCTTACCAGCCCACGCTCACCTTTCCCGTGCAAAAACTAACAACACGACAACAATTCTTCCTGCTGATTTTTTGGGGCCCCCTTGGATAAATGTTCGTTTGGTATTTGTACAAAATAGACACGAATATTCTTCCCCAACGAAATACAGCCATTGGATGAGTAAATAATATAATACTAACCGTTGATTTGATTTTCTAGAGGGAAAAAGGGGGAGTCAAGTAGGTCATAAAGTGAGAAAAGAATGAGGCGAAACTGTACCATGACTGAGAAGCTTCCGCTGCGAGGAAACGGCGCCGCGCTGTGATTCTTGCTGTACGGTCATCTCCGTCATTTCTTGCTGGGGCGGCCAATAAATCCCTGATGGTAAAAAATAAATGATTAAACAAATAATAAAGTGCTAGTTTATTTGCAATGCGGGAAAGCAAAAAAAAAAATTTAAAAGATGTGAGATATTATATTTAAAATAGTTTTATTGAAAGGCAATATAATGGTCTGTGGTGTTTCAGAAAAAAACAAAAGAGAACAGAATGATATAAATAACAAAGCGGAGAAATCCAATATAACATGATAAGTAAGAGGAGCAAACAAAAGATAAACTGAAAATATTGACTAGAATAGGTGCTACATACGAACAGAATTTTGAGAAACCAATTTCCAGAACTCCTCAATTAATTAAACGAATAGTTGTAAACACCAATTAATGACTGCACTTAAAAGAGCATGAGTTATCTAATTATTACAATGATAGCAATCATTCAAATTCAAGCACCTGGTAATTACAAATAATTTAAGACAGTGGCTCGTCTTTTAAATGCCTTTTAAAAACAAATAAAACAAATACGTAATCCCAGATTGTAGATATATAACAAGAAAAGATTCAGTCAAAACACAGAAAATGAAGATCAGAGAGAGAGAGAGAGAGAGAGCGACACACACCTGGTGCAATGGCCACCGAGTAGAAGCTGATGAGGAAGACGACAACCAGTGCTGTTGTCGTTGCAATTGCTAAGAAACGCCTTCCATCGATCCTGCACTTCAGAGTACCACCACTACGAAATCCCAGTCTCATCCTTGAAATCACAATTTCACCAGTTCGAGTAGTGATAACAAAACTTCTCGTCCCTTCACCTGTCGTCTCTGTTACAGCACTGGTAGAGAGAAGAAAAGCAAATAAGAACAGAAAAAGAAACAGAGATTACAAGTTAGATCCAGAGGCATTGGAATCGAGGCAAGGTGCAATAAAAGAGAAACAAGAGAGGGGATTTGACTAGGAGATCGGACCTCGTTAAAAGAGCCAAATCAACAAAAAGGGAAGCTAAACATAGGGAAACGAAGAAAATCGGGATTGAATGATGTCTCGTCACTTAGTACAATCCAGCGCCGAGCTCTTGTCGCTTGACCCACAACAACCTCGATACAATACAATACAGATATGCAGATCTAAAGTCGACTTTTCTAAGGAAACTAGAATTCCCATGGCCAAAAGGGGTAACAAAGAGAGACAATAGACAAATGACAAGTTGACAACTCAAACTAGTTATGGCCTCACGAGCACGAGTCTGAGCTCCGGATAGCAAAAATGGAGGGGAAAAGAAAATAAAAAGAAAGGAACTAATGAAGGAGAGAGAGAGAGAATCGAACCTTGACCAATTGATCTATTGTAGTGGAGATAAGAGATTTATTTTGGGCACGTAAGAATTGAGTAAGAGTATAGAAAGTGTAGAACAATGTGGGGTTAGGGTTTTTGTAATTGGGTGGAGAGAGAGAAGATGAAGATAGCAGGAGTGGTATTTATAGGATGGGTTGGGAGTTGGTCCAATGCCCTTTGGACCGATCTCGTGTACAAATGATGTTTTAAATCGTTCGATTCAGCGACTTGACAGGTGGAAAGAAATGCAATTTTATACTCTTCGGATAGAAGAGGCAACTTGTATATGTTTATTAATTGTACTACAGTACTTAAAATATGGGACATGTCCAGTGCGCATCTATTCAAAGAAAATTTAACTCTGTTGAAAACATTTAATTTTTTGAGTCAACTAAGACTTTAGAAAAAAACTTGGAAACCTGAATTATGTAGACTATAGAAGAAACTTTTGCTCTAATTAATTTTCCTGAGAATTTATAATTAATTTAAAACCTTAACATTTAATTCCTTCTTTATTCACTAAAAAAAACATTATCTAATTTTTCTTTCATTCATTTGAAAAAATAGAGAAAGAAAATAAAACAACATCAATTCATGATTGTGATTCACGTCAATTACGTACCCTTGAATATAAATATATTTTTTGACAAAACATATATGTAAAATAGAACAAATAACTAGAAAATGATAATATTTAAGAATAAGAAGTCAATTGTTACTCTACAAGACTACAACCAATCAAGAGGCAGCTTTAGCTATCAGTAAAAAAAAATCTTAACTAATTAATATATGCTTTTGTGTTGGTTAATTTAGAATTAAAATAGCATATAATGTTGAACAAATTTTAATTACTGAAAGAATGAGAAACAATTAAAAGCACAAGTTGGATATTTTTGTTAAGGTTCACAAGTTAAATTTGTATTTCTTATCTTCATCTTTATATTTTTATTTATTTATTTTTAAATAAAATTGTCACCAATTAGCATATGAATTTTGTAATAAAAAAAATGAGAATTTGAGAGTAATGGATGCCTCCATTTGTTTAGTGTGCAGCTTACTGTTCAAACAATAAATAAATAGTTATCTTGTTTGATTTAAACGGACATGAAAAAACAATTTCCTAGAATTACTTGTTACCTCAATCGGACGATTAAGAAGTGCTTTGGACGAGATATGGTCCAAAGGGCATCGGACCAACTCACCCTTATAGAATTCCAGTTTAAGCTAGACCGTGTTACAGGTGTGATTTGCTCCTTTTTCTCTGCGCAGAAGCCCTTTTACTTTGGAAATTACAAACCTAGTTACTTTACTTTATGTTTTTCAATGTTTAACATAACGCCACAGCCCATGACGACAAGATCAGGACTGATGGTAATTTGTAAAATACAGTAAATATTTTTTGTCGTCATTGTTTTACTTCTCACAATTATATTTTTCTGTTTCAACTTAAATATTGTTAGCTATCATTAAAAAAAAATTTCTACAAAGCATTTGCCTGGCATTAAAATTTTCGTAGGTTTTAGTTGGTTGTTTTCTAAGTTAACAAGCTAATCGTCATCAATATCTAAGTACTAATAATCAATACGTGACAAATTTCAAAACACATATTTCATATTGATTTTACAGGTTCTACATGTACCAATAAAAAATGATTTCTAAAAAATAATGATTGATTGATTTTGTAAAATATTGTAAACTACAATTTATATTCCATAAAAATTTTGGTATAGCGCTGCTTTTTAATCTCAACAATCTTTTCGAATCTCTGCCTGCGGCTAGAGGTGCTATTGGGTCGGGTAGGCTCCGGATACTGTGATATTTGGATCTGTACTCTAAAAGTGTTCGGATCTGAACTTTAGATCCATATACTTATTAGTTTCAAATTGGATCGGGTCCGGATCCGGATATCTATCTACCTTTAGATATTTCGGATCCAGTCTTTCGGTTCTGGGTAGATAGATACCCATAACTTGTTTGTGGATTATCGAGTCCGGTCCGTATCCGGAGCGGGTACATGGTAGACAAAGAGATCAAGAGAAAATTATTAGCTTCGAAAATTTATAAGCAAGATGTGAACGTGACATTTGATTTTAATAATCTGTGCAAAGAGAAATAACTTTCATTTAATAAATTACTAGATAAAATGTAAGTCACGTACTTACGTGATATTTGATTTAAAACAAATAAAGAAATTAATTATTAATCTAAATATGATATATATTATGATTTGTTTTTAAAAAAATTACAAATGATTAACTTTTCATAGTTATTAATATGTGTTGTTATATTAAATAATTATAAAGAATGATATTATCATTTTATAGGGTATTTATACGGGTACCGGGTCGGATTCAGTTATGGGTTGGATAATTAAATTAAACTCATATCCTATCCATAACAATATTAGTTCCGGTTCGGATCCGAATCGGATATTAAATTATTAATTTTGTAACCATACCCATAATTCAGCCGGTTATATTTTTTAAACCATACTCTATCCAAATTAATCGATCCGGATCGGTTCCGGTTCGGATCCGGATAATCGGATAAAAGTAGCACCTCTACAAGTGGCGTGTATACCAAAATGTACAGCCCATTTTGCCCGAACCCAATTTCGAAGCCCGTTCTTTAACTTCAAAAAAATTACACGTTTATAAAGAATATATATATATATATAGGGCCATGGAGTACAAAATGGTTTTACTCCACGTCTCACCATAGCTCATCCATATATATATATGTATATAGAGTATGGCTAATGTGCTTCCTCTAGAACTTCGGCCTCGTGCTTCCGGAGGCATATCTTAGTGTTTGATGTTCAAACAACAAATTCAAACCATTAGATGTTCAATCTATATTAAAATGTACTTGGAGGCCAAATTTTACATTTTTTTGAATTTTTTTACTATTTATTAAGCCACTTTGAAAATTTCAGATCCGGGTGAACCGTAAAAACAGTCTGGACCATATGATCTGGAATTTTCAAAGTGGCTTAATAACTAGTAAAAAAATTCCAAAAAATATAAAATTTGGTCTCCAAGTACATTTTAATATAGATTGAACATCTAACTGTTTGAATTTGTTGTTTGAACATCAAACACTAAGATATGCCCCCGGAAGCACGAGACCGAAGTTCTAGAGGAAGCACATTAGCCATACTCTATATATATATATATATATATATAATTTATTTGGACAAGATTTGAAATTTAGTAATTTTAGAAACCTAAAAGGACAATTCAAGCTCTAACAATAAAATGAAAAAGAAATCTAAAAAATAAGGAAAGTATTAAAGTCAAAAGATTTTGCAGATATTAGAAGATCGTTCTATAAATGTAAACACGATTCTTTGTTACTACAAGTTTACTCAATTATACAAAGCATCTATTGGTTTCAACTTACAAATTGTATAATGTATCTGTTGATTAGAACGTATATGTCAAATTCCAACCCGCACAGGGATGATTTGCGAATTTAACACTTATTTCATACTAAAAAAAAAAGGTTGACTATCTATATATCCAGCATGACATCTATATATAGAGATTTTGGATATAGATCGAATTAATGATTGAGCCTATGTGAAAATAATGAAAGGATTGTCAAATTTTGTTTAAATAAATATTCAAATATTCAAATAATACAGCATGACATCTATATATCCAGCATGACTATCTATTGTAGAATAAAACGATTGTCAAATTTTGTTTAAATAAATATTCAAATAATACATTTTTCATTTAGAAAGCCTTTTGGACGAAGATGGTTTAAATGGCTTCGGACCTACTCCACTCCCCCTCTCACTTGCTGCCTCTCTCTCTCTCTTGGGATTTTAATTACGTGTTGATCTCTCTTAAAGACACGCAAACATAAAAGATAAATTAGTCATATCTTAGTGTACTACAATCTTCCGACCAATTGGACTATATAAATTTTATATTCCTTTTAATTAGACCTTGATTGCAAGTTTGGAACAAAGCATACTTTCCACGATAACGATGGTTTGTTCATTGTATGTTTGAAAGGAATGCTACAAAAGTGGGTAATAAGTTTAATAAGTACATTTTGTTTGGAATTATGTGGTAGACAATACACTTGTGGGATTTGATATAACTTAGCTTTGCATCAGTCATGACCAACCATAGTACTGTACAATTTTCTTTTAGAATTTAAAAAAAAAAATTCATGAAAAGATTAATAGTTTTTTTTCTCCAAAAATAAAAATAGTAAGGATTGAACCATTAATTTGATTCGGGATTGAAGTGATCAAATTTATGATTCGGATATTCTAGAAGGAGGTGGGGATTTAGAGGCTGATTGTGTGGAGGTGTGAATAAGGATAGAGTCACATAGTCTTTATGTGGAAAGTATGAGTTTCAAAATTCAGATAGAAGAAATTATTTATTGTAATAATAAGTGTATTAAATAATTAGGTAGTTTGACCTTCTTTACTCAAAAAGAAAAAGATAGATCAAATTATTAATTTAGTCACATCTTTGGACCAAATTAGTCGTTCAATCCTTACTATTTTTAGAGAAAAAAGACGTTCAATCTATTTCATAACAAATCAATTTTCCAATTGCTAAAAATAAAAAAATGGTAATTGTATTTCATAAACGATGATTTATTTTTCTTTATATTCTCTGGGTTTTAAATAAAGTGAGCAAACAGAAAATATTAAAATATTGCACGCGCAACCAAGCAAGAGACAAAATAAGAACTGAAGAATAAAATGAGTTAGGCCAAGGACAATTATGCATGACACGAATTAGTTTGTGCTACGAAATAATATTTTTGTTTTTAAAATTTAAACATTTTGATGTTCAGCATCATATTATATGAAAATGTATTTGTAAATTAAACTTTATATTTTTTATTTTTTACTAATCACATGATCTAAAAAATTTAGACTATTTCAAAGTAATGGTTTTATATATATCTATATAAAAAATAGTAATTTTTTTAAAAGTAAAATTTATTCTTTAAATACATTTTCGTTCGTAGGAAGATCATGTTATATTGAACGATTTAGATTGATTTAGATTGAACGTTTGAAATAAAACAAAACAATTAGTTCAAATTACATATCAAGTCGCATTATGTATACTACCGTATAATTCTCACTCAAAAAGAAATTAAACCTACGGGTTATTCTAAAAAAATATATATTAAAATAATGCACGCGCAACCAAGTAAGAAACAAAACAAGAATTGAAGAATAAATTAACCAGTGTTAAACAGAACAATTCATATGAAATCCGAATGATAAAAAAAGAGAAAAAAATAGAACGAGTGGGAGTATCTATATCTATTTATGAATTTATGAAGCGATGCTATATTTCATATTTGGCTTCTTGCATGAGCATGCCATTGTCAAATTAGAATGCATCATACCACTGAAATATCATGCAATTACGAATCACTGCACAAAATAAGCAGACAAAAGATTGAATAAATAAAAGAATGAGCAGACAAACTTGCTAACAAGTTTGACAAAAACCATAATATAGGTTAGTTAAAGTCCCAAAGAATTATTGGTCCAATTAGTCTTCAATTTGAGGTGCATTTTGACCCCACACCATGACTCTTAAGTCTTAACTCTTCTTTTCATTTGGAAAGCATCTCTAAGGACGCGATTATTGTCCACTATATTTGAGGCTTGAGACAATCAGGGTTGAAACAGAGTTATACGGATGCTGACATATATTTGTTATTAAGTTATTTTACTATATTGATGTACTCAGAGATAGATTGAAGTGTAATGAATAGGATCAATTGATTTTTATTTTTATAAAAAATTTTGTATTATCGTATGAATTTTTATGTAATTTTGAGAAAAATATCATGAGTACTGGGTAATTGATCTCATTTTCAGCATGAAAATTTTATATAATTAATTTCATTGTTTGATTGACCTTCATAGATTAAAAGTTTGACTCTGCTTCTTGGATGATGTATCGATATCTCGTACATATGTACGTAGTAGTTATTGAGTAATTGACTAACGATTAATCTAAATAATTATTAATCTGAATAATTAAAGAATTATTTTTTAATTATTTCTTTTAAAAAAAAAGTTTTGTGAACATAATTTTGACAATTTGAGATCCATTTTTTACTACCAAAATATATACATTAATAGATACAAGTGAGGATTGGGAATCTGTATCCTCATCATTTACGTACCGTTTGAGTTAATTTATAGACCGTATGATCATAATTCGAACCAATTCATTCCACACCAAATAACGCACGGGACTCTTCCATATTAGTGCATATTTAAATCAAACGGTCCATATCTTAACTCAAAAGTGTGAGTTAATACAGAGGATACGAATTCAGGGATTCGGGTGCAAAAAATATTCATTAAAATAGTGCAGACTGCAAAATTTAATAAACTATGTATGGATTTTTTCTGTGCTTCTATTTTGTTTCTAAATAGTCAACTGTAGCATTTTTACTTCTATAAATAATTAATACAGTGGAATATCCTTTTTTGAGTAAGAAACATGAGCCAAGTTCCTATTTTATTTAACCGCGATTGGTTTACAAAAGTTGAAAGGTTTTGAGAAGTAACCCTTCAATGTATTTCCATTAAGAAAAATTTTTCTGAAAAAAAAATAAAAAAAATAACAGAATGAAGAAACATAGTTTAAAAAAAGGAAAAAAAAAAAAAAAAAAAAAAGGCAATATGAAAGTTTCTCCTATGTTGTTGTTATGCTTCTTTCTTGTAAGAGGTACCACTGTGTTCTTATTTCTTCAAACATCTCATTAATCGTTTTGTGTTGGTCTTGAAATAGTCGTGCACATCTTTCTCTCCTAAGTATAAACTGCGCAATAAGAAGTAGCCCTCTGCATTCTTTTGGTATACTAGTATTTACCAGTTTTGCTATCTGATCTCGTCCAGAGGTAAGATAACTATTTAACAGATGCTCACAAAGCTGAACCCCCTCTTGTTTAAATTTTTTGTTTTCAGAACCCTATTTAACAACAACAACCATCCAAAAATTCTGAATCTCGGAGGTGCATTGAGCTGCCAGATCATCGATATAGTTGATTTTGTTTCGAGAACATTCTTCATCGAGTAATAAGCTGATTTGACTGAAAAGGAAGTTGACAGTTGTCCATTCCAAATTGCATCATCAAATTTTTTTTTGGTTAAAGAGGCCGAGGCCCAGTTTCATTCAAAAAACGAAACATAGTTTGTTTACAAAAATACGAAGGAAAGATTAATTCCTTCGAACCATCATAAACTGACTAAGATAACTATCTAGCACTATTTTTTGTTAATCAACTCCTGGTAGATAGGAACCAGGAGACACACATCAAAAGTTATATGTTTTTGTAAAACTAGATGAAACTCATTGAGACGAGTCCGTCTCATCCTCCTGTATATAAGCGACACTATGATCTTCTCCTGGCCAAATCACTCGGAGTGGAATGGCATCCATGATTTCCTCCCGTGGCAGCCAATTCTGTGTTTCTTCCCTTACCCTTTGCTTGAGTTTCCTATTCCCTGTCCAGTAGGAAACCAAAGATATGATTAGATATATTAAAGATCGTGCAGATTTTGGATTGTGTTGTTGAAAACTTATTTCGTTGCGATGCTTCCATATAGTCCAGCAGGTAGCACAAAACACTATGAGGAAGGCTGAACGCTGTATAGAAGGAAGAGTCAGAGCAAAATTAAAAACATCAGTCATAGAAGACCAGGTCTGATAATGGATCTGATTCAGGCCTAGCCAGTACCATATCTGTTGTGCCAAAGTACAAGTAAGAAACAAGTGATGAACTGTCTCATCTTGAGCACAAAACTCGCATTTTACTAGGCCTGGCCAACCTTTTTTCCTGAGATTGATTTTACTAAGTATTCTATTTTTAAAAGCTAACCATATAAAGATTCTTATTTTAGGGGGAACTGGGATATTCCAGCATAGCATTGGTTGGATAGGAAGGATCCCTCTATAATTAAGAAATTGGTAAGTCGATCTCACTGAAAAATCTCCTTTGGGATCCCATCTCCAAGCCAGCTTATCTACTGCATGGGTAAAAGATATTTTACTCAGGAGAAACAGTAATTCATTCCATTCCTCTCTTGCTATCCCTTTTAGAACATCCAGAAATATCACACCTTGACCTTGAGTATTAACAACTTCAGATAGTAAGATATGTTGATTAGAACAAGAGTTATATATTTGGGGATATCTGACTGCTAATGTGCAGTTTTCAAACCATATATCTTCCCAAAATCTAACCTGGGATGATGCCCCTGGTGTATATTGTACACTACAATTACCTAAAGTATTGAATTTCATAATTGCTTTCCAAAATGGTGAGAACCTGGTTGGGTCTCTGTGATTGTGATATAGATATTCTATCAGATGTTTCCAAGGACTAGAATAAGATGGGTTTTTGTATTTCCACCACCATTTGAGTAATAATGATATATTCATAGTTCTAAGGTCTAAGATCCCTAAACCTCCATTACTTTTGGATAGACATAGAATTGGCCATTGTATCAAAGCATATTTTTTCCTGGTTCTGGTCCCTCCTTGCCAGAGGAACCTACATCTAATCTTATCAATCTCATATATAATAGTCTTGGGAATCTTATAGAGAGATAAAGCATAAAGGGGTACTGCAGATATTACAGAGTTAATAAGTGTGGTTCTTCCTCCAATAGATAATAGTTGCCCTTTCCAAGCTTGGAGTTTTTTAGTGATCTTATCAATCAGAAACTGCCAATCTGTGATTGTTAATTTTTTCTCATGGAGAGGCAATCCTAAGTATTTGATTGGGAAAGAAGCAGTTGTGCATCTAAATAATTGAGCTAAAGCAGTATGATGAGGAGTATTGATAGCATACATTTCTGTTTTATCTAAATTTATCCTAATTCCAGAGACTGCTTCAAAGGCTTGCATAGCCCACCAAGCTGATTCTACTATATTTGGTTGAGCCTCTAAAAAGATGATTGTATCATCAGCATAATGGCAATTGGTGATAGCTGTATTATTGAAACAGGGAGGGCCTAAACCTTTGATTATTTGAGCTTGTTTACCCTTAGTAAAAATTCTGCTTAATACATCAGCAGCTAATATAAACAGAAATGGAGAGAGAGGATCTCCTTGCCTAACTCCTCTCTTGCAATAAAATAGGGAGTTAACTCTCCATTCACATTAAGACAGGATTGGGAACTAGTGAGCCATCTGGTGATCCAATTTATCCAGGTAGTGCCAAAGCCTCTACTTTTCATGACTTCTAAGATATAGGACCAGTGAATTTTATCATAAGCTTTTTCAAAATCAACTTTAACTATAACACCTTGTTGATTATTTTGTTTACTATAATGAATTATTTCATGACTAACTACAATGTTATCCAATATATATCTGTTTGGAAGGAAAGCAGCCTGACTGGCATCTATCAGTCTATTCATGATATTTCCAAGTCTAAATGTGAGGATCTTAGAAATCAATTTAAAACTACAATTGACCAGACTAATGGGTCTGAATTTATTGATGGTGACAGTATCTTTAGTTTTAGGAATCAAACATATGATGGATTTATTCATTTTATCAAGTTGTAAAGTATTATTATGAAAGCTAGAGCATAGTAATAGTAAGTCCTGTTTGACCAGATCCCAAATTTTTTGAAAGAACTTAAAAGAAAATCCATCTGGACCAGGAGCTCCATTGGGTTCACAGTCAAACAGAGCTTTCTTTATTTCTGGCATTGTAAATGGTGCTTCCAATATAGTGTTTTCTGATTCAGTAACTAGATCAGAGGGATCCCAAAAATTTGTATTTAATGAAGCATATTTAGTACCTTCTGATCCTAATATCTCTTTATAGTATGCCTGAGCATGTGATTTAATTTTGTGTAGGGAAGATGTAGGGGTACCATCCACAACCAGGGAATGAATAAGATTCTTTTTTTTCCTATGATTAGTTACTACATGGAAATATTTGGAGTTTTGATCCCCTTCTTCTAGCCATTTCTGTTTGGATCTATGTTTCCAATAAATTTCTTCGTCTAAGTATATATTTTCTAATGTATTTTTAAGGGTAGTCCATTCTGCTACTTCATGAGGTTGGAGTTGTCTAGTTTCTTGTAGGATTTCTAGTTCTTGCAATCTAGAGAGAGTGTTGCTTTTTGTTTTTTTCTTTTGCCCATAAAAATTTTTAGTCCACCCTCTAATTTTCCTACGAATAAATCCTAGTTTAAGTTGCCAGCTATAGTCAATATTGGCTAGAGATAAAGGATATTCATTCCACCATTTAACTATCAAATGACAGAATTCTTCTTGCTCAAGCCATAGAGGGTCTAGTTTAAAAATAGGAGAGGTGCTTGAAGGAGTGGGACCTTCTACCTTTAATAACAAGGGGCAGTGATCAGATCCATTTTTAGGTAGATCTTGGACCTGACTATTTGGATATTGATGGTCCCAATCTAGTGTTGTCAGAAATCTGTCTAGTAGAGCAAAGTTATGTCCATTGGACCAGGTAAATTTTCTAGAGGATAGTGAATGTTCAATGAGAAAATGTTTATTGATGAATTGGTTAAAACTTCTACTAGTTTGTATATCAAAATTAGTGCCTGTTTTCTCTTGTTGGGATCTAATGACATTAAAGTCTCCACTAATAATCCAGAATTTATTAGATCCAGTTCTGATTTGATCTAATTCTCTCCACAAAGCTTTTTTTAAACTTCTTTTAGTAGGGCCATATACTATAGTATATTGCCATTCTGTTTGATCAATTTTATTAACTAAGTGGATGTCTAAACAGAATTGATGGGTACTATGTGTTATGACTTCTATTTTGTTACTATCTTCTCCAAAAAGGATGCCACCAGAAGCACCTTGGGAAGGCAAATAAAGCCAGATGTCTAAATGCTGGGAAAGTGATCTAAGAATTCTTGTACTAAATTCATCTTTTTTGGTTTCCTGTATAGCAACCAGGTCAACTTTATGTTGTTGAATATATTCTTTTAAAGCTAGTTTTTTCCTATGAGTATTCATACCTCTAATGTTCCAGTTGAGAATATTCATAGGTACTGGGAGTTCTCAGGGGTGAGTTGTGAGCCTATTGCTCTCAGTTGGTCTTGAGTTATAACTAGGGGAGTAACATTGTTAGGATGATATCTATTTAGGGACTTAAGCAACTGCTCAAATTGTGATCTATCCATATTTTGGAGAGCTGAAATAATCACTTGTCTATCCTGAGTATCAGTCCCTAAAGTGATATTATATACACTGAATAAGTGTTCTACTTGAGGTATAGTAAACCTAGTATAAGGGAATTTGTGGAGCAGCATGTTACCTGCTAGTTGAGAGGAGCCAGAGCTTTTCCTCTTCTGTGCTTTCCTCAAGATGGGAGTGTTTGTATGTTTCATCTGCACTCTAAAGCTTCTTCTAGGGATGGATGGATTGTATCTCCATTCTTGTGTGAGTTCTGGAGTAACTACTTGGTCATTGGATGTGTCAGTGAGATCTATAATTGTTGGTGCAGGTGTGTGGGCAGTGGAGGAAGAGCATGTTTTTTTAGTGGGGGATCTAGGCTGATGGGAGTGGCTAGATTTGTTCTTGGAATGAGAGTTGTTGTGAGATTTGAAAGCACTTTTGGGTGGAGAGGAACTAGGAGGTCTTCTGATGGGGGAGAGTTTAGAGAAGGACACTTTTTTGGCTGGTTTTGGAGTGTGTGATTTGAGGGTCTTTTTAGCATAAGCACTAGCTTTCTGATTTTGTAGTCTTTTGGTTCTAATAGAAAGGGGAAGGTTATCTTGTATGTCTGCTACAATATCAGCTAGAAGAACACTGTCTGGGTCACTTTCAGACTGCACTGGAAGGTCAGATTCAGAAAAATGTTTAGTGTGTTCATCTGGATCAGAGCAAATTTCAGGGGAGAGTGGTGTAAATCGATTGGCCAGAGGGTATGAGGTCTGGGGGGTAGTGGGGTTGTTCCAATTAGCAATATCATGCAACACATGTTGCATGTAGATAGATGTGGCTTCTAAGACCTCAGGTTGCTGCTGTTGTGAAGGTGGATATGGGTTGGGAGGTGTCTGATGTGTAGTAGATGCAGATGTGGAACCTGTTTCTCTGCCAAGGTTATGAATGGCATTAAGGGCATTTTGGAAAGAGTCTTCATCAGAGTCATCAGAATCATACTCTGAGATTGTTGGATGTGTAGGTTTGCAGTTCTCCAGGGGTTTTTTGCCTTTAGCAGTTGGAGAAGCTCCCAGGGAGGGATGATGGGCTGGTAGTTCTGTATTAATAACAATACCACCCCTTCTTCTTGGTTGAATGGGAGATACTAAATTGGGTGTGTGTATTGGCTGGGTCTGGAATGGAAACCTCTGGATAGGGGGGGCTGAGGCTGATATGCCCCGAGAGGTGATTGGATGTATATGAGGGGAATTTAGGGGAACATCTTCATGCATAGGCTGATGAGTGTCAGGAGGTGCTATCATTGGGGGGTTGGGTGGTATTGGGTGTGGGGGAGAGACTGGGGGTACTGGGGTTGGAGTCACCCCAAAATGGGTGCCATTAGGGTAGGGTCTGCCATTGGTTCGACCCCTCCAGGCAGCGACACTTTCAGTGGAATTAGTTTCAATTTCTAAATCGAGATCAAAAGTAGAAACAAATCCATTCGGAGCCCTATGTATCAGGTTATGTTGGTGAGGCAGGACAGAGATGTCCCCAATTCCTAATCTGATTCTGGCAAAACGATAATCGTATCTGAATCTAGTGCCGGGATCCAATTCTAGAACTACTGCACCAAAGGGGCTAAATAGCCGCGTGAACTCTTCCCAGGTCCAAAGATCAAAAGGAAAGCTCTGAAGTCTAACCCAAACGGAAGTAAGCTTTTTACCTGAGTTAAAGCTGTTATCCCATTTCACAATCGGGAATTGAATGTCCTCCATTCGGAGCCATTTCTTTCTGGTAGCAGCCTGCAGCCAGTCTTCCGAGGGTGTCTGGATTACATAAATGTACTCATCATAAACCGCAACTTTCCATTTGTAAGGCGGATAAGAGAAGCGGAGGACCCGTTCAACTTTCTCAGGTCCCCACGCTGCAATGTCATCTAGTAGGAAGCTTAGCTGTAGTTCGCGTTGAATGATTTCCGATTCTGGAGTAGTATGAAACATAAGAACAGGTGGCTGAATCTGCCGAGGAAGCTGTGTTGGGAGAGAGTTGTCTGGCAGGGGAGGTATGTCTGGAGCGATCGGGGGTGGTTCCTGTCGTCGCTGTTGAACAGGTCGATCAGGTGGTGTTTGTTGCACCGGAACTCGCACTAGCTGGGATGACTGCATCGGAGGTGGAATCGGGTTAAAAGACCGATCAGGCATCGACTGAGTGTCAAGGAAAGGCGGTAAGTGAGACGAATCCATCGGAAGGCGTGGATCCCGAGTACCTGGTCTATTGCCAAACGGTTGGTATCTCGGTCGCGTCGTACCTCGCCGATTACCGATCGGCGCCATTGATGCTTCACTGGTTGATGCTTCTCGGGTAATGTGTGTTGGATGGACAGGAAGGTGAGGCGACGTGATAGTAAGACAGGAGGAGCTTTTATGTCCCGCCTTATTGCATAAGAAAGAAATCAATGCATTGCGACATTCTAATGCTCTGTGTCCCCGATCTTCGCAGCGAAAACAGATCGGATGTGTTGGCGTGGATCGTCGTTTTATCTCAGCAAGACGTGTCCAAACCAACGAAGATCGTACCTCTCTCGGTCGCGTTGGCTGGTGCCACCGTGGCGGGGACAGAAGCGACTCCAAGTATGATTTTGGAAAGGGCTCGGGGCCTAATGTATTTGGGCCATGCGCCATGAGAGACCCAAAGCGAGCTCGGGCTAATTCTAATTGGCGGGCTTTGTGTAACGCCATTTTCGCTTTGCTCTTTTTTACTTTTTCTTTTTGTCTTTTTTTTGATTTACTCTCTTTTTTGGATTTTCCTCAGAAACGCCTAAATCGCCATTTTTATCGCCCAGAGCTCTCCCGATTTTTGGAGATTTTTTTATCTTTTTGAAAAATTGTTCTCAATCCATTGCATCATCAAATTCATCCGTTATTAACATATTTCTTGCAATATGTACTTCTCCCATCAATGTAGCTAATTGATTTGCAGCTGTATGTGACAAGCAAGGCCGGTCCGAATGTCTCCGATATATCTTGTTGCAACACCATTTGTTGCAAAGAAAATTTCCTTCAACCAAGCAAAAGAGTAGAGGTCACTGAATCGAAAAGCCATTATCTCGCATCTCCAGTTTTCATGCCAGAAATATATTCTGCTGCTGCCATTTCTCAGGCTCCTCCTTATAAAGGATTGACAAAAAGGAATAACACTCTTGAGATGATGCTTGAAGAAAAAGGATTGCCTTATATTGAAGGCTCGCTGCGTATATAACTCATGAAATATTGATTTCCAAAGTTTCTGTTCTTTCATCACTCGTTGCCACACCCACTTTATTAAGGGATCCGTATCCTTCCAGGTACCTGACTCAACACAATTTAAGTGGAAGGCCCAGATTTATATTCAGCCGGTGCTTGCTCGGGATGGCGCAGGGGCAGTATTATTTATGCTTTGAGATTCGTGCCAAGTTAAAAAACTAATTTTGGATCGTCCGATTCAATTGTACTCAGTCCGGTAACCTGAGGGGATGTGAATTCCTTTATTAGAGTTTTCAGATCTAGAATGTCTAAGCCTCCAAGCTTCTTTGATGTGCAAGTTAACTCCCAAACACAATGTGAATTTTCCTGTTTGTCTCATTAACACCGTACCATAGATTTTTTTTTTTTTTCAAATCTTGTCTATTTCCGATATTACCCATGAAGGCATTTGAAACATCGACATGTAGTTGTTAGTTTTTGTACAGAGATGCAAAGCTGAGGGAAATTATTTTTGTATTCTATTTTGTTATGTTTTTTCAAATCTCTCTCATATGGTTACATATACTCTCTTTTGAAATAACGGTAATATTCTATGCCCCTATTCCTATTTTATTTACAATTTTATTCTTATTCTTATTTTACATTTTTACCCTCTAAGTTTCTAGTTATTCTCAACCCTCCTCCTCAAGCTAGGATTATAGATATCGATTAATCCTAGCTTGCTTGTTATTTCTTCAAACACTTTCGGAATGAGACCCTTTGTGAAAATATCAGCTAATTGATCTTGACTCTTCACATAAGGAGTCTCAATTTTCTTTGCTTGAACTTTTTCTCTTATGAAGTGGCAATCAACTTCGATATGCTTTGTTCTTTCATGAAACACCGCATTCGGAGAAATATGTCTTGCCGCATTATTGTCGCAAAACATCTTGATTGGTTTATCAATTTTGAAGTTCAATTCTTTGAGTAATTGTTTGATCCATGTAAGCTCACTTGCGTTGGATGCCATGACACGATATTCCGCTTCTGCACTTGATCGCACCACAACATTTTACTTTTTGCTTTTCCATGTGATTAAGTTTTCGCCTACAAACGTGCAATAGCTGGTTGTTGATTTTCTATCGAAGCTCCCGACCCAGTCTGCATCAGAATAGCCACACACTTCATTAAATTTATTATTTTTCATCCATATACCCTTTCCGGTTGAATTTTTTAAATATCTCAAAATTTTATCAATGGCATTCAAATGCGGTTTTCTTGGTGAATGCATAAATTTACTAATTTGGCTCACCGCAAATGATATATCCGGTCTAGTTACCGTTAGATAGATTAATTTACCTACAAGTCGTCAAAATTGGTTAATATTTTCTAACAATTCTCCATCTTCGGTATTTAGTTTACAATTGCTATCTATGGGTGTTGAAGCCGGTTTGGACCCTAATTTACCTGTTTCTTTTAAAATGTCAATGGTATATTTTCTTTGTGAAATAATAGTCCATTGGTTGAGTGAGTTATTTCAATTCCTAAAAAGTATTTAAGTTTATCAAGGTCTTTTATTTCAAAATTTTATTTTAAATATCTTTTTACAATGTCAATTTTTTTATAATTGTTTCCGATAATAATTATGTCATCAATATAGACAAGAATAATGGGTGTATTATTATTTCATGTTTTGAAAATAGTGATGTATCGGATTGACTTATTTTAAAACCGAGAAAAATTAAATAGTGAGAGAGTTTTTCATACCATGCCCTTGGTGATTTTTTAAGTCCATAAATTGACTTATTTAGCCTACAAACAAGATTAATATTTTTTTTCTTTTACATGACCCGGTGGTAGAGTCATATAAACCTCTTCCTCAAGCGTTCCTCGAAGAAATGCATTTTTAACATCCATTTGAAATAAGTTTATCCATTATTTATCGCTATTGAAAACAAAATTCTTATGGTATTCATCTTTGCTACCGGAGCAAAGGTCTCTTGGTAATCAATACTGTATATTTGGATATACCCTTTGGCAACTAGCCGGACCTTATACCTTTTTATGGATCCATCACTTTGATATTTTATTTTATAAACTCATTTGCATCCTACGTGTTTTTTTATTTTTTGGTAATGGTTCAATGGTCTATGTATTATTTTTTTCTAAGGCTTGAAGTTCTTCTTTCATAGCCTTGCACCAAACTAGTTGGCTTATAGCCTCCCCAAAATTTCTTGGTTCCTCCATTTTGGAAATTGAACTAAGAAATGCATGGTGTTTTTTTGAAATATTTTTATATGAAATAAAATTTTCAATAGGATATTAAACCTTATAGGTTACGAAATCTCGTAACCTTGTGGACGGTTGTGTAGGACGGGTTGACTTCCTTACCATAGTTTCTTCTTCAATATTTTCATTTTTTTCTTCTTCCTCGGATTCACTTTGAGGAGTATCGTTATCATCATTATTTTCTTCTTTTTCATTCTCTACAATTCTTTGCTCAACAATTTGATTAGTAGACATGAGAATGACAAAATCTTTTGTGCTAATTTGATTATCAATCTCGTTTGTATTTGTTTTAAAATATGGTTCATTTTCAAAAAAAGTTACATCTCTGGAAATATATAATTTATGGTTTATAGGGATATAGCATTTATAATCCTTTTTTTGAGATGAGTATCCTAGAAAAATAGTTTTTATAGAAGTATGATCTTGTTCATCTCGTTTATTTTGGTGTACATAACATGTACATCTAAAAATTCTTACGTGATTAAAAATTATCTTCCTTTGATAAATAATTTCTAATGGACTTTTATTTTTTAGGACGACACTTGGTAACCTATTATCAAATAAATTGCGGTGAGAACGGCATCCGACCAATAAATTTTTGGAATGTTGGTTTGAAACATAAGTGTTCTTGTTATTTCGAGTAAATGACGATTTTTTCTTTCGGAGATTCCGTTTTGTTATGGGGTATAAACACAAGTTATTTGATGTATGATTTCTTTTTGTTTCAAAAAACTTGAAATTTTTTTATATATAAATTCCGTTCCATTATTAGTTCTAAAAATTTTAATCCTTGTATTGTATTGATTTTCAACTAAATTTAAAAAATCTTGAAAGTGAGAAAAAACTTCACTTTTATTTTTTAATAGATATAGATATGTTAATTATGAAAATCATCTATGAATGTAACAAAGTATTGAAACCATTATAAGAATCTATGGGGCCGGGTCCCCAAACATCGGAATGAACAAGTTCAAATACGTGATTACTTTTGAATTTGAGGTTACAAAGGGAAGTCTTGTATGCTTAGCTAGTTTGCATACTTCACAATTACTACAATCTAAATTAGAAAAATCAAAAATACATTTTAAAGTTCTATCGGAAGGATGCCCTATTCTTCTATGCCACAAATGTCCCATGTCTTGCATTTTTTGCTATACAAAAAATATAGTCCATTTTAAAAAACACCTTCACCAATCATCCTCTTGGATGTTATATCCTGAAAAAAAATACATTTTTTGATGAAAAAATAATTTCACAATATATTTCTTTTGAGAGTTTACCTATAGATAATAAATTGGCAGTGCAATTTCTTACACGTAAAACATTTTTAATCTCTTTTGAAAAAACAATAATTGAGTAAAATCCATAAATTTCTATTTTTTCACCATTTGCAACATAAACAAATTCTTAATTTTTTGGCTTTTTGATAATTATATAATATATTTTCGTTTCCGGTCATGTGGTCGGTTGCACCGGAATCTAAAAGGCAATCTAAATTATTTTTGGATTGTTTCCAATTCAAATTACCCAAATTTATACATTTTTTTCTTTATTATATTATTTTTGAGTTCATATTGTACTTGATTTATAACAGCTCTTTTATTTGTTATGACATATTTTTACTGATCTAAATATGAGATTTTAGAAGAACCTGAGTTGGACTTATTATCAAAAACCCGCTGAGCTGAGAGAGGAGGGCCCTTATTTCGGCCCGGGTTGGAGCCGATTCACCAGGAGCAGGGGGTACGCATGCGGAGGCAGAGGGAACGCATGCGGACCCGTTTAGATGTGCTGGTGCGGACAGAAAGGAAGAGGGAACGCATGAGGAGGCAGAGGGAACGCATGCGGACCCGATTAGAAAGGAAGAGGCGGACCCAAAGGCAGAGGCGGACCAGGTGGTGAATTGAGTTGTAAATGTGAGAGATGTCGATGCTTGTGTGCAATTGTGATAAAATATTGCTGGTGATCTTCCAAAATATTTTCTACATCTTAGGTATCTTGGTGGACAGATACTTCTAGTGAATTTATAATACAACCAAGCACTGATGCTACCACAATTCATTTTGGGTTATCCTGATTGTGTATTTTACAATTTTGGATTCATTCCAGATTTCAATATTGGGGTTTGGGTTGGATCAGATCAGATCAGGGACAGATTTGGGTCTGTTGTATCTATGATTCAGGTAATTTTGGTTTTCTCAGGTCAGTATCAGACGAGAGGTTCAGGTTCAGGTTGAGTTGGTTTCCGGTTTAATCACAAGTCTGGTGGTCAGTATATTCTGGTTGCTGAAATGGTGTTAATGTCAGGTTCTACAAGGACTGGATTGTTGACAAGTCAGGTTTTGGGTTGCTCAGTCTTTGTTAGGATTGTTGGCTTTTATATATTAATTGGTTTCTGGTTCAGGCAGTTTTTCAGCTTGGGTCAGATTTGTCTGCATCTTTTTAGTGCGAAGTTTGATTTGCGATTGACATCATGCTTCCTCCTTTTGAACAGATTGCAATGGAATTATTCAACAAAAGAAAATACAAATATGAACCAGATGAAAAGATGTACACCATCCTAATCTCTGGCTGGTGCAAGACAAGCCGCCCAGACTTTGCCAGAAAGCTTCTAGAAGAGATGATTGACCGAGGGATTGAACCGAACATAATCACATACAACACACTCCTTAATGGGTTGTGCAGAAATGTGAGTTTGCACCCTGAAACCCGATTTGACCGAACAATTCGCTCTGCTGAGGAGCTTCTGAAGGAGATGCAAAGGAGAGGTATACAACCTGACACGACGAGCTATTCCATTGTTTTACATGTATATAGTCGGGCCCACAAGCCAGAATTGACCCTCTGTAAATTTAAATTAGGGCTATGAGGGAACAAGGGATTAGCCCTAGTATAGCCACGTACACTTCGGTAGTTAAATGCCTCGCCTCATATGGTAGGTTAGACGATGCTTATGAGTTGCTTGATGAAATGTCTACAAATGGGATTCAACCTGCACCGGCCACTTATAACTGTTTCTTTAAGGAGTATTTTGGTAGGAAAGATGTAGATGCCGCAATGAAACTATACCATAATATGAAAGACACTGGTTCCTTTGATATCCACACATACCATATTCTACTTAGGATGTTCATAAAATTGGAACGATTTGGGCCGGTACAGGAAATTTGGAAGGACATGTGTGAGACTGGTATCGGACCAGATCTCGATTCTTACACCCTTCTGGTGCATGGGCTTTGCCAGAAGAAGAAATGGAGGCAAGCGTGCCATATGTTCATGGAAATGATAGAGAAGGGATTTCTTCCACAGAAGGTTACTTTTGACTCACTCTATAGAGGGTTGATACAAGCCGATATGCTTCCTACTTGGCGGAGGTTGAAGAAGCGGGTTGATGAGGAGGCTTCAAAATTTGGAGGTGAGTTTGAGAAGTATCACTTGAAACCATATAAGAGGTGATTTATGTGATCATTTTTGTGAGTTTGTGCAGTGGACAAGCTTTATACAGCTAACTTACCTCAAGCCTAAAACTGAGTATCTGAGACCAGGTTTAGGTGATCATTTTTTTAAAGTTTCTTTGTTTTCAACATATGTTGAGAACAGATCTTTGCTATAGAGGGATGCTGGGTATCTATGATGGCCTAAGTTTTTTTTTTTTTAATGGACGTTGGTGTCTAGATTAGAATTTCAAAATGAATCTGTAATTCAAATTTTTGTCGGCTTAAAATAAATAAAAATATCGGGCTACAGAAGAGTGTTGTAGGAATGACATGATGTGGCAGTGTTTTTCCAGTATGCAGCTGATCCCTATAAGTAGGAAGCTTCTAATAAAACAAAGTTTAAACGGCTTTTAAACGGTTTAGACGGGTTTTGGGTGTTTTAAGTTTTTTGTAAATTGAAAGACTATCTAACAATTTCTGAACTTTTCGGATTAACATGATAAAGTGGTCAAAATTTTGGTGATTAATTGATCGTATAATCTAAATAGTCGTGTGATATAAATGGATGATGACATTTTTAAATCCATACTAGTTTAACCGATCCGAGATTGATAGCCATTTGTGTGACTTGATAAAAACCTTGTGTTTAAAGTGTTATGTAGTATTGAATTATTGAAAGAATCATTCTAAAAGATTCATATCCGAAAGAATTTATTGATAGACATTTGTGTGACTTGATAAAAACCTTGCACACGAATGATATCCACTCATTCTAAAAGATTTCCTTTTACGGTACCGGGGAGGTATTGAATTCCCATCTAAAACGTGAAATAGAATTGAAAGCGAAATAGAATTGAGGTCGTTTGGAATTTGATCGGAACTCAACAGTCGACGGGAAACGCGATTTGTAGAGAAATTTTCATCCCAAAATTTTCTCTTGAAAATTGATGAGATTCGGCAGGAATTCATTCTGACCCTTTTTTTTCTCCTGCGCTATCCTTACCTTTCGCTGAGTGCGCAATTGTTCTTCTTCTACTATTTTGCGATAACAGTGAAGGAGGAAACGGGGCAGACCTACGAGCTAGCCGGCGCTAGTCACTTCTAAGCACGCAGTTGTGCGACGGTTCAGCTTCCCATCAACTCCGAGTTCGAGGTAATTAATCTCACTAACTAACAATCCGAACTTTTTCCTACTTTTCTTTCGTTTGTGTGGGATGTATCTAGAGTCATTGCGCTTGTTATTCCAAGCTTGTGGATGAATTTAGTTGTTGAGCCATCTCCTAAATTAGGTTTTTTTTTTATGCAATTACCTCTTTGATTTAGTCGTTTAGGTATAAATTGGTCATGCTTTATCAGTACACATTCATGTTTGTGTCTAATAAATAGTTGTGAACTGTCAATTTCAAGTATTATGTACGGATGCTAGACAATGCATACTCCTTCAGTATTTTTTATGGTACTATTTTTATTTATTTCAATTTGGCATTGATTTTACATGATAAACACAGGGCCAACATCAAGTATACTGGTAAATACGAAGTATAAATTTGGATAAATTTGGAACTCTCACTTGGAAAGTGTTACATGGGCTTCATATGATTTTTTTCTTTGACCCAGCTATCCATTTTTCTAATGTTTGTGCATTATCAGTATGTGCTGTCATTGCAAAAAATTTCTAAGTTATGAGTTTAACTAATATTTTTTCTAATTTAACTAGAGATAATTTAGAATTGATTAAGTGATGGATAAATAAGAAACTATTATAAGAGTTAAGGGACAAATAAGATAAATTTAAGACTTGAGGGGTAAATAAGAAATTGGAGATGTCTTGAAGGATATCTAGAAAATTATGCCTAAAATTTATCATAATTAGCATTGCCGAAGCAACGCGAGGCATTCATGTAGTTTTTGTAGTGATTGGATCACTATCCTCTTAGTTGATTTCATTGAAAACTGGGGATGTTTCGTTAATATTAATGAGCTTGTTTGTGCTAATAGCCCAATACGACATGGCCTAGGAATTTAGAAATCCGAAAGAATCATTCGTGTGCCTATTCATATCGGTATTCATATTAAATTATATTCATATTTGTATTCAGATTCATATCCGAATGATAGTAGCAATTAAATTTCATATTCAAATCCGGATATAATCAAATAATTAATATCCGATACTTTTGCAATCCTACATAACACCGTCGCAGCAAACACTTCTGAATTCCAATCAATGTTTTACCATGCAAACTACCAACTGGTCAAAGAAATTATCAAATTAGTATGACACCGTCGCAGCAAACACTTCTGAATTCCAATCAATCTTCCTTGCTCAGTAATTGATAATATCATGGCAGGAAAATTAAATTACATATTTTTTATCCATATTCGGATAATTCTATTAGTTTTACTTAAAGTTTACATTACACTTGGTATATATTTAAATTTATTTATGCCATGTACTTGGAGATAGGGAACTAATAGTTTTTGTTACTACAAAAAAATCACAATAAAAAGTGTAATATTTGGCAAAATCACATTGACCAGCACTTAGTTTAGATCTCACATTTAAAATTGCCCGTGCATAGTGCATTATAAAGTTGACTAATGCATAAAAGCTATTTTACGTGAATAATCCAAGAGCCAATCCTCAACTCACTGGAGGAGGGCCCGGTGTGTCAGGGGATGGAGAAAGAGGAGGGAAGGGGGGGAACTGGATAGGTGGAAATGGGAAATGAAATGTAGGAGGTGGCGGCGGCGGCGGTGGGGGTGGCGGCGGCGGTGGTGTAAACCATGATGTGATTGGAGGAATTTGTGGAATAGGAAAAGAAAATGAAGGGGGAGGTGGTGATGGTGGAGGAGGCGATGGTGGTGTGAAAATGGGAGGCAAAGGAAAGGAAAAAGAAGGAGGTGGGGGCGGGGGAGCTGGAACTTTACCCCATGGTGGAAATGGAAAAGGGAAAGGAAATGACGGGGGTGGCGGCGATGGTGGTGGTGTAAAAAATGGTATAGGTGGTAAATGCCAGAAAGGCGGTGGCGGGGGTGGTGTGAAGAACGGTATTGGCGGCAATGGAAATTGCCAAAAAGGAGGGGGTGGTGTGAAAAATGGCAGTGGAAAAGGAAATGATGGAGGGCTTGGAAAAGGAAAAGGAAAAGAAGGAGAATGTTGCCAAGGCCAATGGAACCAAGGTGGCCAGAAAAACAATGAAGTGTTAAAAGGATCACGTTTTGTATCCATTCGGCCACTACAAATTGTAGCATTCTTCTCAGGTCTGTAATACAATGCATTGAGATTGTAAATGCACGCGTCGGTCTGTGGTTCCCTAACCGAGACGTGCTCTGTTGATGTTGTCACGACCGGTACGTTGCAGAGTGATGTGGGGCTGCTACCGATTAAGCTGGCCCTGCAAAACGAATTGATCTCTCTGCTGATGTTGCACTCGAGCCCATCGATTGGTGGGATGTCGAGCCTGTAGATGCCGTATTGATCGGTCGTTTTGTCTGCTGTGATTGAAACCTCTGCATGTGATGCGGAGTTCACTTTGAAGTTGCAGTTTATCCGGACTTGAGCACCTGATTTGAATCCATAATTGAGATGAAGATCATACAATTACTGAGAATTGATCTATATATGAAAGAAAGGTAATGTACTTGTTAGGGGAATGGTGTAAATCGGTGAAAGAAATTAAGGCTTGAGTACATAAATGCAGCAACAGGATAAATTTGAGTAGTACTTCCTTTTTCCTTTCTGAGAGTTATCATTTACTTTCTTTCTTGTGTGAAGATAATGTTTGCACAAGAGTATTCTGATCATCATTTTTATATATTATATATGAGTAAAACAAGAAATATCATATGAGATAAAACAATTAATATAATCTATTAAAATTGTCTTCTACATCTCCAATCAAATTTTCAACAATGCAAACTTTTATTAAAAAATGATGCTCAGAGGTGTCTTCATGTGTAATAGTTTTAATAAACTGGTTTAGTCTTTGTATCTATCTCATCTGTGCTTAAACAACAAAATGACATACTAATAAGATAATTGCAACCAAAACAAGCTAGCAATGCAAATTATATAAAAACTTAAAAAAATGTGAAAAAACAAAACTCAGTGCATTAGAAATGAAAATTACCTGATATGAAGTAGCTGTGCTTGGAGAAAGTGCTGTCACAGCAGGCATCACAAAACACAGTGCCTATTACTGTTATATTTGAAATTGCTTTAACATCTGGATTTGGATTTGGATCAAGCTCCAATGAACAGCATTGCACGAATAAAAGCGCCAATACCAAAACAACAACTGCGCCATTCATGGTTTCAGTTGGGTGTTTTAATTCTATACTTTTTGTGAGACCTCTTTCACACTCTTGTCTTTCGCTTACTCTAGGCTATACAGAAGCTAGTGAGTGTGACCAATTATTCTATAGGCGTGGGGCAATTTATGGCCTTGCAAATTATAGTGGGTTCATGGGTCGGTTCACACAAACCCGTTAATCCGAATTTCAAATTAATCAACTATATTTTTTTTTCGTGTTAACATCCTGTAATTTTAAAAGGCCAGTTTCCCTACAATGAATTATTACCCTACAAGCGAAGAACTTAACAGATAATTATATTTTAGATTACTATTTATTTATATTGGATAGAAGGTCTGTATCGGGTTATCAGGTTTGGATGCAAGGGGGAAACCCATGAATCCGGTTAAGGGCAGGGAAAGGGATGGAATTATGGCAAGGGGGATACCATCACATGAAACAAAGGCATGTGAGAGGCAACTTTTGGGCTTTTGTGAGGCATTCCATAATTGACAACAGTTTTCGGCTCTATTCACGGGTTAACTATTCTCTCATTTCTTCTAAGCCCATAACATATTGTACTTTTTTTTTTTTTTTAAGATTAGGCTTGTTGGCAAATGGTTTGTCTGATCTCGCCTATTTCTCCAAGTTGTGCTTCTTCTTTTGACATGTTCAAAGATAATGTCGACCAAATCTCAATGATTATGTTTTTCAATGTCGATCCATAACTTAAAAATATTAATTTATGTAAAATGTAATCATGTGTTAAGTGATTTGGTTTAATATTGTTTCGTTTAGTTTGTAGCGAGTACATGTGAAGAGTAGTTGTTGTAATGTATCTGTCACTGAACATCCGATATATGTCTGAACAAGTCGAATCTCTCGACTATAATCAGCAAACTTAGTTTTAAAGTTTTATTGCATTGAGTTGAACTGGAGGCTGGAACTTCCACTCATCCAATTCACCTATTTTGCTCTTGTATCCCCATCTGGTAAAGAATTTTATAATATAATACATCATTTAGAGGTGATTTTATACAGCTACAAGCATTGGAATATAAAGAGATATCAATGAATATAAAAAAATAAATGATTTTGCTCGGAAAAAATTTCACCTCCGGCTCACCAATTAATAAAAACATGTTATTCCGGTGCACAACAGGGCAAAAAAGTATAAACTATGTATAAATTTAAATTTTTATAAAACTCACACTTTATCATAACAATCTGTATCGGGTTCAATATTTAATTTTGTATTAAAAAACAAATAACATGATTCTCTGGCGGGGTTTTGGCTTTCTCCAGTGTTTATTCCATCTGCATAGCTGCACCTGAGAAGAACCAAGAGAGAGTACTGCCTACTGTCTTTTGCTCATTGGGAACAAAATAATATATATATGAGGAGGAATCCACTTACAATATTTGTAAGTTACAACATCTTACAACAATTTAGTATTGTGATTTTAAAAGGCTAAACAGTCGATCCCAACCGTTCAACATGATATCTATATTAAAATATGTTTGGAGATCAAATTTTACATTTTTTTAATTTTTTTTACTATTTAAGTATTTTACAAAACTGCTGTTTTTAGACAATTCTGGACCACTGAAAAACAACAGTTTTGTAAAATACTTAATAAATAGTAAAATAATTCAAAAAATGTAAAATTTGATCTCGAAGCACATTTTAATATAGATATCATGTTGAACGATTTTGATCGACTGTTTGGACTTTTAAAATCGCAAAACCGAATTGTTGTAAGATATTGTAACTTACAAATGTTGTAAGTGGATTCCTCCTATATATATATATAAGTGAGGCTACGGTGCTATGCATAGCACCAATGGCTAGTGTACTACGGCTCAATATGGTACTTTTTAAAATCCTAACGGTCGATCCGAACCGTTCAATGTGAATCCATATGAATATGTACTTGCAATCTAAATTTTATATTTTTTTAAATTTTTTTACTATTTTTTTAGATAGGTAGAAAAATCAGTGTTTTCTGAAAATTCTTGACCATCAAAATTCTACCTATCTAAAAAATTAGTAAAAAAGTTCGAAAAAATATAAAATTTAGTTTGCAAGTACATATTCTTATGGTTATCACATTGAACGGTTCGGATCGACCGTTAGGATTTTGAAATTAAAAGTACCATATTGAGCCTCGTTAATTGCAATAGCACCGTAGCTACTGCTATAGCACCATAGCCTCACTCTATATATATATATATATATATATATATATAGGACAGTGCTACAGTGCTACGCGTAGCATAGAGGCCTCCGTGCTACGGCTCAATTTTTGAGTTTTCAAAATCCTAACGGTCGATCCGAACCGTTCAACATGATCTCCATATGAATATGTACTTGCAAACCAAATTTTACATTTTTTAGAATTTTTTTACTATTTATTAAGCCACTTTGAAAAAACACTAATGTGTACACAACAGTAAACTTTTTTGGACCATTGGATCAGCGATTTTCAAAGTGGCTTAATAAATAGTAAAAAAATTCTAAAAAATGTAAAATTTGGTTTGCAAGTACATATTCATATGGAGATCATGTTGAATGGTTCGGATCGACCGTTAGGATTTTGAAAACTCAGATAAATTGAGCCGTAGCACGGAGGGGCTCTATGCTACGCGTAGCATATTAGCAAAATCCTATGTGTGTGTGTGTGTGTGTGTATATATATATGAGGGATCTGATTACCACGTTTTTTGTTACCACAGAAGTTATCACAACCATTTTCTACATTTTCAAAGTCCAAATCGATCTCCACAATAAAATGTGCTTCCAGATCAAATTTTACATTTTTTTTGAATTTTTTTACTATTTATAAGATGGGTACAAAATTCAATGGTATGAATTTGACTAGTTTTTGTAAAAACTTAATAAATAGTAAACAAATTCAAAAAAATGTAAAATTTGATCTGCATGCACATTTTATTGTGTTGAGATCATGTTGAACGATTTGGATCGACGATTTGGACTTTGAAAATGTAGAAAGATTGTGGTAACTTTTGTGGTAATAAAAAATGTGGTAATCGGATCCCTCCTCTCTCTCTCTCTCTCTCTCTCTCTCTATATATATATATATATATATATATATAGTGCTTGGCTATTATGCTTATATAAGCATATGCCCACATATGCTTAAATAAGCATTTTTGCGTTTCCAATGTTCAAATGGTCGATCCGACCGTTCATCTTGTTCTCCATATTAATATGTGCTTGGAGACCAAATTTTACATTTTTCTGAATTTTTTTACTATTTATTAAGCCACTTTGAAAATTGCTAATCATATGGTCCAGAATTTTGGAAACACTGTTTTTACTGTTCACCCAGATCAGCAATTTTCAAAGTGGCTTAATAAATAGTAAAAAAATTCAGAAAAATGTAAAATTTAGTCTCCAAGCACATATTAATATGGAGAACAAGATGAACGGTCGGATCGACCATTTGAACATTGGAAACGCAAAAATGAGTTATAAGCATATGTGGGCACATGCTTATATAAGCATAGTAGCCAGCCCCTATATATATATATAGGAGTTGGCTACGGTGCTATGCGTAGCACAGAGGGCCTCCGTGCTACGGCTCAATATTTGAGTTTTCAAAATCCTAACGGTCGATCCGTACCGTTCAACGTGATCTCCATATAAATATGTACTTGCAAACCAAATTTTACATTTTTTTAGAATTTTTTTACTTTTTTTTTTATAGGTAGAAAATCACTTGATCTGAATGGTACAGAATTTTCAGATAAAGTGTTTTTCTACCTATCTAAAAAAATAGTAAAAAGATTCTAAAAAATGTAAAATTTGATTTGCAAGTACATATTCATATGGAGATCATGTTGAATGGTTCGGATCGACCGTTAGGATTTTGAAAACTCAAATATTGAGCCGTAGCACGGAGGCCCTCTATGCTACGCGTAGCATATTAGCCAGATTATATATATATATATATATATATATATAATTGAGCTATGGTGAGACATGGAATAAAACAAGTTTGTACTCCATGGCACTATATTTCCATTTTAAAAGTCCAAACAACCGATCCGAATCGTTCAACATGCTCTCTATATTGAAATGTGCTTGGAGACCAAATTTTACATTTTTTGGAACTTTTTTACTATTTATTAAGCCACTTTGAAAATCGCTGATCCGGTGGTCCAGAAAATTTTACTGTTTTTTGCTGTTCGCAGTGGATCAGCGATTTTCAAAGTGGCTTAATAAATAGTAAAAAAATTCCAAAAAATGTAAAATTTGGTTTCCAAGCACATTTCAATATAGAGAAAATGTTGAACGGTTCGGATCGGTTGTTTGAATTTTCAAAATAAAAATATGATGTGGAGTACAAACTTGTTTTACTCCACGTCTCACCATAGCTCAATTCTCTCTCTATCTATATATATATATATATATATATATATAATATATATATATATATATATATATATATATATATATATATATATATATATATATAGATTTCATTTTGCAAATTATCTTCTAATATTTAGCTTAAATTATCCTGGATACATCTTTCCAAATAACAAAGCGTACATTTGGTTTAGACTTTTCTGATAGCAGCGTTGAAACGTTCATTTGATAAAATTGGTTTTTGTCACTGTTGATAGGTGCACCTAACATAGCATTTCTAAACAAACTATAAATAGTAATATAGGAAGGATCGTGGTCCCCATATGGGCTACGGTTTTGTGTGTGTGTCTCGAGGGGGGGTGGGTGTCCCATTAGTGTAGTTTATCCTGCTATTAATTTATGTGGATCTCGGAGTTGCAGCGATTGCCCAAATTTACAAGTAGATCGTAGATGTAAAATGAACTGTTTGTTGAGAGTTACTGGCAATGACATAATGGAAGCACGAAGCATCAAATTGGTAAACCAGATGAAAACAAATATGCTGTTCAAAATATATAGATTAGTATAGTTCCATTAACTGTTCCAAATAAAAACTCCATAAAATAGAAATAAGGATTAAAACATCACATTAATGGTGCAACTTTTAGTATCAATGTAGGAAGTGAATGAAAAGTTGAAAACCCAACATCACACAGCATTTAAAAATAAACTGAAAAGAGACTGTTGACAAGAAATAAGATGCACACCACAGAAAGATGGTGCAGCAGCTAACAGACCAGAGTGAAAAATATATTTATATATATGAAACAGTCAGAATGAGGTATAAATTCGCACAAATATTTCCAGTCGAAAGACAAACATGACACCAAGGGAAATATATGTATAGCATGGAGCCATCTCCTTGACCATGAACTGGCTTGCAACAACAAGTAAAAAAACTAAGTACACACCATAAATTCTACTTAGCGATGCACGAATAAACCTCCACCCCTGAGTCTCATTTTCTTCCAATTTCATTTCTTTCTTTTGTTTCATCTTTACTTCTCTAGACCACGCAAAAGACAAGTCCTGTGGGAGAGAGAGAGAGAGAGAAAAGAGCTCATAAAATTGAACAAGAACAAACTGGTGTCTTTTGTGTATCGTCCACTTTCTTCTTCTCTGAAAAAAGCAATAAAAATAAAATTAAGTTCAAGATTGACAATTTTCATATAAGCACACCATTAAAGAAAAGGATTGAAAGAATACCAGTTTTGGACTTCGTGAGAGAAGGCTGAACGACAACATGCATAGTTAGCACTCCTGCAGGTGGGTCCCCCCCAAAAGCTGGTCTACACTGAGCGACAGTCTTGTTGTTCTCTAGAATCTTCCCCGCACTTATTAATTTAACATCATTTGCAACCCTGGGTATTATCTTCTTATCTGCTTTTCATTAATCACAGTACATTCATTATAAAGGGTTCAATAATGTTCATAACTATACCTATGCCAGTAACTGACTATTACAAGAATAACTAATAATTTCGTACATGGAAACAAAACTAGAATCTATTAACTTAACAGTAACAAAAGTAATAGCAAGGATAATTCAACAACTTCCATTACAGATTTTGGCACAGCTGTACCATGCCAATAACTACTCAGTATACCAGATATTGCTGGTTGTATTCAACAATTACCTACAATTTTTGTCTCATGAGTGTTCAATTGATGTCATGTACATGTATCAAAAGCTTAATTGCATTTAGTTTATACCAACTATCATAAAAAAGAAAAACAATACAAAAACAAAAAGTTTATATATTAAATGCATATTACTCCAACACAAAGCACATTTTATAACCAGGCATTAGAGGAAATTTCCTTTAACTATAATTCATAACGACTCTGTGCAAACTTTATTAACTACATACAGATTAAAGACTAGTACTTTACAAGCAAACAATCAGTCTATTATTTGCACACAGGTACTATGAGTAGATACATGAACCGTTGGCATATATTTATTGAATTTGTCAAAAAAGATATTACACAAACTTCTGGCTGCTAAATTTGTGATTATTACTGACAGAAGCCAAGCAACAATTCAAGGTCATAAATCAAGACTGTGAACTGTGGACTAATAACGTACTCATTGAAATAAATATAAGCAAAATACATAAAGATCATTGCATAGATATAACAATCTGACAGGTAAAACTCGTACACAACCAATTCTCTTTCTTTCGTTATACCACTGTGACAGAGACCCTGCTTTAAGCAAGCAAAATCCAACATGAAGCTAGCTAAGGTTGCCTAATTTCTAATTCCCAAATCAATACTCTCAAATCATCTAACTATAAGAATTCAGACCTATAAATTGAACAAAAAAAAAAAAATTGGAAGCCAGTTACCAAACCGAGGTCATATGTACACCAAATATCAAAGCAAATAATAAAAATTATAGATGTAAAACGCGAAGGAGATCGCACCTTTAGGCCACTCAGACAAGATCCGTTCTTTGACCATGGCGATTGTCGAGGAGGCAGCATAGCGTATCGGCCCGATATCGGATCCATCATACAACCGAAATTTGAGCTCGATAAACTCCTCCTCTGCCATTTAATCCTCGATTTTCCCTTCTCCCTTTCCTAAATTCCTTAGCCTCTCCCCTCCAATTCCTGAATCCTACTCGCGCAAGACGCTATCAGAGATTAACCCAACTCGATCAACGACGAACAATAATATTGGAAAATAAAGGACAAAAAAATAAAAGAAATAAGAACCTTTTACGAGAAATTGAAAGAGAAGCGCGTAAGGATGGACAGATTGGTATTAGGAGAGTAGGAGAGAGATTTGCGCTCGATCCGGAGTTTCCTCGGGTTAGGGTTAGGGTTAAGGGGAAGAGGGGGGAAGGGGAGAGAGAGAGAGAGAGAGATTATTTTATTTTCTTCTTCTAGTTTTTGGTTGGTGATACTAATCGTTATTTTTTTTGTTTTAAATTTAAATAAAAAAAGGATAATGTATGTCGACAGGCTTCCATGATCACTGTAGTTCCCATTTTTCTTTTTCTAACAAAACACGCTTCATAAAAAAATTATATAGCAAATACTGTAAGTATCCATGATATTTATGCGTATCATTTAATCAATTGTTACCATACGGTGAAATTGTTGAAACTATTTTTATTTATTGTTTTGCATTGCATGTGGTAAAGTACTTTATAAGTGTCTTTTACAGTGACGGAATATACCACACAGAAAAAAGTTATTTCCAAAGTGGCGCTTGCCTGTTTGCAATGCTACGGTTGACTATTGACCACAGTCAACAACTGAAACGCTTTTGTAATGGTGTTTAAACGGTTGCATAACTTGCATTTGTTTGGTTTTAGTTTAATTATAATTATTTGAATAAAATTGTTTTATTTATTTAATTTATTTATTTTAAAAAAATTGATAGTTCGATTTCAACAGTTACAAGTTAAATACATATAAAATAAGTTAAACAAACAAAAATAATAGTAAATAATATGTTATTATTGTAATATTATATATATTAATATACAATTATCAAATTAATACCTGTATTATTTATAACTTAAAATTGTACTAATTTGATTTAATCGAACCAACTAAATTAGAGTTCGATTATATGGTTCGGTTTTTACTTCGGTTGTTCAAATAATGTGATCAGTTTGATTTATATTAATGCAAACAGAATAAAAATTTAATGAATTAAATTTTAATTTGATTTGAATCCAATATATCAATAAACATTCTGCGTATTAGACGCTCTGTTACAAATTCCGAATGCAAATACCTACCAAGCTACTTATTTTCTAAAATAAATAGGCAACGATGTGCGGTTCATATTAATTTACAAGATCGTTTCTAAATTTTCAAATGTATTTTTATAATAATATAAAAATTTCTGGTTTTAGTATACATCACTTGTGTTATGTGTCAGTCAGTCAGTGTGACCGATTTGTGTGGCTATTGTGACCATACTATCTTTTGTGAAAGTATTTTGCCTAATTTGTACTTTCTAATTTTCATGCCATCATTACTTGCAAACATTTCAATTGTATTTTTTTTGAGAAATTTTCCTGAATTTGTTTTCGAGATCTTTTGTATACAACATAATTCCACAGTCAAGACGCCTCGGATAAGAAATACAATACAAACAGGTAAGAAGTATTTATATTGCAAAAGCGCAAACTGTTTTGTCGAATAGCACCGCATTGAAGATGAATGGTGGCGCGTGGCCTGCAAGTGGTAGGAGCGAGCAAAGCACATTCGCTTTCCCAACCCAACAAGGGCGCAACAGCGAGAGAGACCGTCGTCACTTCGATCACATGAGCAGATGAGATTACCTGAGACGAGTACACTCATTACTCATTAGTGGTTCACTTTTAAAAAAATAGAGATATAGCGCTAATTACTTTTTAACATCTCCAGGTGTTAAATTGTTTGCGTTGATCATATGGCCTCGAATAAAAATGAATAAATTATCCTATTCCAGAACAATAAACGTCTCCATATTATACAACTCGAGAGAAGAAAAATAACATTCAAACGCTCACTTACGAACCAGTCAAATTTGAGTGGCGGCCACATAATTGCTCTCTTAAACGTGCTTACCATCACACGAAAGACATGCCTACCAAATTTGACAAAACTTGAAATATATCTCATCACTTTCATAGGCCAAAATTTCTTAATCAATCAATTTTATAAACCAATAATTTGATAATTTTTCACATGCTCTTTTCGAGAGCTACAAAAATCCCTAAGACTCCTCTGGTCCACCTCACCTTCATCAGAAATTTTAACACCGTACGCAGCCAACCTACGCACATCCCGCGACATGGGGCTCTGCCATGTCTCATCCCACCATGCAGGGGGCAACAAAGGTGTTGCCGTGCACTGGTCGGTCTGATTCTGACAGCTCAGGGCCCCTGCAAATCTGTTCCACACATGGCCCCACCCAACCTGGCTCGATAGTCCATTTGTTAATAAGTTGCTCTGGAAACTACTGAAGAATGTGAAATTGGAACCTTCCATATAGTTACCTATGATAGTAAAAATTTAACTACTCCGGAGTTAAGGAAATGGTAGGTGTAGAAAAAATTAAGAATGAGACAGTACCTTGATGATTTGCTGCGGCAAGTGCAGCAATGAGCTGTGCGTAAGTGGTCCCAACACGACGATGTGCCCCAGAGATCACCGCATGTTTGGCACGGGAAGCAAGAAAGAAATCAACGAAAGCGACCCATCTCGGTGCCGGTCCCCAATCCTTCGCTCTGAATTCTAATCCCTGTGATGCAAAGAGAAAATATATTTCTTTAATAAAGGGAAAATAAGACCAACTCCAGACTGGCCATTAATACTCGTATTCAAGTTACATTTACTTTTCTTATTTTAGCTACTCAACGACTTATTTGAGGTCAAATAAAGCCTTCATTACCCTCAAGCTGGTATGTGTTTTGTTTGTTCGTAAACACTGGTATTGCACTAGAGAGAGATACCTCATGCGATGTATTGATGCTCATCCCAGACCTACTACTGGCTTGATAAGACTTGTAATCAAAATGCAATACCTGCTTGCATTAAAGAATTTTTTTTTAGCAAATATAGTATCACAACAAGTAAATTAAGTTTATCTAAGCCACGTATTACCTCAGCAAATTCAGAAATAAATGGTGTTATCTCTCTGACAAAGGAAGGTGTATCAGAGACCAGTACTATACGAGGCCTCAAAATCCTGGCACAGCATCTTTCTATTGCTTTCTTTATACACTCTATAGCTGATTTAGTTGCTCTAATTGACCTAAATTCACAACGAAAACAAAATGAAGAATAGGATAACATTATTTCGAGGTGAGTTATGGGTACCATAAGCAAAACTAAAACACATAACAACTACCTCAGGAAATGAGAAATATCATGCATGCACCCACAAAAGATGGGAATATCGGATAGAACTCTGCAAAAGCATCAATAAATATGACATGCAACCACTTCATCACTCTGTACGACATTCACAATTTCCAAACAACCCAATTTACCTCCCTGGTGAAGAAGAAAGGAGGTGCAAGAGCAATTTGAGGAAACCATGAACCGATGCACGTGTTATATTTTGGATATGAGGACGAATGATGTTGATATTTTCTCCTGAAGCATTATGTTGAAATTGTCATACTTTTTTATACCTATTGGAAAGCATGCGCATGTGCAGTGCAACATCAGGATCTACACCATTAAGGACCCAATTGACAGCTTCTCTAATTGAATCCGACGGAGCAGCAAGTACCCGCATCAGCTCCCCAAAGACATTAGGTCTTGAACTCATCATATAAGGATCTCCAAAGAGATTCAAAGCCGCCCTCCTCATATTAGGATGTATATTCTTCAAGAAAAACTGTATCCCAACTGCATCTGCAGTGCCTTGAAACCTGTTAATTGAGATTTCGGAACCCAGTAGAATTTGTCAAATTTTTTTAAAATGAACAAGAAGTCAGATTTGGAAAAAGGTCCCTATGAAAAAGGGTCCTGACTTTCTATTTTTCTTGAGGATAGGGATTTGCTTTTGCAAATTCTTCAGCCATTTCTCAAATTTAGCATCAATATAAGGATCAATTTTGCAAAATTATGATAATAAAAAAGGATGCCAAATAGATACCAGATGATGGGTTGCTTCCAGTATGTCCAATCACTACAAAGTACATTTGTTTCAGTTAGTGATTCAAAATTGTCAACCCGAACTTTGAGGGCTTTCTTATAATCTTTAGCACAACGATTCTTCCTCCATAGGTGCTTCACTTCTTCTAGAGTAAATGAATTATTTGTGTAAGAAATATACTCTCCAAAAGGGTATAGCCCCCTGAAAAGATAAGAGTAAATGATTTGTTTTTGTAAGAAATGTACTCTTCAAACAGGTATATGTTTTGCAAAGTTATTGTACAAAATTTAATTATAAAAGCCAGTCTATGTTTTGTGTTTTTAGTGTTTCTATGTGATGCTTTTCTTCCAGTCTTAATTTCGAGTCTGGTTTTCTTCAGCTAATTTTGTGTACCTGCTTGAACAACTAAAATGGTACTGAAGCAAAAGGTTGATAGTACACATTTTAAATCATGTGTGACAACCCAGCATAGGGTGGAACACTGCTGCTGAGCCAGCTGCTTAAAGCTAGCACAAATTAATATGCCCTGGCAAGAATACAAACTCTTTGGCACAATCATTGTCTGTACTGGCACATGCACAGAAAAGTAGAGTCCACTGCTGGTTCAGTAATTAGACCAGCAGTTGCGCTCAACTTTTATTCAACTCTTGGCGATCCAGAGCATCTATTCTATCCCAAACCCAATCCCACCAGCCAGGGACAGAACTAGAAAATTTAGAACGGGGGGGCTGAAATGTAATGTGTGCAGCTGGGATTTGAACCCAAGTCTCCACAACCACAAAGTGACATTCTAACCACTAAGCTACAAGTACAGATTTAGCATTTTATGAAGAGGGCTAAACTATATAGAAAGAAATTCAACTTAATTTCATTATATTTGATTAAACATTTTAAAATTATGGGGGCAGCTGAGCACCCCCTGGTTTGGCTGTATATCCGCCCTCGACACCAGCACTTGTCTTTCAGATGCAAGTCACATGTTGCATGCATGTTACAGATTGTTTTAAGCTATGGTAATTTGGGCTAACTTACCTAAATGACAGGCTTATCGGAACAGCACAAAACCCAGTTTAACCTTGGTCATGCCTGGAAGCTTAAAAATGTCTACAGAACTTTACTAGTGGTCCAATCCCAGGTAAGATATCTTGAAGTGCTTGCAGCTTAGATAGGACCCAATAAATTTGTGCTTTGTTTGGTGCTGGACGGAAGTCCAAATTAGTCCAATAGATGAATTATAGAACAGAGAGTAATAATTGAGATGCATCACCCAACTAAATTTGACAACTGGAATCTCAATGGGGTTTTGGTTCCTGTCTATATTTATGCACATACTAGAATTAGGTCAGGTTAAATGCACCTGATTTTATCTTTAAGCTGAAAACTGCCAACCTAAACTAACCAGACGAGCTCATTGCCACATTTAACTAAACCAGTGCTAGGTCTTCCCAGAGGGACAGGACTAACAAGATAAGAGAGAGAAAGTACAGGAGTTAGAGTGCAAATATGCCTGGTCTGACCGATGATCAATGATCGGTTGAGCATGATACTGAGTGCAGCTCCTGTCAAAATTTTGTACATTTCATTTCCAAACCCAGCTTCTGATGACTTTCCCAATACAAACCCATGCCGGCAGAACTCCTTGGCCGGCAGCTGCCTCACTCTACCAGCTCCTGTCACAATACAAATTACATTCAACCTACGAGTTTTTCTTGATACATTGGCAAATTAACACCTTAACTAGATGTAACGCACCATTAATATCAAAATGGCGCCTTATTATCTCCCGGATTCGGATGCTCTCCTTCTCGGATTCTGATCCTGAACCCGATAACGATTGCCCCATCTCCTCCACTGTAGCGCAACGACTTCGGCTAGCGTTAGTCGTCTCTGGTTTGGTCCAGGTACCTTCTCGTCGGGTTTGAGATTTGTCAGATTGGATTGGCAGGGGCAGATCTAACGGGTCGAGTTTGGAGAAAGAGGGGGTCCGAGAGTGAAGGATAAAGAAGAGAGCAGTGCATGAAAGAGTGATGAAAGTGAGTGGAGAGCTGACGCCGTACCGCCTCCGGTAGGTTTGCGGTGGTCGGTACGAGAGTTGGTGCTTCATGGCCAGAGAGAGAGAGGAAGCGCAGGGAGAGCGAAAACGAAACAAAAACTAATAGTGATCAAACTTTACAAATAACCAGTAATTGGCAACTTTCCAAATAGCAAGAGAGGAATTTATATCACCTGAGGTAACTGAAATTTTATGTTTGGGTCCGGACCATCTGATATGTTTTGGCACGGATTATAAAGAGTTCTATCTTGGACTGGATTGGTCCATATTGTGATCGCACGGTCCAGATCTAAACTCAAACTTTGAGTTACTTCAGGAAATCCTGACTCGCTAGAGAGAATGTTGAGCTGAAATGAATAACTGCTACATTTTTGTCAATTAAAACGAATAACAAACATGCAAAATCATGCAACACCCCACGACAAATTTTCTAACTTGAGAAGCCCAACGGTATATAACTGTTTATGTAGACTTTCGCCGTATAATCCGGTCTGTTAAATAACTTTTTTACTATTTATGTTTTATGCTTCTATATTACTTTTTTTTTTTTTTTTTTTATAATTTACGATTGAAATTTGGGACTGGTAAAAGTGAAAAATTAAATGCCTTGTTTTAAATCAAATATGCAACTCATCAGATGTTATATAGTATTATACTAACAAAACTATTTTATGAACCAGACATAGACACAGGCATTTAAAAAAAAAAGTGAAAATGGAAATGTAATTTTACAAATAATGTTACTCAGATTTCATATTGTATTCAACTAAAAAATGTTTCACAAATTGCGCCTATTTACCTAAAAATTCTACACAAGCATTCGTAATTAACTTGTATAAATGTTTGAAAATGTCAAGCCAACGGCAAATTGTCTAAATACGTTCTTTTATTTCACATTTTAATTGAATAAAGTTACTGTGGTTATTTTATTATTATCATTTAGTGTATACATATTTTTATATTTTAAATTTTGGCAAAAGATTTGTCAAAAGAATCTTCGTGAAACTTATTTTCACAATCTTAATTATAGACCAAAATAAAAAAAAAGGTCATAACCAACTACAAAATTTTACGTGATAAAACATTCTTTAATGAAGTTTGTAACTCATGTAAATAGACTTATATAGAGTTTAATTATATGACATATTGCATTGTGAATTTAATAGCAACATGACCTACATTGATAAAATGATACTCAGAAATTTGCAGCACTACAAATTAAAGTGAGGAGCTTAATCAGCATATAGCAATAGTTGAGGGACCTAAAGTCTAAATATATTAATATAGTCTCTAGCAAAATATCAGAAGGAGAGCTATCTTGAATCAAAATTTTGCAGGACAGGGCTTTACCGTAAAATTGCCAAGACAGTGGCACACTGGCACTTGCTAGTTGCTACTGTTTCGAGTCAACACTGAATAGTCAACAGTCAATAAGCATGAGAGGAGCCAGTTTCGTTCCTCTGCATTGCTATACTGGATCAATTAATATCGGAATTTTGGGCTTTTTCTTGACGAGTAGAAGTTGAGACTTAGCATGATCTCGGGTTAACCGGATCATATTTATAGTTGGGCCCGGTCCATATTGTGGCGTAGTAAGTAAATGAACCCATAAAATATGTTTATTTACTTTATTGGATAAGAAAAATGGACAATTGATAGGGCCACGTTCCCAAGACTCTTAAACTACTCATTCACAAGTTATGAAAGAACCGGAATTCGAACTTTCTTGAGAGACCAACTTGGGATCAAAATAAAAAGTCCAGGATCCATCCAAGCAAGACCCAACAAAAAGCCTCATAAAGTCTCACGAGGCTCAGCCCAAATTCGGCTCACACCTCCTTTGTGCTGGATAACCGCTGGGGCGGTTAACATAACCGCCCAGTCTCCCATAACCACACGGGATAGCGATTATGAGACAGCCTATATAATGCTAGAAGACTCATTGAATGGGGGTCAAAATTCTGAACAAGAGAGATATCGCATAGGTCAGTCCGAATATCTCAAGAAAATGTCGGACAAGACAATTGTATTTTAACCTTAAAAATGTTGGAAAATCATAAAGATAGAACCATTTTTGGACATAAAATTTGATTAATTGGTCAAAATTGGTTAAATTTGATTTTATATAACAGAATATATATTGACGACATGGAGTCTGAAATTCGATTTAACCGTGAAATCACCATTTTTTTTTAAAAGTTTATATAACATAAACTAGTTTTAGATTTGAGCACACATAGCAACACTTGTGTCTTCATGTCAGAATTCAAGTTTTTCTCTAGAAATTGCACATAGGCATAGCAGCATTTTTGTCCGCAAATTTTAACTACTTGACATGTATTTTACACACAAAAATAGGTGTCTGCATTCCGTTGACTTGGAATGGAATTTGCGGTCAAAGCCAGTGGGCATCTAATTGAAGTGTAAACCTTTTGAATTTAAAAAGTGACTGCAAATTTCTTTAGCAATTAGCACACTTCCAAGTTTAACGTCATATTAGTTTATTTGGGGGGTGATTTCATGATTACACCTCGAAATAACATTTTAATAGAAAAGACAACAAATTAAATAAATTTATGAGTTTTTGAAATTTGGAGGGATAAATATGATGTTATAAATTTTAGAGGGATAAATATGTAATTTTGAGGATTTTGAGGAGTATACAGATCTATGGAATGGATCAGATTTTTAAACCGGCTTCTCTATTAATTATCAAAGTGATAAAGCTTGAAGTTCACCCAAGGAGAAAGATACGGTTATTTGATGTTGAACTTTGGCGAATTTAAGTAGACGGTTAATGAGAAACGGTTCGCACCGTTCCTTCTTGCAACAAACAAATTAAAAGGTGGGTCCCGCGCGATAATGTAAACCTCAAGCCAAATGCGCCCGGTCTTGTTATAACTTGACACGTGTCCATTTAATATAGGACATGAGAGGTGAGTGGATCCATCAAATGAACCCACAGTAGATTTTCTATTCTCCAAATTGTGTGGCCTTTGATGTACCGTAAATTGGCAATTAGTCATGGCCTCATGGGTGATTAATTGTACTGATTTTAAGTTATTTGTTTAGCGTTCATGACATGTTTTGTTTGATTTAATTATTGATTAAATCAAAAGTCAATTTTATTTGTGACCAAATATTTTTGTATTTTATTTTTTCATGTTATAATGTGACTAAGGTTGTATTGGAGGCATACCTAATAGTATTACTTTATATATTAAGCAAAATATAACGTTTTAAACATTAATATATATATATATATATATATATATATATATATACTTCCATGTTAATCAGGAGAGAAAAAATTAACTTCTTTGTATTATTGTTATTATTAAAATTACTACTACTGTTTTATTATTATTATTATTTGAAGAGAAGAAGTTGATCTGATAAGTTAGATTAGAAAATGTGTTGTCATTAATGACTTATATGATGCATCTTATTTTAGTTTAGGAGATTTAGTTTCATTCATTTAATTTACTAACTTAACAGAAATATTATATTACAAATCACTATTAACTTTTTTGGGAAATGTGAAAACACCTGAGCTATTACTTAGTAGGTGTGATTTCTCATGTTAGCCCAACACTATGAGGTCTGAACTATGGTCCGTGCATGTGTTGCTCCATAGTAAGCGCCGCATAGAATTGGGATTCCGTTTGGTGCGTGCACTTTTAAGGATACCCATTTTTGGGGCAAAAAACCTCGAGTTTAAGAGAAAGAGAAATGAAGCAGCGTTTGAGAAAAGAAGTGTGACATATGCATGCGGTGAGAGAGAGAGAGAGAGAGAGAGAGAGATGGGGGCGTGTTTCTTTTGTACTCTTGTGCAATTGTGCACCCCCTTCCCCCTATTCCTGTATTCCATGCCTAAAGCATTATTCAAGCCGAAAGAAATGCACCAAAGCATGCATCAACAAACAATTATGGACAAAGGCCTATGATCTGTACATCCGTCCTAAACATAGCCTAAAGCATTCATAATTAGTAAACAATACAGAAGAGATAGTACGTTAACATTCTTGGTTTGCAATTGACTAATTAATTAGAACATTAATTTTGCTATTCAGAAAAGGATGTTTAACTTTAACATATTTAATCCGCTTCCTTTTTTCACAAGAGTACAATGAGGTAGAACATATTCATTCATACATTGACATATGTGGTCAACAAATGGTCAATTTCATGAACAGAGAGAGAGAGCTCTTGTAGCAGGAAATTAATTGCTCAAAGCAAAATCACTTTCTAATTATTAGAGCAATATGGTTTTTCACTAGACTCTTGAAGAATCAATCTGGACAAACCTTACAACCTTCCTTAATTAATAAGCAATTTAATTAGGCACAAGCATACACAAATTGCAAAAATAGAGAAAGCGAGAGACACTAAAAATAATATTGCCAACAATTAGGCACATAATCGAGCTTAATTAGACAGTTAGACCTCAATGTTTTCATTGCCTTCTTTGTTGTCATGATCATTGTTATTTTGTTCTTCTTCCTCCGACGCCTCTTCATCTGATGACAAGCTCGGTGATTTTGAATCGATTGGGTGCACCTCTGATCCCTTTTCAGTCGCACTAATTTTACCAAGATTTGCTACACCAAGCTCCGGGTCTTTACACTCTTCTTTGACAGTCGGTTTTGGATTCCTGTAAATTAAGTAGAGCACCATTTGCGCCACACCAAAGACAAACCCTAGAATATTTGGCAGCTACAGAAAAATGTGGAAAGCTGTGTTAGTACGGATTGCAAGCATAGTTGATAAGTAAAATGACATGTCGAATTTTCAGATAACTACCGCAACGTATTTGTCCTTCGAGAATAGACCATAAAAGAACCATGCGACAGCGCTCAGTGTGAGGAAAAAGGAGAGGAAGAAAGGCATGAACTCCACACTCTTCGTGCGAATCACAATCCTCTGCATTTCATATATAAAAAATGTTAATCTATTTATTTCTCTCTTCATCTTCATAATATAGTTAATTAACATTTGCATGAGCATACTCACGATAACACTTAGAGGAGCGACAAATACGCTCACTGAGAACGCCACACAAACCCAACCAAGGATGCGGACTCGGTTGTCTCCCTCAGATAGAAAGAGGGTAAGGAGGAGAATCAAACCAAAGATGACAACATTGAAGAGGACTAGAATTTTGACAGTGAAGATCTGAAAAAAATGACCGAATTGCAAATCAGTTACCGATCCGATCAAAAATGGCAAGGTAAGATTGTTGGAATAATATATATAAATGATACCAACCTTAGCTTTCTTGGGGGCATAGATTAGGTACATGACAATGTATATTGTCTCAATTACACAACCAAAGGAGTTAATGGTGATGAGGAGAGATACACTTGTGTTGAGAAATGCATAGTAGATCCAAAGCATTGAGCTAAAGAGTGCGACAACATACGGAACGGACTGAAACCCCTCGGTTGATTTTTTTTGGTAGACCCGATAGAATGTTGGCCTGTAAAAATAAAAAAATAGCTAGCCGTCACTACAGAGGTAATATAAGTGATACGAAAATAGAAAAACTAATGAAAATATCAGGGAGATTTTGAACTCACAGTGGGGCAAGGTACACCATAAAGGAGATGATGTTACCTGTCACCGTTGTATGAAAAAATATGCATGTTAGTAATCTTTCGTGATAGTGATTTATTTATTAATTCTAATAAAAAAAAATAATAATATTCTTAATTAATTTCTATGAGTGGATCTAGTAACTATTCAGTGCAGTGGAATGCATGCTCTGCAGGAAACCTGAAGAAATTTGTGCAACCCTGTTCTAGTTGGCAGAATTAATTGGAAGCTAGTTTAATTTACTTTATAATTAAATATTAATGGCCTCTAATGATTTTTTTCATTTCTCCTAATTAATTAATTACAGGAGCTAGCATTAAGAAAACACCTGAAAGCAACACATATATATATATAGATGGGAAAATTTAAATGGTATACTATCTTTGTCAATCTATCAACACTATCTACAAGAGAGACCAACCAGAAGTATTTTATTAGGAAATATTGTTATGATATATAATAGGTATCTCTAGTTTAGTACATGTCCGCTTCGTGATTAAGAAGGTCCACCGCTCCTTTGATCACTAAGTGCACCCAACTCAAGTGAAAAATATCTAATATGTATATATATGTACCATATAATAAGATTTTAATCATTTTATGCATGATCATTTAACAAAAATATCCCATGGACTATATATTATTGTCCTAATTAAGTTTTGTACGCCATATATATATAATGCATGCTAATGAAGTTGTAGGGGGGAGGTGGTGGGGGGAATAAGAAAAATTTATAGTTATGAAGTATATACGAAATGATAACTGTACCTAGAATTCCAAAAGCGAAGGCCCAGGGGTGGTCCAAAGAAAGCACAGCCATCTGATCAGCTCAAAGCAAATTAATAACTTGACAGATTAATTATCTCACTTAGCTTACTCTCTCTCTCTCTCTCTACTTGAACGATTCTAATACAAATTAGATAATCACAAACACACACACTCTCTCTCCCTCTCTCTCTCTCTCTCTGTGTTCCCAATTGTTGAAGAGAGAGATGGAATGTGAGGTAAGAGGAGCTCTGAATGCTTGGGTTGAGGTGAGAGTTAGCGGCCTTTATATAGGGGAGGTTTGGAAGAGATTGTTAGAGAGCCAAAATATGACGTGGCATTGCTATGAGCCCTCCACAAGTTATTAATGTTGCATATTTCACCTTTCTAAATTTTATACATAAAGCTGGTTTAGTGAAATATACGTTATGGCATCTCCAGGAAAATAATACACATCCCAAACCCAACCACACAACTTAATTTTATTGGGAGTCCTTACAATTGATGAGGAAGACTTGTGTTTTTTTTGTTATTGTAATAATAATTATTATAATTAATCATACATAAAGAAGGTTATATTTTGAAACTACATCATAATTTTTAACTTTCCTCATTTATCAGATCAGAAGTACCGTTCATGTATCTTAGTTTTTTTTTTTAGCTTAAAAAATAATACAACTCTTTTGGTATCTCTATAGGGATTCTCGCACGAATTATCATGTTTAATTGTGTTTAAAAAGATTATATTTATTTGTGTTTAAATTTGACGAATACAATTTTTTAATATTTATTTCTCTTATTTTAAAATTTTATTTTTGTAATAAATATATTTATTTCCGAAGTAATGTTAAAAAAAACAACCATAATAATAGAATTGTAACCGTTATGATCTTTGAGGATACTCGCAAGTTGCAATCCTGCTTATTCATGGCGTTAATCATGAACAAAATTCAAATTTGTACTAGTTAGACACTTGAAAAATATTGAAAAAAATATGATTCATAATAGATCAGGTGATTTTCTACCTATCTAAAAAATATTGAAAAAAATATATAAAAAATATAAAATTTGGTCTACGTACATTAGTTTTAATTTGAAAATAATATTGAACGGTTTGAATTGACTGTTTAAACTTTAAAAACATAGATATGAACTCATAACATGAACCTACATGAGCATTGCAAAGTACCATAGAAACTATGAACATGTATATATATATGTCAATTAATTGATATACTTCGATGTCCTAAAGCTCTCTTGCTTTAAAATTTATTCACATAATACAACAAATTGCTGTTGAGAAGTATTATTGAATCTAATTACTCAATTCTAATTATGAGTTACATATTATGATATTATATTGCCTATTAAACAAGTATTAACAATTGGAATTTGATCACTTTATATTATTTTGCGTAATAAAATGAGGTCAAACTAGCTAGTCCCTTAAATTTTAATATACACAAAAGATTCTGAGCAGAATTTCCTACTTGTGACTTCTTACATAAAAAAATAATTTATTTCAATCATTAGATCAAAAGATTTTTTTAGTTTATATATTGTTAAAAGTGAACTGACTCATATATATTCATATCTAATTATCTATTCATGTGTCTTGGCAAAAACTATTAGATTAGAAACGGAAACATAACTTACTAATATTAATAATTTGTGCCTTTTTTCATGTTATCAATCTAAAATGGAAAACAAGATGAAGAAAAAAACTTAAACTGTTACAGGTCCATATATAAACGTTTCAGCAGGATTCACATGAAAAAACGCAAATGCTGACTCAGCACAACGTGCCTTGTACACCTTTCAGATTCTGACTTGTTTCCAATTTGGCCACTTAATGGTGCAATTTCTGGTGATAGTTGACAATTCAGATGCCATCTATCGCATTGCAAGTATGATACACAATTCGATCTATACATCAATTTAGAGCTCAACTAATACTGTACCAAAAAGGACATCCAAATAAATCCTACGAAGGATATTGGTCAGAATTATACAATTAGGAGTGTTTGTACATAAAAAAGTGTGCATATATACATGAGTAGAACTAAGGTGTTTAAGTTCACCAAGTATAAAGACCTTAAGTCAAAAACCTATCGGATTGACTTCAAACGACACATTCAAACTGTTGAAACCGTTCTATTTCACGAGTGATGCATTAACATGTCAAATTTATAATTTTTCGAACTAGTTTAGTATAAAATCAAGCTGTAAAAAAATATTGAAAAATGAACTCATTAAAATGAACTTATATTTTTTCTTTTTTTGACCGCTTGATTTCATACTAAATTAGTTCAAAAATTTCAAAATTTGATATGTAAACGCATCACTCATGAAGTAGATCGGTTTCAACGGTTTGGATGTGTCATTTGAAGTCAATCCGATAGTTTTTTGAATTAAGCTCACAAAGAGGCTTGATGAGCTTAAGAACACCTTAGTTCTACTCTATATACATTCTGTACAGTAGCCGTCAAATTTTTAAGGGTAAAAAGGTCATTTCTAACACTAATATCAATTTGGATATTTTTCTATGATTTTTTTTTTATCACAATTGATAATCTGCACTAAGTACTCTGTACATAAAATGGAAAATATTTCTTTCCGTCTATTAATACAATAAATTTACCAAAATATCCATTTTGAATATTTTTTGAATATTTCATATTTAAATTCAGGCATAGGATATGTACTAGAATTGGATGAACGGGAAAAGTTAGATGTGTGCTAAAACATCTAGAAAGGGTTCAAATTATTACAATTCTAGTATGGATCTGATTTTTTTAATATAATTTTGTCGTAACAGATATTCAAAATAATAGTTGTTAAAGCCAAAAAAATAGTTTATAATAATATTATCAAATTGAGTATCTTTTTGTATGAAAAATTAAGTCACAATCATTTATCCCCATATTTATATATTTAATGTAAACTTATTCATGTTTACTTCATTAAGCCGACATTTTTATTAATATCCAAAGTTTAATACAAATTATTATTTATGCCCAGAATCTGACTCAATTTCGAAAAATGCCCAAGCCGGCCACAAAATGGCCAGCTTAGGGGGTAGGAGTAAGCCGGCCATTTTGTGGGCGGCTTACTCGTTGTTTTTTTTTAGAGACACTATGAAGAGCAAAATAATAAAACCTAACACTGAAAGTTTGAATTTTTGTTTAAATTATTTATTAGATTACTTCTTTTGATTTATAATTAGCATATTTATACTAAAATACACTAGATTACTGGAAATTATGTTGAATTACACTATATTAAGTTAAATTACACTAAATTACATTACATTACGCTAAATTACATATGAATAGAGACGATATCTTCACTGAAAAGGCGAAAAACGACGGCGAAACTTCAAACGGCCATAAAACGGCGCTCGAGTGTCCGATTTCAGCAAATGATCACTTTTCGGAAAGCTTCCGAAAATGCGCATGCGTTCGTGCCTGCTACGCTAGATTTCAAAATTCAGAATTGACAAAAAACTAAGAAAAGAGCCTCAAAACTTGAGTTGAAGTTTCCGATTAAGATTTTCATTTCTATTATTCAATCCAAGTAGCTCAGTAAATTAGTTATATAATGAACTTGTAGAATACCAATTTTTACTATTTTTTATGATTCATGAAAGATGGCACAGAATTGGTCTACTTTAGCGTAATTTTGCGTAGATTAGCGTATTTAGCGAAGTTATTGTAATTTAGCATAATTTAACATAATTTAGTGTAATTCAACATAATTTATTGTAATATAGTGTAATTCAACATAATTTTCAGTAATCTAGTGTATTTTAGTATAAATATGCTAATTATAAATCAAAAGAAGTAATCTAATAAATAATTTAAACAAAAAAAAAAAATCAAATTTTCAATGTTAGATTTCATTATTTTGCTCTTCATAGTGTCTCTAAAAAATAAAAAAATAAAAAACGAGTAAGCCGGCCACAAAATGGCTGGCTTACTCCTACCCCCTAAGTCGGTCATTTTGTGGCCGGCTTGGGCATTTTTCGAAATTGAGTCAAATTTTGGACATAAATAATAATTTGTATTAAACTTTGGATATTAATAAAAATGTCCGTTCATTAAGTTCATTGACAGGTATATCTTTTGTCAATGAAGAAAATTATCAAAATTTTCAAGTTTAAATTCCGAAATTTTTTATTAATATCCAAAAAAATATTAAATTTCAAAATCTACACGTTGTTTGACAAGATTTCGAAAGCTATCCAAACCGCACTTATATTTTCCGGTTTTAGGCCGAATTACCGCAAATTTATTTCCTTTTTGGGATTCCAGAATGGGGAAAAAAAATTCCGGTTTTGTTTTGAAATTCCAAAACTGGAAAATAAATTTCCGATTTTGAGTTTTTTTTTTAAAACATAAAATGTTATAATTTATTTATTTTTTGTATTGAAATATTAGAAATATATTATATATTTCTTTAAAAATAGATGTAATACTATATAATTTGATTTATTAGAAAGGCTGTGGCAAATAACCCGATCAACATTTTTTAGGTCGGATTTTTCGCGGCTGTAAGAAAAATTAAAATATTTCTTTGTGTATTATTGGAAAAAAATAAAAATGTTTTGAATCTGAGTTATTGATCTCGATTCAAAAGTAACTTCTAGGTAAATACAGAAAATATTGTGATCCTTCTATTTTTCAAAAAAATAAAAAAATCTCTGACACAAAGATACTTAAATAACTTAAAGTTTTTGTTTTTTTTCAAAAATAGAAGGATCGCAATATTTTCTGTATTTATCTAGAAGTGACCTTTGAACCGGGATCAATAACTCAGATTCAAAATATTTTTATCTTTTTCCAATAACACATAAAGAAATATTTTAATTTTTCTTACAACCGTGAAAAATCCGGCTTGAAAAATATTGATTCGGGTTATTTGTCGCAGTCTTTCTAATAAATCAAATTATATAGTATTCTATTTCTATTTTCAAAGAAATACATAATATATTTATAATATTTCAATAAAAAAATAAAAAAATTATAACATTTTCTATTTAAAAAAAAAAACTCAAAACCGGAAATTTATTTTCCGGTTTTGGAATTCCAAACCTAAACCGAAAATTTATTTCCCGGTTCTGGAATTCCAAAACCAAAACTACAAATTTTTTTGCGGTTTTGGAATTCCAAAACCGGGAAGTAAATCTTCGGTAATTCTGTCTAAAACCAGAAAATAAATGTACAGTTTGGACAGTTTTCAAAATCTTGTCAAACCAGGTGTAGATTTTGAAATTAAATAAATATTTTGGATATTAATAAAAATTTCGATTTAAATTTGAACCACAAAATATATATGAAGAGACAAAATGTATATAAAAGTTGATTGATGTCCCATTATTTTCGCGATCCAACAAATGTTGGGGGTCGGCATTCTCTACTTTTGTTTAAAAAAAAGTATAGTTCACAATCACTATTTCAAGTTGAACCTCATGATTAAAATTGAACGGATCAAATTCAGGTAAAAGGAGGCTCTACGTTCGTTTATATTACACGCCATGATTTTTTGGATTTGGATGAGTAAAATCCTTCTTTTTTTAGAAATATAATGGACTCCAGTTGTTGGCCACTCATGTCATATTGCACATTTGCACTAGTTGTGTGGTTGAGATGATTTATTCTCTCTCGTAGTACTCTTTCATGTAAATCAGATGATTGCTACACCTGTACAATGCAATTTGCATTGTAGAAGATAAGCTTCCTAGTTATCTTCTTTCTTTTTAGGAAAAAGTTGATGAGCTTGATAGTTATCACTTTCCTTGTTATTACCCAATACCTAAGGGTGTCAATGGTACTTTTTTAGCAGTTTATCCGTATCGTATTCGATAAGACGGAATGAGTAAGATTTTTTTTTCGTTAGCTTATTGGGTATGGGTATGGATAATAATTTTATTTTTTTAACCAAATAGGTAAGGATATGAATAATGACTATTTCGTACTCGTTACCCTATAGGGTAATTATAAAATCTAAATATATATTCAATTCAATTTCCAACCCATCTAAATATGCATTCGTGTTTTTGATTTTTTTTTCTTTGTAAAAAACAATTTAGTTGTAATTGATTGCACATTTATTTTTATTTTTTATTAGAAATGTAATTACATATGTGTGAAATGAATGAGTTTTTTTTTATATTTAATTTGTAAAATATAATAAAATTAATTATTATATTAGTATTATCCGTTATTCATCCGCTACCATTTCGTTACCCGATAATATTAACGGGTAAGGGTAGGATAAGATAAGGTCAATTCTTAATGGGTATGGGTAGGATATGGGTAAAATCAATTTTAATGGGTATGGATATGAAAATACCTCCACCGACCCGTACCGTACCCATTGACACCCCTACCAATCCCATATTATTATTATTATTATCTTTTGTCAACAATGAAAATTGGACACTTTATTCCAGAGTTATTATTACTTTATCATGATAATAAAATTGGTGAAGATATTAGCAAAGCTGTTTTGACTTCATACAATACACATGCCATATATTTTTTTTATTTTAAATTTATTGTTTATACGCTGTATGAAATTAAAACAACATTGTAAAAAAAAATTATTTTAAATTTAGGCTATGTTTGGATGCACTAAGAACAACACTATTCTTAGAATAGCATTGGTATTCGGAACAAGGACAATCCAAACGAGAAATAGAGCTATTCGGAATAGAGAGAATAGGACTATTCTCTATTCTTACAAAAACATGGAATAACATTTGTTGCTTTCAATATTAATACTAATCTAATATTTAAACTAATATTATATTACATTTAATATTTAAATTAATATTATATTGTATTATATTTAATCTAATATTTTATTTCATACTAATCTAATATTTAAAATAATATTATATTACATTTAATATTTAAATTAATATTATATTATATTTAATCTAATATTTTACTTAATATTAATCTAATATTTAAAATAATATTATATTACATTTAATAATTAAATTAATATTATATTGTATTATTTTTAAACTAATATTATATTACATTTAACATTTAACCTAATATTATATTATATTTAATAATTAAACTAACATTATATTATATTTAATATAATATTTTATTTAATACTAATCTAATATTTAAAATAATATTATATTTCATTTAATATTTAAATTAATATTATTGTATTATATTTAATCTAACACATAAATTATTACTTTATTCATTCCCTCCAAACTCTATTTCAAACAACTAAACCTGCATATATCTCAAATAAAGAAACTGTAAATTTCAATATTTATATGTTTTACAGTTTTTTTTGTCTGAGATATATTCTAGAATAGCTATTGTTTAGAATAAAAAATAGCTATGCTAGAATAGCTATTGTTTAGAATAAAGAATAGATATATTCTAAACAATAGCTATCTATGACAATATTTATATGTTTTACAGTTTCTTTGTTTGAGATATATGCAGATTTTGTTTGTCATTTTCTAGCTTATCTTCCCGCTTGAAATTTTTTGCCAATCTAGTTATATAGACACTTCGGCATGCATCCGAAGAAATATTTTGCTTGGGCAAGCTAGCCAATATTTGAGGGATTTGTGCTGTACCTCATTTATTCATTTTTTTATTGATACTTCATCTTATTTTCCAAATATAACAACTAAGGTTGCTTTGTTGAAAAACCAAGGTTGCTTGGTGGCATCACTCCATAGAATTCCCCAAAATTAGGGAATTATTACGGGGGTAATAATGAGACCAAATTTGAATAATCTTTTCACGATCTCAACAACTTATTTCACTCCAAAATCATGTGACCAATGATTCAATAATCCCACAAATTAGTACTTGAGGAAAAAAAAAATCCTTTTTGGTAATTAAGCAACTCAATTCTTATATTAAGGAATCAAGATTTGAGATTACAATACTCGAATTAAATGATGTGCAAAAGCAAAGTTTTGGAAGACTTTGGAGAAAATTTTCTAGAGAAGACTATTTTGTCTAAAAATTTCCTTGGAAAAATAGTTATTTACAAAATTAAAATTATCTGCACGAATCTTGATGCAAATTGAAATGATTCAGACTTGATTTCAGATCGAATTTGTTCTGATGTAACGATGTTCATCGGTCCGTCTCTGATTCCAAGTTAATATGTTAGAGTTCATGCATGAAAGTAAGATTGTGAGGTATCTCTAAGAATGTTCTTATTAAAATTTATGTGTTAAAATCAAAATTTTAAATAGTGATTTTTGTGTCACCTCAAAAGGACAAGAAAATTATAGTTAGACGCTATAATTTTTAAGGTCTGAAAAAGTTATAACTAGCTATTTAGAACTCTAGTTAAAAATTTCATAATCAATGTAAAACTTCAGAGTTCATAGCATAATGAATTATACAACTAGCTTACTTTCTAATGAGGAGAATTTATTAATGAGTCCGGCTACTATAACACTAGTGTCATTTCAAACTAAATAACATCACATCATGTACCATTAGATTACTTTAATATTCGTGTATAAGGTAGGGCTGGAATGACACTAGTGTCTTGCACGAATATTAAAGTAGATCCAATGGTATAAGATGTGGTGTTATTTAGTTTGAAATGATACGAGTGTTATAGTAGCCGGACTCTTAATTAATTAATATATAGCTTTTTAAGGTTAGGTCATTGTGAACAAAAAGAGCTGTTACTTGCCACAGCTAAATTATATAATCCTGTGCACTTCAACGGGAAATATATAAGATTCATTTTTCACTTTCAAAGAGCAGGATACGACAAAAGCAAAGATTAGGCTATTATGTTAACTAGGTACTCTAGGTCTTCTTTGTGTCTTTCAGCTGTACGCCATCTCCCATCCTTTGATGAGAGCCTTTCCGCAATATTTCTCCCTTTTTCCTGTTCTTTTTTTTTTCCTTGTATTTTTTTTTTTTCCTTTTTACTGGAGACTTTTTGCTCTGCAATAAATTGGTAGTACGGCAGCTCGGAATTCCGTTTTCTCTCCCATGCATCATTAGTCCATTTATTTATTTTTAATAGCGCACTATACCGCCGCTATAGCGTTTTTGGACCAAAAAAATTATGACGCTATGGCCATATAGTGTCGCTATAGCGTGCTATTTCGCACTATAGCGGTGCTATATGGCCATAGCGCTGTTTTTTAAGCCGTTCCGCTATGACGCGATAAACGCTATTTAAACCTTTGATTTTTATAATTCGTGCTAATACGTGTTTTCAAACTGTTCTTATAAAATTTCTAGTGCAAACATTTTTTTTATTTTTTAAAATTGAAAAAACTGATTTGTCAGAAAACATTTTAATTACCTTTATTTTTTCCTAAAAACAGTAAGGATAGAACCAGTTCTTCGGTCAGGTAGGGGGCCGAAATTTTTATTTTTAACATTTTAATAAAATTCATTAATAAACTAACCATCGTTTTTGGTCAATTCCAAATTTAACACGGCCGCAGAATGCCGGAGCGGACCCATATGGGGGGTACCGCAGAATGCCGGAGCGGACCCCCATATGGGTCCGCACAATGCCGAAGCGGCCCCTGGGGCCGCATAATGCCGGAGCGGTCCCATGCCTATATATAGGGCCGCAGTATTCCGATTTTATTACATCTCATTTGAAGTTTCAATCCCTTCGACCTCGGGTAAGTTTTCTTCTTCTTCTCTAGTTTTAATTTTTAGTGTAGAGTAGTAATTAGGTGTAGGTTTAGGGTTTAGGATTAGGATTTAGGTTTAGAGTTTAGATTTAGGATTTAGAATTAGAATTGTACCTAAATTTAATTCGATTGTACCCAAATTTAATTAGAATTGTACCTAAATTTAATTCGATTGTACCCAAATTTAATTAGATTGTACCCAAATTTAATTAGATTGTACCGAAATTTAATTAGAATTGTACCCAAATTTGATTAGAATTGTACCCAAATTTAATTAGAATTGTACCCAAATTTAATTAGATTGTACCCAAATTTAATTCGATTGTAACCAAATTTAATTAGAATTGTACCCAAATTTAATTAGAATTGTACCCAAATTTAAACCGGACTTTTACCAAACTCTCATATTTGACCAAATATTATCCGATACAGCATGAGTACCAGTAGAGATAGACCATCCTCCAGTAGGGGTACACAGCATGCTCCTACAGCCACGCCATACGAGATGTCTCAGTACATCGAGACAGCGTTGGCGGATGTTCCGGGTATCCGGAGTCGCACCGACATGGTCAGCGACTTCTTGTGGTATCCGAATGCGGAGCATCGGATATTAGAGGCTGCCACTGGGGTAAGTAAATTTGTCATCTCGAATTTTTGATGAATGAACTTGATCTGATTATTTACTTAAATGCAGGGTTTGGATGCGGTTACGGTTCGTCACAACCGCCAGCATCTACGGTACCAGTCGGCGTACGGGGGGGTTTTACGCTCTATGGGATTGTACCAGATATCCCAGATGGCCGAGGAGAATGCTGACGAGGGCTTATCTTCTGGCCTCGTTGAGCGATGGCGTCCCGAGACGCACAACTTTCATCTCCCCCATGCTGAGATGACAGTCACCCTACAGGACGTCAGTTGCCTGTGGGGTATGACTATTATTGGGGAGCCGGTCACGGTCGTCGAGTACGGAGATTTTCGTGCATTGTGCTTAGAGCTATTGGGTATCCCGCACGAGGATCTCCAGAAAGCGAAGAAGAGAGGTGAGAAGACTGTGGTCTCGCCCAGCTGCATCAGCTTGGTAAAGCTGCGGGCGAGATTTCAGGTCTTTCCGGATCGACCAGATCAGGTATTTGCTTGTACAAGATTTAATTTAAATAATATTATATTTATTTTCTTGTAAGTAATGTTCTAGTTTAAATCTATAACAGGTGGTTATTGACCGATATCTGCGCGCCTATATTTTGGAGATGATCACATGTCGGTTGTTTCCGGATTCGCATGGAGATCAGGTGCGGCTGTGTTACCTCGAGCTTCTGCGCGACCTGTCCACTGCGGGCAGGTTCAACTGGGGAGGTGCCACGCTGGCATGCCTATATAGGTAAGAAACACCTTCTTATAATATTTTCAAATAGTATACATCGTAGTGTAGTAACAATGACTTTGTTTTCTTGTAAAGGGGTCTTAACACAGCCTGCCTGAAGAAGAACAAGACCTTCATAGGACCGTGCATGTTACTACAGCACTGGTCCTACGCACATCTGATTGTTGGCCGTCCAGTCCTGGCTAGCAAGACAGATGTGCCGCAGTGGGGCAACCCCGAGCCGGACAACTGCCCTGCATTTCCCGCCAAGTACTGCTATCCCAAGATTTGGGTGGGTGCAGGGCATGGCGCGTCTCTCGGCATCACATTTTGGAGACAGGAGATCGAGCACCTCAGAGATGATGCCGAGTTTGTCACTTGGGAGCCCTACAGAGATTATGTAAGTTTACTTTTATTTTTATTTTATTTAAATTTTTTCCAGTTCGAATTGATATATGATATTAAATCTATACTTCCAGGTCGAGGTGGATGCGCACATCGCTCATATCTTGAGATATTGCCGGAGCGATGTCGTCAGCAGGAGCGTTTCTGGCGTGCAGAGGTGCCGCTCATATGTTTCAGTACCGTAATTTCTTTATGCTAGTTATTACACAATCAACTTAATTTAATAAAACAGTCTAACGTTATATTATAGATCATCGAGACCATTACCCTGCGGGTCATGAGACATTCGGGATGCCAGCTTGCTCCGCCCCCACCGATCAGCGAGGATGTCTAGCGAGCTCTGCACCATGCCAGGAGACCACTGCAGCAAGGACTGGGGGAT